>CM060402.1:71133145-71733145 GCA_030545235.1 Helianthus tuberosus | reverse complement strand
TCATTTTTACTTTCGCTCCTCTTATGGTACGTGGTGTCAATTATGTGGTGAATCTCATGAAGATTTAAAATGTTATTTTTTAAATTACACTCCTCACTATATAGACCCATTGTTTTCATGTAGCCTTAAGATGGGCGAAAGTAAAAACAATCCCTATCTCTCCCTCGAATGTTCTCAATCATCCCTTCTAAATGAAATGATTCTTGACGAATATTTCAAATGGAAGAACTAATTCTCTGATGGATAAAAGAACTTGAGATGGACATAACTAATTCATCTCAAGATGACGATCAAGGAGAATTATTGAGATCGCATTCGGATTATAACAACATCGTTGCTCCCGAAATTACCTCTAACTCTTGCGAGGACTTGAGCGATAGTCCTCACTGTGTCGATTGTGCAACGAAGGACTCCCCATCGGTTTCTACCGATGCATACATAGACCTGAGCGATTCGACATATACCTTCTTTAACGAGAGCCGGATAAGGGAAATAAAGGTTGGTCTTGCCCACCGGTATTTAGCTTAGGAATCACCCTTTCCGATAACCTCTTGCGTTCTTGTCTAAAACTTGGGCAACTTAGGTATCTCAGGCACTTCGGTGTTGTTCCGTCCTGTAATGAACCACCTGATCTGGATAAACTCCTTAAAATTAGACAAAACTTCATAAAAAAACTTCTAGCCATAGGGCCGTGTCCAGGTCAGCACGCCCCCGTGTCCACCAAAAGATTCCAGTCTGACTTTTGGTCAGAATACGGACAAAAAGTGTCAGAATTTTGTCTGCACACGGGGCCGTGTCCAGCCGACACGGGGCCGTGTCTAGTATGCTGTCGTTTTCTATAAATTCAGCAAGATTCCTGCACTCTTGGACATATTCCAAAGACAAAGATCTGGTGGGATCTTCACATATACCATACTAGGTATATTCTAAAGAAGGTTCTCAACAACCATCTTGTCTTTTCTACTTTTGTCCATTGCCTTCTTCTTCATTTTCTCCTCAAAACCTCCATTAAAGTTTGAAATCTCCATGTTTTCAAGCTTTATTGTGATATTTGCTAGGTTTTTATTTGAGGAATCTTGTCAAAAATAAGTTTTACAACACTTTTTTAAGTTATTTCTGCTAAAAATGTTTCGAAAGTCAGAAAAATAATTTAAAGCTCCAAGATTCTTTGTTTCAAAAACCTGCAGAGAGGTGAACACGGGGCCGTGCTTAGCGAGCACGGGGCCGTTTCCGAGGTACTGTTTCATTAATTTGAAATTTCTTTCGGTTTTCTTTCTTAGAATGTCGAGTAGAAATAGCGGAACATCTTCATCACACTCCAAGAACGACCGACGAGGAAGAAGGACATCGGTAGAAGACTCTCTCGTCAACTACGTTTATGCCTTGAGAGAGGCCATTGATGAAATGACGGTAGTAGAGGAAGCCTTGGTCGACCGTATAAATCATTTAACGATGGGACTAGAAGGATGTCTTCGAGAAGTCAACCTTTTGCACCAAAGGTTGAGTATTCTCGCTTCTCCTCCTTTGGTACCAATCATTACACAAAGGGGGTGGAATTGTAACACCCTTAAAAATGTCTACTTGAAATTAGGAATAATTCACGACAGTTTATATATAATTGATGTTTTGGTTAAATCATAAGTTCCAAAAACAAAGATCTAGGGTAACAAACATTTGTTAACTACTAACTAATTTAAGCATTTAAAGTTATTTAGCAAACTGATTCATTTCAACATTATCTAGACAAAATTTATCAATGCGGAAGCTTCAAAAGTTTGTGTTCGGTTCTTCAAAAGCTAGCTTGACCGTCATCCGTAATTCTTGGATACCTAAAAACTGAAATGTTTACATTAAACATTAGTATTAGAATACTAATAAATAATACATATTCGAAACTACGTTCAAAACTGATTCGAGTGAACAACAAAATACAACTTTTTCATAAATTTTAAAGCCGCACCGTAACTTACGATAGATACCGTAAGTTACGGTGGCTCCTGGAAAGTTTTGGTTCCACCGTAACTCAGGGGGAACCCACCGTAAACTTTTAATCTCCACCGTAAATTACGGTACTACCGTAAATTACGGTAGACTCTGGAAGTCTATTATTTGCCTGATTTTCTTGTTTGTTTTGTCAAAACTAAATACTCGGATTTCCATTCTAACAGCTAACATGTTAGGTTCTTGTACTTCTGATATATCAACCAGTTATCCAATAACAAGGAATCCATCCATCATATCACGGAACATTATCCATGTCTTAATTGATTATTCGACCCGTTTGGCTCATCTATGGAATCCTCCATTTTGATGACTACCAACGCGATCTAAATGATTATTTATCTATTATTCAACATAGCGATCATTGTCACTTTATTTCAACTCGACTTCTATTCTACAATTCAACTACACATATGCTAGTTTATCGAAATATCGAATGTAACGAGTTAAGTTGCATACCTTCATAACTTGTCGACATTGCTTTCTAATCATAATTACCCATTCCGGGCTTGTCGACCTTAGCGTATCCCTTCTAATCCTCAGTTTCTGCTTTTATAACTCAATTTAACGAGTGACGTTCGAGTCACTCCAAACATTAGCATTTCGACCATTATTTTAACACATTCTTCATCTAGTGAATTACATCACTTTACTTACATCCCATTATGACTAATTAAGAGGTATTATCAATAAACATATTTAACCAACTATTTATTTTGACCCGCTTGGTTAGTCGAGTGAATTCCATCACTTCTTAGACTTACCAAAGGGTTTCAATTTAACTATTTCGACATCATACCTATTTCAACTATTTATTTTGACCCGTTTGGTTTGTCGAGTGAATTCCATCACTTCTTAGACTTACCAAACGCAACTATTTTTGCTATAACAACATTAGACATATTTACGACTAGGCTTATCTACATAAATGTAACGAGACGACAAGTCGCGTACCTTTAGAGCACACTCTTCAAACGCGTATCCGCTCCGGCTTGTCCGCTTGACGATCCAGATTCTTTGCCTAAAGAGTTCAATTCACAATCATCTTAGAACTCTTTTCATAATCATTAATGCATCATTCTCTATAATAATCAAATCTACGTTTTCATCTGATTTTTAACATTTTAATCCCCACTTAGGCATTTTATCAAACATCTAGCGGGTCAGATTTTTACATCATCAAAACCAAGTTCATGACTTGTAATAATCATCCAAATCAACTTCAATTAGTCACATTTACACATGTTTTAACTTCCAAATTTCAGAAAGTACCTCATAAGACTCAGATTACACTAGAACAAGAATCATGATCTTAGTGTTTACCAAGTTTCTACGACTTATTAATCACCTACAATGGTGATTATGAACCCTACAAGTATCATGCAAGATTTTGACAAGAAATCATCTAGGGTTTATCCCTAAACATCATACTTTTTCTGAAATCACTTTCTATGATCAAATTACACTAGAATAATCATTCTAAACCCTAGTGTTCATCATTATCTTGTAAAACCCATCACCCACATTTAATGTGTTCATGGAATTTCCTGAATTTGGACATGATTTCACATGTAGTTGTCTAGGTTTTACTTCTAGACACCATCTCATCACTAAGCTAACCAAATCACAAACATGCATCATCTAATTTCAGATTTCCCAATTTCATGAGAATTTCAAACAGAGAATTAACACCAAATTTTACATACCTTGTAACCCCCTTGTGATGAGGATCACTAATCTATGTTCGGATTTTGATTTGGACCAGATTATCACCTTCAATTTATGAGATTTGTGCTTGTTAGGGTTTTGGAGAAGCTTGGTCGCCCCTCCCTGGCTTCTGGTCGATCCACAGACTTTAATTTTATTGAGTTTGTGTTTTATTAAAATGTTAACTTAAAACTAGCTTCAAGTTTGACACTTTGGTCCCTCTAGTTTCTTTTATTTTGTTTTAATGTCTTTAACTACTCATAAGTGTTACACTAACTAGGTTAGTGCCATTATTAATTAGTTTATTGTACTAATTTATTTGCAACTTAATTGCAAATTTAAGGATTTGTATTTTCGGGATGTTACAAGTCCATCCCCCTTAAAAAGGGTTTCGTCCCCGAAACCAAATTACGTACCGAATAGTGTGGGGTAGAGACGTCGCATCTCCTCTTCAGACTCCCACGTATAGTCTGAACCTTTCCTATGCTCCTACTTGATCTCGACTTGATCAATTTGTTTGTTTCGCAATTGCTTCTAGCATTCTATCACCACATTTCTTATCCTATAATCTCCCACCACAACTGTATTTACGGTGGGTTTAATGTGGTGGTCTATATAAACCAAATTTTACCTCTCGAATCATTATTTTACGGCAAAACTCAAATAGTGCGATTTGACTAATATAATACCTCTTTCAGCTTCTATACTTATTCTAAGTATTTACCTATCATAAAAATCGTTTCCAAACAACCTTTAAAGGTTGTTTGTTTGAATTAGCTAACAAGGGCGTTTTGGTCCTTTTTAGTCTTTCAATTACTACAAGGTCTTTTGAGAGCATGTTTGACCCATAATTCTTCTTTTGTGTTATGACCTTGTTTGAAGAGTCATTATGCTTTTCGAAACGCCCGACCCTCTTTTAAAACATTTGGTTTACCCAATAAGGTAATCATTTAAAAGTTCATTTTCCATTTGTCATAAAATGATCGAATTACCGATTTAACTCCTTTTAAACCCTCCACATGGTTTCTTGTCATGCTCAACTATCTTGTTCCGTACGTCTACACGCCGAAACATCATACCTCAACTATATATTTATCTTATTCGTAACTAATACGATAGAGAATATTCTAAAATATAAGACTAGTGTAAGTCATACTTACTTGACGCTAGTTTTATATTAACAAGCGCTCTACCTAGGTCACAGTGTTATTTAGGCTACAACTTGTTTTATTGCCTAAACTAATTGGTCACCATTTTACCTCATACCTCATCATTCGGGTATGCAATATTGCCATCATCGGCCCTTCTGCGTGTTTATACTTCCATATCTAGTCATTTACACTATAACATGATTACATTCTATATTACTTTTGTGTCCGTGATCACATCACGCGATGTTTAGTTTTACCTTGACCTTAGTCTAAGGCTACACTCATTTTCTTTCGGATTATCTTTCCGACTCTATGACTTCTTATGTGTCCTTCGTGTCGGTTTATTTTATTCATGCCGTTATTTGGTTTATGCCTCTAATTCCTTTCAACCCGTTACCCGGGTTCTTGATCTTGATATATATACATGTATATATATATACATATATATATATATTTTTTTTAACACTCCGGTTTCATTGGTTTGCATTTTCCCTTTTATACTCTTTTATGACCTATCCCATAGATTCAGTAATATTTTACGCTTTCATTATCTAGGTTGCGCTTACTTGGGATATCAACTACTATACTTTATTCAATCCGCCCATCATTAAAGTAGTTGAACATAACTATCAAAATTTCTGTTTTTGCAAAATTTTATTGTTTTCTCAGTCATCACTCTTAATCCGAGTCTCTTGACTTTTAATTCGCGTTCTTGACTATTGGTTACGCATTTATCTGAAAACATACCTATTAATTGAGTATTTTATCGATATTATCTTCATAGCAACCCTTCCGTCATTCCTTAAAACTTTGTTTCTCGATTTATTTGGTCGTATCAGCAAAACCCACCGCTTTTACTCAATCAAGTCTTTTATTCTTTCACTCGTCTGGTTTGACTTGTTCGTGTGAGTTCCATCTTCTATGACAGTCAACTTTATCCTTATGCCTTGACATTCTAAATTGTCGATTCATATTTTCATTTACTTAATTCATATCCCTTCCCTTGGGCTTATTATCTTATTGTAATATGCTCCCATTATCCGGCTTCCGTTTACTTTTATTATCAAGTACTTTACTTAATTAATCCGTACACCACCTTTCCTTTATCAGCGACCCTTAGGTCTGTTTCTTTTACAAATGTCCCGAAGGCCCATGTCTCAAGCCTTATTTGGTAAACTACTGTTATTGTTATTCGGTCTTTGGGGTTTACTCGTTCTTATTCTAACGCTTTCATAATGTTTGTCTTACTAAATCTTTTACATATTCACCCTCATCAAGGTGATTATCGTTCTTCCTCATGAGGAATTTATTAATAACATGTTACTTGGGTATCTACCCATACCCGAACTTTTACTCCAAATTTATTGGTATTTCATTATTTACAGCAACAATTAATACCTATTGTCCATTTAGTTTCTTTTTCGAGGATATTCCTATCCAAATCTTAATCTCTTGATCTCTGACTTTAACCCATTGTTACAATAACAAAATCAATTTAATTCATGTTATTGTTTCATATCATTGTATGGAATTTATCCACATCGTTTGTTGACATAAACGATGTTTCTATCTGTTTCATTTAGTTTAGCTTAGTCTATAACCATGTCCTTGTCATCTATTACTATTGTAAACTCCCAGGGTTCGGGTGTTATTACACTCCTCCCTATTATGACGCTTATCTTTCATTACGTTCTCGGGTTCGAGTGTGCGCGCACCCCTTCCCAAGGCAATATTTATCATGATTATTTTTACCTCGATTCTCAACATACAGTTTCAGCACCTCTTATAAACAATGGAACTTTTATTATTACCTCTTTCTATTTTTCAAAGCCTTGGTAATTTCGTTAACATTAATATAGAATGTTAAATAAATCGATATAAAACAAACGATTTATTTGCACTCGTAATAATTAAAAATTCATGCTGAAATTTAATTTACAAGAGTATACCTGAAACGACATCATGTTCAGCTTTAGCCTTCGTGGCTGTTATATAAAACAACTTTGTCCTTGATTTCTGGGCATCAGACTTTGTGTCGGTTGTGTCCTTGGTTCCAAGCCTCTCTGGACATTTAGACTTTTTATGTCTTGGCTTACCACATGTGCCCTTGTGAATTTTTCCACAAAATCTACACTGATGTAACACACTTTTTGTAACTCCCTTCTTGAGAGCTTTATTAGACTTGGACTTCTTTACGGATCTTGGATTCATATCCAACACCCTCCTTTCTTCTATTTCTTGTAGTATGCTATCTTTTAATTCAGTCATCATATCGTTTACCACTGGCACGATTGTGGTTTGTAATCTATCAATATACTGTGATAGACTATTTTCTAGAGCTTTTCCGACCTCTTCGGAAATCTTAGCTTTCATTTGTTCAGTCAACTGAGATGTTGAATCATCTCCGGTTGCTCCGGACATTTCTTTAACTGAAACATCCATCACGATTTATCAATAATTATTTAATTCATTTCCATCTTATTGTGCGGAAATTTATATCACTCTCACTTAATCATAAATAATGTGTTATTCTTCTTTTTTTTTCGGTTTGGTCAAGTATATATCTTGCCTTACCTTTCTTACTTAGTGTATTTTCCCAGGTTCGAGCGTATTCATACACTCCTCCCATCTTTCCGTCATCTTGAAATTGAAATGTTTACACTAATTGTTAAACATTTCATTTATGACCTATGCGTCATTCATTTTGATCTAGCCAAGTTCACCACTTGCTTAAACCATTTATGCTTAGTGCACTTTTCCGGGTTTGAGTGTGTAAACACGCACTTCCCGTGCATATCAACTCAAATTTCCGTTTTTTTTGTAAGTCTACTAAAGCAATTAATTCTTACCGAACGATCAATCAAGCTTGAACCGAACACTTTGTTGACAACCTGGCTCTGATACCAACTTGTAACACCCTTAAAAATTTCTACTTGAAATTAGGAATAATTCACGACAGTTTATATATAATTGATGTTTTGGTTAAAACATAAGTTCCAAAAACAAAGATCTAGGGTAACAAACATTTGTTAACTACTAACTAATTTAAGCATTTAAAGTTATTTAGCAAACTGATTCATTTCAACATTATCTAGACATAATTTATCAATGCGGAAGCTTCAAAAGTTTGTGTTCGGTTCTTCAAAAGATAACTTGACCGTCATCCGTAATCCTTGAATACCTAAAAACTGAAATGTTTACATTAAACATTAGTATTAGAATACTATTAAATAATACATATTCGAAACTACGTTCAAAACTGATTCGAGTGAACAACAAAATACAACTTTTCATAAATTTTAAAGCCCCACCGTAACTTACGGTAGATACCGTAAGTTACGGTGGCTCCTGGAAAGTTTTGGTTCCACCGTAACTCAGGGGGAACCCACCGTAAACTTTTAATCTCCACCGTAAATTACGGTACAACCGTAAATTACGGTAGACTCTGGAAGTATGTTATTTGCCTGATTTTCTTGTTTGTTTTGTCAAAACTAAATACTCGGATTTCTATTCTAACAGCTAACATGTTAGGTTCTCGTACTTCTGATATATCAACCAGTTATCCAATAACAAGGAATCCATCCATCATACCACGGAACATTATCCATGTCTTAATTGATTATCCGACCCGTTTGGCTCATCTATGGAATCCTTCATTTTGATGACTACCAACGCGATCTAAATGATTATTTATCTATTATTCAACATAGCGATCATTATCACTTTATTTTAACTCAACTTCTATTCTACAATTCAACTACACATATGCTAGTTTATCGAAATATCGAATGTAACGAGTTAAGTTACATACCTTCATAATTTGTCGACATTGCTTTCTAATCATAATTACCCATTCCCAGGCTTGTCGACCTTAGCGTATCCCTTCTAATCCTCGGTTTCTGCTTTTATAACTCAATTTAACGAGTGACGTTCGAGTCACTCCAAACATTACCATTTCGACCATTATTTTAACACATTCTTCATCTAGTGAATTACATCACTTTACTTACATCCCATTATGACTAATTAAGCGGTATTATCAATAAACATATTTAACCAACTATTTATTTTGACCCCCGCTTGGTTAGTCGAGTGAATTCCATCACTTCTTAGTGTAACACCTCGAAAATTCACGTCCTATAATGTATTGACACGTGTCATAAGCTTGAACGTGTAAGAGAATACTCTGGAAGGACTAAAGTTGACAATCATGGAAAGAATGTGAATATACGTGTTCTAAATGTCAACAGTGAATAAATATATTGTACATTAACCCTACATGATGTTCATATCATCAAACGAATAAATCATGGATCATGCGAAGCTAAAAGTGAGAGATTACAAACTACAGGGGTTAAATGTGTCAACATGTTTAAAGTTATACCTCTGAGTGACCTTTTGACAAACCCGAAGATTTGTAACTGTTATTTATGCTCACTAGAATGCGCGATATAAATTTCATAAAGTTTCGTTATCGTATGAGAAAGTTATGATCAAATTCGTGTGCGAGGGGTTAAAGCTTTAACGTTGAAAGTTATGACTTTTCGGGTTAACCGGAAGTGTCCAGGGACTTGGCAAAGTGGGTACAAGTCTTAAAGCCCTTGTAGGTAAATACTAAGGGGTCAAATTTCAATATATAAGCTTAGTTGACCATTCGTGAAGCCAAGGGACAAGTTGCAAAAACAAGAAAATGGAAAAATCTGATTTTTAGGCTCATGCGGGCCGCGTAAAGGATGCTTAACCTTTACGCGGGCCGCGTCAGTTGCTCAGTAACAGAATCATCAGACAGCAGCCTGTATACGCGAAAACTCGACCCAAAAATGGGTGTTTCATTTCATGTGCGACCCCTAAGTGCCTCCTAGAACCTTAGGGACATGTGTTGATGAGTTGTGGTCAGTTGTAGCTTGAGTTGTCAACATTTTGTGGTGGATTAAACACTATATAAAGGACCAAAGTTGCAACCAAGTTCCTCACACCTTCATCTGCATTCTTGGATCACTTCTGGAGCTCAAGCCTTCTCTCAAGTGGTCACTAATCAAGCTTAGGACTTCAGTAAGTGTTCTAATCCTTTCTTAATTAAGTTTTAGCTTAGTTTTAGCTTAGAAGTCAAACCGTCGTAATTAACGGTTGACTTTAAGATTAATCACTAATGGTCCAGTGATTAGTCGAATCAAAAGTACCCTTAAGTAGGTAATTATGTGGGTAATAAAACCTCAAAAGGGTTCCCCCTGATTCCCACTCTAACTAGGTCAAATGTCGGGTCAAACTTGTATTTAAAAAGTCAACAGGATGTGTAAATTACAATTTATGCATAATTAGCAATGTAGAACACATACAACCTGTTTGATCATTAATATAACTTGGTAATTAGTGTAAGAACATGTCTAAACATGTTCCACCCGATAATTTACTGTTTAGACCCGGTTCGGAACCGAAAGACGCAAAGCTTTGACTTTTGCTTTGACTTCAGTTCTGACCCGTTTTGGGATGATTTAGAAGTTCCTAAGAGCTTCATTTGGACCAGGTTACATGCTAGTATAACCCTCTGTGATTATACACTATGGTTCATTAGTTAACCGATTAATACGCATGATTCCGTTAATTGCTCATATGTTGACCATGATGCCCTTTTCACCTTAAAACGTGATTTTTGAAAATGTAAAAGAGTAGAAACCTGAATTACTGATATATAGACTTGTATGCAAAGTTTGACATCAGTTTGAGGTGTAGAATAAGAGTTATGCTCGTTAGTGTAAAATTAAAGCTTTATGTTAATAAAACGGCGTAATTAGCGTATAGCCTAGTTAAGCCTACTTTTGATTTCAAACTTATTACCCACTGATGTAATATATTATTTTGGGATTTTTAAAGATTTTTAATTAATTTTAGGCTGAGCATAACTCATAGTCGTAGGCTTAATCCGGTAATTGTCGGTTTTGCCCGTACGGGCCATAAAATGAGTTTTACATATCTAAACGACTCCAAACCTTTTGCTACTGATTAGATATGATAAATAAATTATTTTAAGCCTTCTAGAATGATAAAAATATCAGATTTATGTATCGAACCCGTAAATGGCTTCTAATCGCCTTATTAAGCGTTTTTAGCGCATAGTATGTACTAAAACTATTTTTAAACATACAAGGGTGATACCTACTGATATTTAAGGCAAATTATAATATATTTACAGTAAGCAAAGGTTGATAAACTCAGACGTTAGTTTTGAGTTTTTCGGCATATGTGAAATTACCAAACTACCCCTACGGGGCATAGTTTGTGTTTAAATGAGTTTCGGGCATAATAAAAGGCATCTTACTGATGTCACAACATATATGAAGCATATTAACTTAGGAAACCTGTAAATGTCTCTCATCACTACCCGTTACGCTTATTACGCGTTCGGTTCGGTTTATGTAACTAGTTTACATAAACTAGCCTAAACGGGTCAAACCTTAACGGTTTTATCTCAAAATCCAGAATGTGTATGAAATACCCATATTAAACAAGTCTCTGAACTTTTAGGGTTTAAATCACATTCTATCCGGTCTTCGCTTAATCATGCGTTTGAACCGTGTATTTCTTTAAGACTAACCGGTCTAAGCGTAGGCTTAATTAAAGACCCGTTAGCATTCTAATTGGTTATTTATGCCATCATTCCAGACTAGAGCCTTCCGGTAAATTATACCTACGCTTACTTAAGTTAATACGGCTGAGTTATTATAATTCTTGCTATTTAAGACAGGAGCTAGCTCAGGTAAATACTCTTAACTTATTTTCCCTATACGAGCTTGGGATACGGCACTATAAAAGTACCGCTTGGTCAGGTGTATGTAGTCATTTAAATCGGATTGTGATTGATGTATTTACATAACCTGTTTAATATGTATTATTTGGTGTATGGCTTTTGGGGGTTAATGACCATGTCCCGGATATCCTTGGCATCATTTTAAGAAATGGCCACGACCTAAGCACGGGGTGTAGGCATACACCTGACAGATGCCTTATGTAAAAACTGGTAATCCACTCCGAGGTATCATCCTTGTGGGCACTATACCGGAACTGGTAATCCACTTAGAGGATGATAGCCTGTGGGCATTATACCTGTGGCGTGACAGTTAATCTGTCCGGCTCTTCTAACCGGCCCTAATGGACGACAAATAAGTAAAACTGTATACAAGATTATATACAAATAATTTTCCCAAGTATAAAAGATTAATTTTGCCTCTGTGCATTTTAATCAAGGTGTCAAAATATTTTGTGCCTGGTGCATCTAAATCAATTTTCTTAAACTCTTTTCAAATGAGTCAGTTGAGTGTATTTACCAGTGAAAACTGACGTATTTTCAAAAGTCTAAGTGATAGGTACAAGTACGTAATAGGCTGGAAGCTGCTCAGGACGTTAATAAGGATTCTTGCAAGTTCTAGGCGTCTAAAGTTTGTAGAACAATATTTATATTTTAAGATCCGCCTGTGGATCCTTTACTTTCCGTTGTAATACTGGATATTACTTTATATTCGGATTGTAATATATTTACCTTTTGCTTCCGCTGTGCATTTATATATTGTGTTGTTTGACTATGATGATATCAACTACGTCACGATACTCCCCACCGGGCCCACCGGTGACACGTGTAAAGTCGGGGTGTGACAGGTTGGTATCAGAGCCAACATTGAGTGAATTAAACACTAACCTTTTTGGTGTTTAATCTCAATGACACAGTAGCACATTCCTTGTCCTTCTGAGTCTAGACTTAACATAGGATTATTCTCAATCCTAATCTGGAAATTTTGCTTCCAATTTTTATTGGATACGTCGCCAAGAGAAGAAGCTGTAATAAAAATTCTCCATGTCTGGAGCCTTGAAATGCTGAGCTTCGTACTGCGACCAGGATGAGACGTGAAACCAAGGAGAAACCATTCATAAATAAAATGAAGAAGAAACTCCTTTTGCTGAAGATCGTATCCTTAATAGTCCTCATAAGGACATATTTATCTTTCAGTCCCTTCGAGGATAACATTATTCCTTTCAAGTCCCGCTTAGGGCAACTTTATACTTTTATTTTTATATAGTGGAATGATTAAGTTTAAACTTTCATTCTAAACATGAAATATGAAATAAATGAAAGATAACATTCTTTTTATAAGATCTACCATTATAATAAAATGGCAAAATCTAAAAGGACAAGACCTAGCTTCGGGTCATATTAAGACCGGCCAAGATGGCAGTTCCTCAATTTAGATTCAGATCCTTATTAACATTCCTTTTGCAAGATCTACCATTATAATAAAATGGCAAAATCTAAAAGGACAAGACCTAGCTTCGGGTCATATTAAGACCGGCCAAGATGGCAGTTCCTCAATTTAGATTCAGATCCTTATTAACATTTCAATTTAGAAATTGTTCTGCGTTAATTATTAAAAAGAATCTTAAAAGTAAAACCTAGCCTAAATGTCAATGCTGACATGGCCAAGATGGTAAAACCTAGCCTAAATGTCATTGCAGACATGGCCAAGACGGTAAAACCTATTCTAAAGATTCCTAACCCAATTTAATGATCTCTGAATCATGGGTTTAAATCATCAATTAAGATGATCATATTTTGACCATACGTGGTAAAATAACGCCTACGGGCCTTGCTCATTTCTACATGAGCCAAAAGACAGTGGTAGGTATGACTCCCTGTCTGACAGAGGTAATGAACTATGATTCAAACCTTCATGCCTTGATTCTCTGAAATCCTGGCTAATAATTTAAAAATTGTCCTTGTGACTAAGCCTTATGTGCTAATATATATTGTTATTGTTTATAATTAGGATAAATTATAATAGAAATCCTAAATAAATGTGAGCAATAAATTAACCGAATATGGTCTCTGTTTACCATGGTTAATGAATTTCCCTAAGGGGCAATTCCGTAATAAACATCCCTTAGAAGGGAAGTGCCTACGGGCTATAGTTAATGTCCTCTGAGACTAGAGACAGTGGTAGCTTACAACTCCCTGTCAAGAAAAGATGTTTTGCCTACGGGCTATAATAAATTGTCCATCTGAGACATTGACATTGTGATCTTTATGATTCCTTGTCTAAGGCGGTGAGCTATGCTCAAGCCGAATAGTCAATATGATTAATGCAATCCTGACTTATATCATCTAAAATGATGAATCCATTGTAAACATTCATTAGTGATGTTTCGCCTACGGGCCATATTATATTGTCCATTTGTGACACCACCATTACGATCTCTACGATCCCCTGTTTAAGGTAGTGAGCTGCGCTAAAGCCTAATAGTCTATATGATCATTGCGATCCTGACTAGTATCATCGGTATGATGATCATAAATTCATAATATTGACATCCCTAGTGATGAATTTCCTACGGGCTATACTTTACTCTATTGTTGATAAGACAAAATAGTGGTGATCTTTATGATCCCCTATTCAAAATGGTGGGATTATACCCAAACCTAATAGTCAATATGATCGATGTGATCATGACTAATATCATTAGATATGATAATTATATATAGACATCCATTAGTGATGTTAATTGGTTTACCTTTCTGTCAAGTGAATCGCCTTTCAAGACGATGACAGTTGTAGTCTATGACTCCCTGTCCAAAGGTGAAGAACTATGTTCAAGCCTTAAAACTCTTGATCTAATAAGAATGCAGTCTATCACGGCTGTGGTGAGTAAGGCCGCATCAGAACTAGATTCCATAAAGCTGCCAAAGAAGGTGCAGCTAAGCCTGGAAAGGCTAAAGGAAGAAATGCCTGAACTCACCTGATGAATGCCAAGAGGCAGTTCACGAAGTCATCAAGTACAATCCTTATCATTTACCAATGATAATTTCTGCTAAGTGTCCTGATTTAATACAGGCAATAATAAATCTTCATAAACCATAAGCTTAGCAAACTTTTATATTATCCACAAGGTATAACTTACCAAGGAAACCATAGTAACCGATTCTTCTAGTATCGGCAAGGAATCCTTCCGAAAAATCTAAGAGTACTCTTTCTTCGCATAGAGTACGACAACATATGTTATTTTAATTACTTTTCTCATTGTTTTTCTATCGCCTGCGAATGCCAAACTATGTTTGATAAAAGTGCCATATGAGGATTGGCGTATCCTAGTGTGTCCCATAGATTACTTCCATGCCTGATCAGTATGGAGGTTTAATACATGGAACCCCTGAGATATCCCAATGGTCATATTGTACTAAAGTCGACTAGTAGTATTCAAAGAAGATATCTAGAAAATAGAATTTCCCAAATAAATGTTCCTGGTAAAGGAACCTGTGGACTCATAACATGAAAGTGTCACTTATTTGACACAAGCAATGATGGGCGAACTGAAGTCTGAGATATGAAAATCTCTGTAACCTCCTTGTATCTTGATTATCTTCTCCTAAGACTACCCTGTTTACCTCTCGAGAGGCAAGTAGAGTTAAGAATAACATCCCGCTTTGGGTTAGAGTGTTGTAAGGACTCCATGCTGATTATGGAATAACCGAAAACCTGATTAAGTAAATTTTAAGATAGGAGATTCATATAGCCTAACTCGATATTCTGAGAGTTTGATATTGTTGGGTAAGAAAGACGGTTCATTTTGCTCATGCATACATTACCGCAACCCTAATTAGGCAACGATTAAGAATTGCCATCAGCTACCCAGGATCGTCGAATTGTTCGACTAACGACAAGGATTAGCTATTCCTTAAAATTAGTTAAGTAGTGGTTGGAATAACCATCTCACCTTAACATAAGCCTTTCTATAATAGTTTATATGTAAGCATCAAGGCTGCTCCCTTGGAGACCTTGTAAAGATGAAATGTTAAACATCTATTGTTAGGACAATAGACTGGTAAGTCCACTTATCAGGATCTGAAAGTTGCATTGGAAACAACAAATAAGATCACGCAAATTCATAATCATCTGTAAGTTGCCATTATTCGGCAGAAAAACTTGGAATTTATAAAATTCGCAACCTTCTTAAGTCCTTAATAAGGAATAAGGTTCAATCAAAGGTATCACCCTCAAAAGGGTGTGCTAAAAATTTAATTTCTCAGGGTAGGTTAAGCCCTGGATAGATATATAGGAACATTCGGGAAATCGAATGCAGCAAAGGTCAATAGCCTATTAGCTAAAACCTGTATAAGGAGCTTGGCAGAGCTCGCAATATACACTAAGGATTTAAAGACGTGCTTCGCCAATAAGTCAAGAAGCATTATCACATAATGATATGCAGATTTATGATATAATGAGCAACCTGTGTCGATTAAGGATCGACAGGATTAGAAGCTCCAAAAAGATACATGTACCTATTATAAAGGTCAATTGGAGTGCCTTAGAGGCTCAAAGGTACTGAGGAAGATTAAGCCCAATATAAGGCAGAAAATACTTCCTCTACCTTAAGCAAATCTCGAGGTCGAGATTCCTTTTAAGGGGGTGAGGATGTAACACCTCAAAAATTCACGTCCTATAATGTATTGACACGTGTCATAAGCTTGAACGTGTAAGAGAATACTCTGGAAGGACTAAAGTTGACAATCATGGAAAGAATGTGAATATACGTGTTCTAAATGTCAACAGTGAATAGTTGACCTTTCGTGAAGCCAAGGGACAAGTTGCAAAAACAAGAAAATGGAAAAATCTGATTTTTAGGCTCATGCGGGTCGCGTAAAGGATGCCTAACCTTTACGCGGGCCGCGTCAGTTGCCCAGTAACAGAATCATCAGACAGCAGCCTGTATACGCGAAAACTCGACCCAAAAACGGGTGTTTCACTTCATGTGAGACCCCTAAGTGCCTCCTAGAACCTTAGGGACATGTGTTGATGAGTTGTGGTCAGTTGTAGCTTGAGTTGTCAACATTTTGTGGTGGATTAAACACTATATAAAGGACCAAAGTTGCAACCAAGTTCCTCACACCTTCATCTGCATTCTTGGATCACTTCTGGAGCTCAAGCCTTCTCTCAAGTGGTCACTAATCAAGCTTAGGACTTCAGTAAGTGTTCTAATCCTTTCTTAATTAAGTTTTAGCTTAGTTTTAGCTTAGAAGTCAAACCGTCGTAATTAACGGTTGACTTTAAGATTAATCACTAATGGTCCAGTGATTAGTCGAATCAAAAGTACCCTTAAGTAGGTAATTATGTGGGTAATAAAACCTCAAAAGGGTTCCCCCTGATTCCCACTCTAACTAGGTCAAATGTCGGGTCAAACTTGTATTTAAAAAGTCAACAGGATGTGTAAATTACAATTTATGCATAATTAGCAATGTAGAACACATACAACCTGTTTGATCATTAATATAACTTGGTAATTAGTGTAAGAACATGTCTAAACATGTTCCACCCGATAATTTACTGTTTAGACCCGGTTCGGAACCGAAAGACGCAAAGCTTTGACTTTTGCTTTGACTTCAGTTCTGACCCATTTTGGGATGATTTAGAAGTTCCTATGAGCTTCATTTGGACCAGGTTACATGCTAGTATAACCCTCTGTGATTATACACTATGGTTCATTAGTTAACCGATTAATACACATGATTCCGTTAATTGCACATATGTTGACCATTATGCCCTTTTTACCTTAAAACGTGATTTTTGAAAATGTAAAAGAGTAGAAACCTGAATTACTGATATATAGACTTGTATGCAAAGTTTGACATCAGTTTGAGGTGTAGAATAAGAGTTATGCTCGTTAGCGTAAAATTAAAGCTTTATGTTAATAAAACGGCGTAATTAGCGTATAGCCTAGTTAAGCCTACTTTTGATTTCAAACTTATTACCCACTGATGTAATATATTATTTTGGGATTTTTAAAGATTTTTAATTAATTTTAGGCTGAGCATAACTCATAGTCGTAGGCTTAATCCGGTAATTGTCGGTTTTGCCCTCACGGGCCATAAAATGAGTTTTACATATCTAAACGACTCCAAACCTTTTGCTACTGATTAGATATGATAAAAAAATTATTTTAAGCCTTCTGGAATGATAAAAATGTCAGCTTTATGTATCGAACCCGTAAATGGCTTCTAATCGCCTTATTAAGCGTTTTTAGCGCATAGTATGTACTAAAACTATTTTTAAACATACAAGGGTGATACCTACTGATATTTAAGGCAAATTATAATATATTTACAGTAAGCAAAGGTTGATAAACTCAGACGTTAGTTTTGAGTTTTTCGGCATATGTGAAATTACCAAACTACCCCTACGGGGCATAGTTTGTGTTTAAATGAGTTTCGGCATAATAAAAGGCATCTTACTGATGTCACAACATATATGAAGCATATTAACTTAGGAAACCTGTAAATGGCTCTCATCACTACCCGTTACGCTTATTACGCGTTCGGTTCGGTTTATGTAACTAGTTTACATAAACTAGCCTAAACGGGTCAAACCTTAACGGTTTTATCTCAAAATCCAGAATGTGTATGAAATACCCATATTAAACAAGTCTCTGAACTTTTCGGGTTTAAATCACATTCTATCCGGTCTTCGCTTAATCATGCGTTTGAACCGTGTATTTCTTTAAGACTAACCGGTTTAAGCTTAGGCTTAATTAAAGACCTGTTAGCATTCTAATTGGTTATTTATGCCATCATTCCAGACTAGAGCCTTCCGGTAAATTGTACCTACGCTTACTTAAGTGAATACGGCCGAGTTATTATAATTCTTGCTATTTAAGACAGGAGCTAGCTCAGGTAAATACTCTTAACTTATTTTCCCTATACGGGCTTGGGATATGGCAATATAAAAGTACCGCTTGGTTAGGTGTATGTAGTCATTTAAATCGGATTGTGATTGATGTATTTACATAACCTGTTTAATATGTATTATTTGGTGTATGGCTTTTGGGGGTTAATGACCATGTCCCGGATATCCTTGGCATCATTTTAAGAAATGGCCACGACCTAAGCACAGGGTGTAGGCATACACCAGACAGATGCCTTATGTAAAAACTGGTAATCCACTCTGAGGTATCATCCTTGTGGGCACTATACCGGAACTGGTAATCCACTTAGAGGATGATAGCCTGTGGGCATTATACCTGTGGCGTGTCAGTTAATCTGTCCGGCTCTTTTAACCGGCCCTAATGGACGACAAATAAGTAAAACTGTATACAAGATTATATACAAATAATTTTCCCAAGTATAAAAGATTAATTTTGCCTCTGTGCATTTTAATCAAAGTGTCAAAATATTTTGTGCCTGGTGCATCTAAATCAATTTTCTTAAACTCTTTTCAAATGAGTCAGTTGAGTGTATTTACCAGTGAAAACTGACGTATTTTCAAAAGTCTAAGTGACAGGTACAAGTACGTAATAGGCTGGAAGCTGCTCAGGACGTTAATAAGGATTCTTGCAAGTTCTAGGCGTCTAAAGTCTGTAGAACAATATTTATATTTTAAGATCCGCCTGTGGATCCTTTACTTTCCGTTGTAATACTGGATATTACTTTATATTCGGATTGTAATATATTTACCTTTTGCTTCCGCTGTGCATTTATATATTGTGTTGTTTGACTATGATGATATCAACTACGTCACGATACTCCCCACCGGGCCCACCGGTGACACGTGTAAAGTCGGGGTGTGACACTTAGACTTACCAAAGGGTTTCAATTTCACTATTTCGACATCATACCTATTTCAACTATTTCTTTTGACCCGTTTGGTTTATCGAGTGAATTCCATCACTTCTTAGACTTACAAAACGCAACTATTTTCGCTATAACAACATTAGACATATTTACGACTAGGCTTATCTACATAAATGTAACGAGACGACAAGTCGCGTACCTTTAGAGCACACTCTTCAAACGCGTATCCGCTCCGGCTTGTCCGCTTGACGATCCAGATTCTTTGCCTAAAGAGTTCAATTCACAATCATCTTAGAACTCTTTTCATAATCATTAATGCATCATTCTCTATAATAATTAAATCTACGTTTTCATCTGATTTTTAACATTTTAATCCCCACTTAGGCATTTTATCAAACATCTAGCGGGTCAGATTTTTACATCATCAAAACCAAGTTCATGACTTGTAATAATCATCCAAATCAACTTCAATTAGTCACATTTACACATGTTTTAACTTCCAAATTTCAGAAAGTACCTCATAAGACTCAGATTACACTAGAACAAGAATCATGATCTTAGTGTTTACCAAGTTTCTACGACTTATTAATCACCTACAATGGTGATTATGAACCCTACAAGTATCATGCAAGATTTTGACAAGAAATCATCTAGGGTTTATCCCTAAACATCATACTTTTTCTGAAATCACTTTCTATGATCAAATTACACTAGAATAATCATTCTAAACCCTAGTGTTCATCATTATCTTGTAAAACCCATCACCCACATTTAATGTGTTCATGGAATTTCCTGAATTTGGACATGATTTCACATGTAGTTGTCTAGGTTTTACTTCTAGACACCATCTCATCACTAAGCTAACCAAATCACAAACATGCATCATCTAATTTCAGATTTCCCAATTTCATGAGAATTTCAAACAGAGAATTAACACCAAATTTTACATACCTTGTAACCCCCTTGTGATGAGGATCACTAATCTATGTTCGGATTTTGATTTGGACCAGATTATCACCTTCAATTTATAAGATTTGTGCTTGTTAGGGTTTTGGAGAAGCTTGGTCGCCCCTCCCTGGCTTCTGGTCGATCCACAGACTCAATTTTATTGAGTTTGTGTTTTATTAAAATGTTAACTTAAAACTAGCTTCAAGTTTGACACTTTGGTCCCTCTAGTTTCTTTTATTTTGTTTTAATGTCTTTAACTACTCATAAGTGTTACACTAACTAGGTTAGTGCCATTATTAATTAGTTTATTGTACTAATTTATTTGCAACTTAATTGCAAATTTAAGGATTTGTATTTTCGGGATGTTACAAGAATGTAGTACTAGAAGTCATCATTCCGGCCGAATGGTATGTCATGCACCCGGAACCCCCTCAAGACATATTACATGGGGTCCCGGTTGCCAACGCACCTCCTCCACAAGACGATGTGGAAAATGAGCCCGCCTTCTTCCTCCCGAGGGAGATAGAGGAATGGCTCAACGACATCTAAGTGACATCCCTCGGTTACAAGTTCTACAACGCCTTTAAATACCGGGAAGCTATTTCCGGGTTTTTGATATTCCTACAATAAGGGTAGAACTCATTGGAATGATTTGCTGCATTACTTGACCTATCTATCTTAGGAAACTTTTAGTTTTTCATTTCTAGCTTTATTTTTAAGTTTCTAGGATCTTATGTAATTCACTCTTAAATGAATGATGGTTTCTATGTATTAAATGGTGTTTGGATGATGTTGCAATGGAATAAAACACACTCGGAATTGTGGAGGTTACTAAGGGAAACTTGAACCCACACCCCATGCACAAAAACAGAGCCTCCTGACAATTTTTCTTCATTACAGCAAGTTCAGTACGGGGCCGTGCTCAGCCCAACATGCCCCGTGCCCAAGGTTCTGCAGAAAATGCCCAGTTCAGGTAACTGGACACGGGGCCGTGTTCACTGAACACGCCCCCGTTCCCAGCCTTCTATTAATTATGATACTGGCAATCTAAACATGGGGCCCGTTCCCGGACCAACACAGGCCCGTGTCCAGACGCCCAAGAACATAAATTTTTGTTTTTAAACACCTTTTTACACATTTAATCAACCTAAAAACTTATTTTTGGGACATATTGAGGACAACGTGTAATTTAAGTGTGGGGGGGGGGGGGGTGCTAAAATCTTGAATTTTGCAAGTCCTAATAACAAGCCTTACACAAAACTCTATTGTAACTGCTAATCACCCCAAATTTTTTCAAAAAAAAAAAAACTTTTTATTTTTTTACCTGTCTTGGTTTAATTTGGGAATAATAAGTTCTAAAAAAGTTATATTTTTACAAATTTACAACTGATAGCGTCGTGATAAAAAGAACCAACATAAGAAAATTATGAAACAACATGACAAATCTAGTTAAAATTTGATTATATATACTTGATCACATTATAAACCCATTCCCACAAAAAGTGAGTTTTGAGCCTTTATTGAGCATACAAATATACATCTTTAAACTAAATGCTCATTTTTCGTTTCTTGTGTGAATAGCCGCTTGGTTTCTTACGACTCTAGAACTTGCCATGACAATACATTCTCGGTCCTTACCAACTTAAACCCAAGTAAGTAAACGATGGAGGCATTAGGACTAACCCTTTTTCTTTTCAACACCATTATTTTTCTTTTTTTTATCACCCACCCAAAAATCCCCCTAGTTAACCCCTTTGAGCCTAAACCTTTTCGTTTCTAAACCCACAAACAAACACCCTTTTGTAGGATCGGTTTTCGACTCCCGAATGATTACGTATGACACGTGTGACGTGCGGAATCCGTACACGTGCGTGGACCGAACACTAGTACCGTATACAATCTGTGATTCGATTGATTATGTGAAAACGTACAAAGAACCTTGAATCACCTTTTGCCTTTCTCTCTCTACTTTCTCTTTCTAGCTCCTATGCTTCAAAGTCTCCAAATGGAAAAAGTTCTAAAACTAAGACACTACACTCCTATTTATAGGCCAAGGGGTTTAATGAGACTTCTCATTAATTACAATATTTCCACCTTGCCTTTTCACTAAATATAACACTATAATGTCTTGTTTTCTTCTGGTTTCAGCTACGAATCGTATTGATGTCACACCCCGACCGCGTAAAACAACAAATCGTGGCGGAAACATCGGGGCGTGTTGCAACAGAATTAATGTTTCACAACCATGGAAATTAAAGTTTCGTTTTATTGATTAAAAGTGTTACAATGTCTTAACAAACAAGGAAAATACAACATAATTAACTAGTCTTGCATCTTTTATTGTCACTAAAGCCCAAGTCTGTCTATGTATATCTTGATCATCTTATGCAACAGCTCCTGAAAAACACATGTGAAAATATGGTACGTCAGCATAAAAATGCCGGTGAGATACATAGGTTTTTGTGAAAATAGGTGTCATGACTTATGTTTGAGAAAATGTTTAGTCATGAACCTTGTTATTTGCTTTGTTTTGTAAATTACTTGAAAAACAATCAGTTCAGATGATATGTATAAATAAGTGAATAATGTATGGTTAAATGAATAACCAAGTTAAATGAGTTTGTAAAAGATAAGTTGTTTTGTAAAACAATGTCTTGTGAAAAGTATGTTATTTGTATAAAATATTCTATGTCTCAAACTGAAATGATTCAAATAACGTTACGACATGTAATACCATACAAACACTTATATATAGGAAGTACCAGCGGCGTATCCACCATGCTTGTATCATATTACACACGCATCGTTACTTAATCACTTAATCAAACCAAACCAAACAATGTAAAATGTTCATGTCAAGATGTAAATCATGTCAAATATCCATGTCAAATGTCTATAGTCCAAAAATAGTCAAGTAATGTATAACCAAAATGATATGTATGGTAAGTAAAATTTAGACTACTTAAACCATAAGAAAAAATGTACAAAACAAAGTATTGAAGTAAAACTGGTTTAAATCAAAGTTATGTTTTGTAAGATATATGCATGCTATACTGAATATGAACATTTATGCGGTATGTTAGACGCAAACATTCAAGCCTTGAGACAGTCGGATAACCCTTTCAGTCAAGGTTATCAAAAGAATTGTATTCGGATTCGGTCATTCCTTTCATCCCCACCTACCCGGGATGTCCGAAATGGGATTTGTCAAGTCCTATGGTACCACTACCTACTACCGAGCGGCGTAGCAAATGTTAATGAATGTTATATAGACCCGTTAAACAAACCAAATGTCATACCAAAATGTAAGCATGTGATGAAGATAATGTACCTAGTATGCTAGAGTAAACATACAAGGTAGAGCTGTAAAACAATGTGTCCATATGTTACTGGAACATATGCAACAGAGATGCACTGTAAAACAATGTGTCCATATGCTGAGTAAACATATGCAACAGAGATGCAATGTAAAAATGATGTACTAAGTATGCTAAGTTAACATACAAAGTAGAAAAGTCATGTAAATCAATGTGCTTAGCATGTTATCAGTCAACATACATAGCAGAAAAGTAATGAAATCATGTACTATAATGTACTAACAAACATAGTCGGTATATGATGTGAAAACAGAAAAGCAGGAAAGTAACAAGTAGGCACATGTGTTCCACCCCAAAACAGTTTGGAAAACAGTAAAAGAGGGGTCTATGTACTCACTTGAGATTGCTCAGTAGTCCTTGAGTAACAACCAAACAAAGCTAGAGATCACGGAAATCAAACGGCACCTAATATAGGTAACTATGTTAATTAACCGGACCTAAATCGGAAGATTGGGTAGCATTAGGGTTTGTAAACCAAATGAGTGTAGGAACTCATATGATATGGTTTAACAAAGCCTACATACTAAATGAAACTTAACCTAAGTGTCTACGACCCATTACGACCCGTTTAGGAAGCTTATGCTACTTTAACGCGTCGTTCGCGTGTAACGCGTTCGGACCGCCTAACTAGTCCTATGACAAGTGTTATATGCCTAAACATGTTACATAATCAGTTATGTGACAAAAGTTTAGGTTACATATGCTTAATTACCAATTATACATGAAAAGGGTATTCTGGTAATTTACCTAAGGCATATAAACTACCTATCATACAACTACTTAAACGATGTGACCATAGGGTATAACCTCGGAAGGTTATTCCCTACCTACTATGGTCAACTAATGTATTTGGTCGGATCCTAATGATCGACCAAACTGGGTCGGGTTCGAAGGTATAGGCGATTTATCAGATCGCCTACCCTACGACCCTAGACAACGTGGTAATCAGTGGGCATAGTCCCAAGGGACTATGACCAACGTGATTACACTCACGTTGCGAAGTTCCTACGAACTTCGCATTGACCATTACTGGTCAACGCTGAAAGTCAAACAAAGTTTGACTTTCTGACTCGAAAAGCAGTAAAAATAAGGAAAAGAACGAAAGAATACTTACGAAGGGTCCAAGAATGGAAGGTTTGAACCCGAACACTCTCAGGTATGAAGTGTTAAACACGACAACTTAGAGAGCAAGTTCAGATTCAAAGGTGTGAGTTTTTGGGTGTGATGTTGGTGGGTATTTATAGGAAATGGTCCACCGTTGGGATCGTTTCTTGGATAACGTGCCATGAATCCAACCCGTACACTTGTCGGAACCTTATGGTAACTAAAATTCCATCCTTATCTCATGACTAGACAATTAGGAACATGTGGTTGTGGTTAAATCTGCTGAAAACAGGCTGTTAAAGACTCTGCACCTGGTCAGAAGACCCCATACGCATCGTATGGTATAAATACCATACGCATCGTAGGGCTTACTTTGGCAGAATTACACTTTTGGTCCCTGAACTGTATTTAGGCCATTTTTGACACGTTTAAGGCCCGTTAACCCCATTTCAAAGCTCTAAAATGAAGTTAAAGTATAGGGAACTTAAAATGTGTTCAAAAATATCTCGGATGTCGGTTCGTTTAGCCGTACGAACGCGATGTTCGCTTAATTACGACGGAATGCGCACAAGCGCGAAAAACGATCCAAATGACGCGACGAATGGATTTTTCTTAAGGCGAACACTAAAATATAATGTAGTCATGCTTACATAAATTTTTAGATGTCCGGATGTATTCAGAACGTAAGTTATGCTCGAAAATGCAAACTTGTGCACTTTTTGACACTTTTAGTCCCTGAATGACACGAAAGTTTATTTTAGCATACCGAACACCTCAAAGCCTATTTATAAGCTATGCAAAGGATATTTATGGCATGTTTAACTTATGGTCATGTTCCGGAAGGTCTGTTACAGTTCAAATTGGCATACTTTCGCAGTTTGTCAACTTTAGTCCCTGTAAGCGATTAAACTTTATTTCACCACACCAAACCTTCCAAAACTTATATCTAAGTTATGTAAAGGTAATTTAAGGTATGTTAAGCCTATTTCACTATTCCGGAGTGTTCGTTGGATTAAACTGGTTATATTTACGCATCAGAGCGCGTATAACCTTCCAGAAAGCGATTTAGAGCTTGAAATCGAACATGAGTTGATATGTGCAAAAGATACACATATTTATACAAGTCCAAAGTATGAAATACAATATTTCATTGGTTTGGCATTTGTTTGATGGTTGAAATGACACAGGTGTTACAGTCTCCCCTACTTTAGGAAATTTCGTCCCGAAATTTATTTAGAGGAAACTTGTGAGAGTTTAAAACATGAAGTTGAAAAGATCGAACAACATTGGTTAGGGTTCTGAACTTCTAGTAACTTTAATAACATTATGCTTGCAATGTAAGAGGGATACTTATATACAAGTATACGAAGCGTCATTGGTGCGTCCACCGTACCTCCATTACATCGTTCTCATTTTGTTATTGTTGTCACTATCGGTTCTTACACATAATAAACCTTACTGGGTTTCTATGCACTAAATTTCATAATTATGTAGGCCTCCATAATTAGACAATTCCTTGCACAGTTCACACAGTCTATTTTATAATGCGTAGGGTAAAACCAAATGAGCAATCCTGTGATGAGTGTGACTAGACCGCCATAGAGTCCCGTAGACTAGATCAATAAATGATCTAAATAGACTATCAAGGAGTCTGTCCAGCTACATCACTAGATGTCATTCTTTAACCAAATTGTGAATCAATCCTTTAGACTAGACCACTAAAAAGGGTCTGGAGTGGTACTGTATAAATCCAAGGGTCTTAACTATTACATAGAAGCCCATTAAGGATTTAAGGTAGTACCTTTGAATATCCTGCTACGAATCTCTCATATGAAGATATGAAAGATCCTGCGAGGATTTGGATAACGAATATCCAGAGTATTAAAAACACAAAAATGCATGAAAGAAAACATAAGATGAATAAACACATAGTCACATAACCACAAAATTGCTAACTAGAAGTTTGTTCTGCTAACAGAGTACATGTATTTAAAGCACACTAGGAATCCATCTTGTGGATTTCATTTGGTACTTTAAACATTTTCGAGAATCCAACTATAAAGATAGAAAGATTCAAAAAGAAAATTCGATTTCGATTACTAGAACTCGAAATGTTCGAATTAAGGTACATAAAGAATCCAATTAAGGACTCTGATTTGAATCATGATCATCCACAAGGGTCTAATTATGGAGATAAAAAGATCCCATATGGAGTGTAGAAGTTGAAGATGCTTTGAATTCTTGCACGGGATGTGCTTAAGTCCAAACATGAAGTAAAATGCTTAAGAAGTTGAGATGCTTGATATGTCAAGGCGACATATGAAGCAGAATTTTGAAGGTTAAGTCAATGTATGAGGAAAATATTTTTGAAAACTATGCATGGGGTTCTTTTAAGAAAAATGTGTTTAACGTTTTTGAAACCTTATATATAATACTTTTTGAAATCATAAAGTAGGTGTATTAGGTAGATATATTTACAAAAATGTTTTAAAATCATGCGGAATGAATTTTTGAAATTATGTATAAGGTTTTTGGAAAACATGAATGATGCTTTTCGAAATCATGCACTTGATGAGAAAATGTACTGTGTTAATATTGTCTTCAGACTATATGAAATATTTTGAAATTAAAAAGGTTGGTTTTGATAACATGGCCAATGTTTTTGAAATAACATAGACAATGTATCTAGAAAAAAAAAATTGTTTTCAAACTATATGAAATATTTTGAGATCATGAAGATTGTTTTGAAATACTTGTACTGTGTATGTTGAAAAATTAAAACGTAATGGGTAAGAGATTTGAAAACACCCTTAGTTATCTAACCAAGGATTCAAAGGTACTGATGTGCAGAAGCATGATCACTCATAATGTCACTTTATTTTCTGTACTTCGTATCTTAGAATGAAACGAGTACTTAAAATTTTCGAAGGAATCATGAGCAATCATTTGAAAGAGAGAATCACAAGAGTAGTTTGTAAGGAACATAGTTCCTTAATGTAGGTAACATAGGAAAAGTCATACACACATGTAACTATACTTGTATATCAGAATTGCGAACAACAACTTTTATTTATGAACAAGACATATTGTTTCACAATACACGAGAACAAAAGAAACAAAGGCATAAGACAGTAACATCCTTTGTTCAGCCGAATGCTCATCCAAGGGTTGGATTTGCATTAGCAAGCTTTGGGCAGTTGTTCCTGAAATGGCTCGTATCGCCACAGTTGTAGCAAGTACCACGTGGGAAACGAGCTTGAGTAGGGTTGACTTGGGGTTGGGTAGCAGCAAGGTTTGTAGCAGCTTTGTGTTGGGCAACAAAGCGGCATGTGTTAATCAAATGTCCCCACCGTCCACAGTAGGTACACTGGGAGCAGGGTATGAGGTTTAAATGATGACGGTTGCATCGCTTGCACCATGGGGCAGCTCCCAAGTACGGCTTCCTAGCTGGTGGCATCGCTACCTGGCTAGGTCCCGCTTGATTAGATGTAACCGCTGCGAGTTTCCTTGAAGCCTTACGCTTCCTTGATGTTGGTGCAAGCCTGACTTCTGCTTCCTTTGGTGTCTCTTGAGTGGCTTCATTGTCGAGACGAGAGGCTTCATTGTTAAGACGAGCCATGGCAATGCCTAGATCCACAGACTTCAGTATCACCTCGCCTATTTGCTGGGCAAATTTGGCTGTTTGCTCGGACATTTGACCAGTGCTGAGAGGAATAGACATTCTAGAAGAAAATGAAAAACAGAGAAAGAAACGAGTGAAAGGTTATTGGATAATCAATACAGAACGGCAACGAATGAAAATTGTGATCATTTGTTTGTTACCTAAGGCAAACAAATGAGATGACGACAAATCAAAGTAAATGGGTACATTGAGATGATGACAAATCAAAGTAAATGGGTCAAAAATAATGTATCGCGAAGACATGCTCGCCTATAAGTGAACACTCATCCCAAGAATTCCCAGGTAAGCACAACTGGTCTCGCGTCTGATGAGATGTATACGAAGTGCTTGCCTAGACAGAAAACCCAGAATACAGGCATTCACCCTTCCAGTTTGCACGTGTTCACATTATTTAAAACCCAAAACCTTGACGATGTTTTTGAAAACCCAACAGGGTTCAAAACCATATAACAGAGAGTTCAAAACCTAGTAATCAATCATCCTAGAACAGATGATTAGTTTTCAAAGCGGTTTTGAAATTTATATTCTTGTTGTGATCGTCGCCTAAGGATAGGTGACGGTATTGTTTTATGACTAAACGCAAGTAAACTCGCGTTAGGGTCCTAAGAAGGTTATAGACTAGGTCAAAGCATTACTAATAACCTAATTCCCTATAACCATTAGCTCTGATACCATCTTCTCTGTCACACCCCGACCGCGTAAAACAACAAATCGCGGCGGAAACATCGGGGCGTGTTGCAACAGAATTAATGTTTCACAACCATGGAAATTAAAGTTTCGTTTTATTGATTAAAAGTGTTACAATGTCTTAACAAACAAGGAAAATACAACATAATTAACTAGTCTTGCATCTTTTATTGTCACTAAAGCCCAAGTCTGTCTATGTATATCTTGATCATCTTATGCAACAGCTCCTGAAAAACACATGTGAAAATATGGTACGTCAGCATAAAAATGCCGGTGAGATACATAGGTTTTTGTGAAAATAGGTGTCATGACTTATGTTTGAGAAAATGTTTAGTCATGAACCTTGTTATTTGCTTTGTTTTGTAAATTACTTGAAAAACAATCAGTTCAGATGATATGTATAAATAAGTGAATAATGTATGGTTAAATGAATAACCAAGTTAAATGAGTTTGTAAAAGATAAGTTGTTTTGTAAAACAATGTCTTGTGAAAAGTATGTTATTTGTATAAAATATTCTATGTCTCAAACTGAAATGATTCAAATAACGTTACGACATGTAATACCATACAAACACTTATATATAGGAAGTACCAGCGGCGTATCCACCATGCTTGTATCATATTACACACGCATCGTTACTTAATCACTTAATCAAACCAAACCAAACAATGTAAAATGTTCATGTCAAGATGTAAATCATGTCAAATATCCATGTCAAATGTCTATAGTCCAAAAATAGTCAAGTAATGTATAACCAAAATGATATGTATGGTAAGTAAAATTTAGACTACTTAAACCATAAGAAAAAATGTACAAAACAAAGTATTGAAGTAAAACTGGTTTAAATCAAAGTTATGTTTTGTAAGATATATGCATGCTATACTGAATATGAACATTTATGCGGTATGTTAGACGCAAACATTCAAGCCTTGAGACAGTCGGATAACCCTTTCAGTCAAGGTTATCAAAAGAATTGTATTCGGATTCGGTCATTCCTTTCATCCCCACCTACCCGGGATGTCCGAAATGGGATTTGTCAAGTCCTATGGTACCACTACCTACTACCGAGCGGCGTAGCAAATGTTAATGAATGTTATATAGACCCGTTAAACAAACCAAATGTCATACCAAAATGTAAGCATGTGATGAAGATAATGTACCTAGTATGCTAGAGTAAACATACAAGGTAGAGCTGTAAAACAATGTGTCCATATGTTACTGGAACATATGCAACAGAGATGCACTGTAAAACAATGTGTCCATATGCTGAGTAAACATATGCAACAGAGATGCAATGTAAAAATGATGTACTAAGTATGCTAAGTTAACATACAAAGTAGAAAAGTCATGTAAATCAATGTGCTTAGCATGTTATCAGTCAACATACATAGCAGAAAAGTAATGAAATCATGTACTATAATGTACTAACAAACATAGTCGGTATATGATGTGAAAACAGAAAAGCAGGAAAGTAACAAGTAGGCACATGTGTTCCACCCCAAAACAGTTTGGAAAACAGTAAAAGAGGGGTCTATGTACTCACTTGAGATTGCTCAGTAGTCCTTGAGTAACAACCAAACAAAGCTAGAGATCACGGAAATCAAACGGCACCTAATATAGGTAACTATGTTAATTAACCGGACCTAAATCGGAAGATTGGGTAGCATTAGGGTTTGTAAACCAAATGAGTGTAGGAACTCATATGATATGGTTTAACAAAGCCTACATACTAAATGAAACTTAACCTAAGTGTCTACGACCCATTACGACCCGTTTAGGAAGCTTATGCTACTTTAACGCGTCGTTCGCGTGTAACGCGTTCGGACCGCCTAACTAGTCCTATGACAAGTGTTATATGCCTAAACATGTTACATAATCAGTTATGTGACAAAAGTTTAGGTTACATATGCTTAATTACCAATTATACATGAAAAGGGTATTCTGGTAATTTACCTAAGGCATATAAACTACCTATCATACAACTACTTAAACGATGTGACCATAGGGTATAACCTCGGAAGGTTATTCCCTACCTACTATGGTCAACTAATGTATTTGGTCGGATCCTAATGATCGACCAAACTGGGTCGGGTTCGAAGGTATAGGCGATTTATCAGATCGCCTACCCTACGACCCTAGACAACGTGGTAATCAGTGGGCATAGTCCCAAGGGACTATGACCAACGTGATTACACTCACGTTGCGAAGTTCCTACGAACTTCGCATTGACCATTACTGGTCAACGCTGAAAGTCTGACTCGAAAAGCAGTAAAAATAAGGAAAAGAACGAAAGAATACTTACGAAGGGTCCAAGAATGGAAGGTTTGAACCCGAACACTCTCAGGTATGAAGTGTTAAACACGACAACTTAGAGAGCAAGTTCAGATTCAAAGGTGTGAGTTTTTGGGTGTGATGTTGGTGGGTATTTATAGGAAATGGTCCACCGTTGGGATCGTTTCTTGGATAACGTGCCATGAATCCAACCCGTACACTTGTCGGAACCTTATGGTAACTAAAATTCCATCCTTATCTCATGACTAGACAATTAGGAACATGTGGTTGTGGTTAAATCTGCTGAAAACAGGCTGTTAAAGACTCTGCACCTGGTCAGAAGACCCCATACGCATCGTATGGTATAAATACCATACGCATCGTAGGGCTTACTTTGGCAGAATTACACTTTTGGTCCCTGAACTGTATTTAGGCCATTTTTGACACGTTTAAGGCCCGTTAACCCCATTTCAAAGCTCTAAAATGAAGTTAAAGTATAGGGAACTTAAAATGTGTTCAAAAATATCTCGGATGTCGGTTCGTTTAGCCGTACGAACGCGATGTTCGCTTAATTACGACGGAATGCGCACAAGCGCGAAAAACGATCCAAATGACGCGACGAATGGATTTTTCTTAAGGCGAACACTAAAATATAATGTAGTCATGCTTACATAAATTTTTAGATGTCCGGATGTATTCAGAACGTAAGTTATGCTCGAAAATGCAAACTTGTGCACTTTTTGACACTTTTAGTCCCTGAATGACACGAAAGTTTATTTTAGCATACCGAACACCTCAAAGCCTATTTCTAAGCTATGCAAAGGATATTTATGGCATGTTTAACTTATGGTCATGTTCCGGAAGGTCTGTTACAGTTCAAATTGGCATACTTTCGCAGTTTGTCAACTTTAGTCCCTGTAAGCGATTAAACTTTATTTCACCACACCAAACCTTCCAAAACTTATATCTAAGTTATGTAAAGGTAATTTAAGGTATGTTAAGCCTATTTCACTATTCCGGAGTGTTCGTTGGATTAAACTGGTTATATTTACGCATCAGAGCGCGTATAACCTTCCAGAAAGCGATTTAGAGCTTGAAATCGAACATGAGTTGATATGTGCAAAAGATACACATATTTATACAAGTCCAAAGTATGAAATACAATATTTCATTGGTTTGGCATTTGTTTGATGGTTGAAATGACACAGGTGTTACAGTCTCCCCTACTTTAGGAAATTTCGTCCCGAAATTTATTTAGAGGAAACTTGTGAGAGTTTAAAACATGAAGTTGAAAAGATCGAACAACATTGGTTAGGGTTCTGAACTTCTAGTAACTTTAATAACATTATGCTTGCAATGTAAGAGGGATACTTATATACAAGTATACGAAGCGTCATTGGTGCGTCCACCGTACCTCCATTACATCGTTCTCATTTTGTTATTGTTGTCACTATCGGTTCTTACACATAATAAACCTTACTGGGTTTCTATGCACTAAATTTCATAATTATGTAGGCCTCCATAATTAGACAATTCCTTGCACAGTTCACACAGTCTATTTTATAATGCGTAGGGTAAAACCAAATGAGCAATCCTGTGATGAGTGTGACTAGACCGCCATAGAGTCCCGTAGACTAGATCAATAAATGATCTAAATAGACTATCAAGGAGTCTGTCCAGCTACATCACTAGATGTCATTCTTTAACCAAATTGTGAATCAATCCTTTAGACTAGACCACTAAAAAGGGTCTGGAGTGGTACTGTATAAATCCAAGGGTCTTAACTATTACATAGAAGCCCATTAAGGATTTAAGGTAGTACCTTTGAATATCCTGCTACGAATCTCTCATATGAAGATATGAAAGATCCTGCGAGGATTTGGATAACGAATATCCAGAGTATTAAAAACACAAAAATGCATGAAAGAAAACATAAGATGAATAAACACATAGTCACATAACCACAAAATTGCTAACTAGAAGTTTGTTCTGCTAACAGAGTACATGTATTTAAAGCACACTAGGAATCCATCTTGTGGATTTCATTTGGTACTTTAAACATTTTCGAGAATCCAACTATAAAGATAGAAAGATTCAAAAAGAAAATTCGATTTCGATTACTAGAACTCGAAATGTTCGAATTAAGGTACATAAAGAATCCAATTAAGGACTCTGATTTGAATCATGATCATCCACAAGGGTCTAATTATGGAGATAAAAAGATCCCATATGGAGTGTAGAAGTTGAAGATGCTTTGAATTCTTGCACGGGATGTGCTTAAGTCCAAACATGAAGTAAAATGCTTAAGAAGTTGAGATGCTTGATATGTCAAGGCGACATATGAAGCAGAATTTTGAAGGTTAAGTCAATGTATGAGGAAAATATTTTTGAAAACTATGCATGGGGTTCTTTTAAGAAAAATGTGTTTAACGTTTTTGAAACCTTATATATAATACTTTTTGAAATCATAAAGTAGGTGTATTAGGTAGATATATTTACAAAAATGTTTTAAAATCATGCGGAATGAATTTTTGAAATTATGTATAAGGTTTTTGGAAAACATGAATGATGCTTTTCGAAATCATGCACTTGATGAGAAAATGTACTGTGTTAATATTGTCTTCAGACTATATGAAATATTTTGAAATTAAAAAGGTTGGTTTTGATAACATGGCCAATGTTTTTGAAATAACATAGACAATGTATCTAGAAAAAAAAAATTGTTTTCAAACTATATGAAATATTTTGAGATCATGAAGATTGTTTTGAAATACTTGTACTGTGTATGTTGAAAAATTAAAACGTAATGGGTAAGAGATTTGAAAACACCCTTAGTTATCTAACCAAGGATTCAAAGGTACTGATGTGCAGAAGCATGATCACTCATAATGTCACTTTATTTTCTGTACTTCGTATCTTAGAATGAAACGAGTACTTAAAATTTTCGAAGGAATCATGAGCAATCATTTGAAAGAGAGAATCACAAGAGTAGTTTGTAAGGAACATAGTTCCTTAATGTAGGTAACATAGGAAAAGTCATACACACATGTAACTATACTTGTATATCAGAATTGCGAACAACAACTTTTATTTATGAACAAGACATATTGTTTCACAATACACGAGAACAAAAGAAACAAAGGCATAAGACAGTAACATCCTTTGTTCAGCCGAATGCTCATCCAAGGGTTGGATTTGCATTAGCAAGCTTTGGGCAGTTGTTCCTGAAATGGCTCGTATCGCCACAGTTGTAGCAAGTACCACGTGGGAAACGAGCTTGAGTAGGGTTGACTTGGGGTTGGGTAGCAGCAAGGTTTGTAGCAGCTTTGTGTTGGGCAACAAAGCGGCATGTGTTAATCAAATGTCCCCACCGTCCACAGTAGGTACACTGGGAGCAGGGTATGAGGTTTAAATGATGACGGTTGCATCGCTTGCACCATGGGGCAGCTCCCAAGTACGGCTTCCTAGCTGGTGGCATCGCTACCTGGCTAGGTCCCGCTTGATTAGATGTAACCGCTGCGAGTTTCCTTGAAGCCTTACGCTTCCTTGATGTTGGTGCAAGCCTGACTTCTGCTTCCTTTGGTGTCTCTTGAGTGGCTTCATTGTCGAGACGAGAGGCTTCATTGTTAAGACGAGCCATGGCAATGCCTAGATCCACAGACTTCAGTATCACCTCGCCTATTTGCTGGGCAAATTTGGCTGTTTGCTCGGACATTTGACCAGTGCTGAGAGGAATAGACATTCTAGAAGAAAATGAAAAACAGAGAAAGAAACGAGTGAAAGGTTATTGGATAATCAATACAGAACGGCAACGAATGAAAATTGTGATCATTTGTTTGTTACCTAAGGCAAACAAATGAGATGACGACAAATCAAAGTAAATGGGTACATTGAGATGATGACAAATCAAAGTAAATGGGTCAAAAATAATGTATCGCGAAGACATGCTCGCCTATAAGTGAACACTCATCCCAAGAATTCCCAGGTAAGCACAACTGGTCTCGCGTCTGATGAGATGTATACGAAGTGCTTGCCTAGACAGAAAACCCAGAATACAGGCATTCACCCTTCCAGTTTGCACGTGTTCACATTATTTAAAACCCAAAACCTTGACGATGTTTTTGAAAACCCAACAGGGTTCAAAACCATATAACAGAGAGTTCAAAACCTAGTAATCAATCATCCTAGAACAGATGATTAGTTTTCAAAGCGGTTTTGAAATTTATATTCTTGTTGTGATCGTCGCCTAAGGATAGGTGACGGTATTGTTTTATGACTAAACGCAAGTAAACTCGCGTTAGGGTCCTAAGAAGGTTATAGACTAGGTCAAAGCATTACTAATAACCTAATTCCCTATAACCATTAGCTCTGATACCATCTTCTCTGTCACACCCCGACCGCGTAAAACAACAAATCGCGGCGGAAACATCGGGGCGTGTTGCAACAGAATTAATGTTTCACAACCATGGAAATTAAAGTTTCGTTTTATTGATTAAAAGTGTTACAATGTCTTAACAAACAAGGAAAATACAACATAATTAACTAGTCTTGCATCTTTTATTGTCACTAAAGCCCAAGTCTGTCTATGTATATCTTGATCATCTTATGCAACAGCTCCTGAAAAACACATGTGAAAATATGGTACGTCAGCATAAAAATGCCGGTGAGATACATAGGTTTTTGTGAAAATAGGTGTCATGACTTATGTTTGAGAAAATGTTTAGTCATGAACCTTGTTATTTGCTTTGTTTTGTAAATTACTTGAAAAACAATCAGTTCAGATGATATGTATAAATAAGTGAATAATGTATGGTTAAATGAATAACCAAGTTAAATGAGTTTGTAAAAGATAAGTTGTTTTGTAAAACAATGTCTTGTGAAAAGTATGTTATTTGTATAAAATATTCTATGTCTCAAACTGAAATGATTCAAATAACGTTACGACATGTAATACCATACAAACACTTATATATAGGAAGTACCAGCGGCGTATCCACCATGCTTGTATCATATTACACACGCATCGTTACTTAATCACTTAATCAAACCAAACCAAACAATGTAAAATGTTCATGTCAAGATGTAAATCATGTCAAATATCCATGTCAAATGTCTATAGTCCAAAAATAGTCAAGTAATGTATAACCAAAATGATATGTATGGTAAGTAAAATTTAGACTACTTAAACCATAAGAAAAAATGTACAAAACAAAGTATTGAAGTAAAACTGGTTTAAATCAAAGTTATGTTTTGTAAGATATATGCATGCTATACTGAATATGAACATTTATGCGGTATGTTAGACGCAAACATTCAAGCCTTGAGACAGTCGGATAACCCTTTCAGTCAAGGTTATCAAAAGAATTGTATTCGGATTCGGTCATTCCTTTCATCCCCACCTACCCGGGATGTCCGAAATGGGATTTGTCAAGTCCTATGGTACCACTACCTACTACCGAGCGGCGTAGCAAATGTTAATGAATGTTATATAGACCCGTTAAACAAACCAAATGTCATACCAAATTGTAAGCATGTGATGAAGATAATGTACCTAGTATGCTAGAGTAAACATACAAGGTAGAGCTGTAAAACAATGTGTCCATATGTTACTGGAACATATGCAACAGAGATGCACTGTAAAACAATGTGTCCATATGCTGAGTAAACATATGCAACAGAGATGCAATGTAAAAATGATGTACTAAGTATGCTAAGTTAACATACAAAGTAGAAAAGTCATGTAAATCAATGTGCTTAGCATGTTATCAGTCAACATACATAGCAGAAAAGTAATGAAATCATGTACTATAATGTACTAACAAACATAGTCGGTATATGATGTGAAAACAGAAAAGCAGGAAAGTAACAAGTAGGCACATGTGTTCCACCCCAAAACAGTTTGGAAAACAGTAAAAGAGGGGTCTATGTACTCACTTGAGATTGCTCAGTAGTCCTTGAGTAACAACCAAACAAAGCTAGAGATCACGGAAATCAAACGGCACCTAATATAGGTAACTATGTTAATTAACCGGACCTAAATCGGAAGATTGGGTAGCATTAGGGTTTGTAAACCAAATGAGTGTAGGAACTCATATGATATGGTTTAACAAAGCCTACATACTAAATGAAACTTAACCTAAGTGTCTACGACCCATTACGACCCGTTTAGGAAGCTTATGCTACTTTAACGCGTCGTTCGCGTGTAACGCGTTCGGACCGCCTAACTAGTCCTATGACAAGTGTTATATGCCTAAACATGTTACATAATCAGTTATGTGACAAAAGTTTAGGTTACATATGCTTAATTACCAATTATACATGAAAAGGGTATTCTGGTAATTTACCTAAGGCATATAAACTACCTATCATACAACTACTTAAACGATGTGACCATAGGGTATAACCTCGGAAGGTTATTCCCTACCTACTATGGTCAACTAATGTATTTGGTCGGATCCTAATGATCGACCAAACTGGGTCGGGTTCGAAGGTATAGGCGATTTATCAGATCGCCTACCCTACGACCCTAGACAACGTGGTAATCAGTGGGCATAGTCCCAAGGGACTATGACCAACGTGATTACACTCACGTTGCGAAGTTCCTACGAACTTCGCATTGACCATTACTGGTCAACGCTGAAAGTCTGACTCGAAAAGCAGTAAAAATAAGGAAAAGAACGAAAGAATACTTACGAAGGGTCCAAGAATGGAAGGTTTGAACCCGAACACTCTCAGGTATGAAGTGTTAAACACGACAACTTAGAGAGCAAGTTCAGATTCAAAGGTGTGAGTTTTTGGGTGTGATGTTGGTGGGTATTTATAGGAAATGGTCCACCGTTGGGATCGTTTCTTGGATAACGTGCCATGAATCCAACCCGTACACTTGTCGGAACCTTATGGTAACTAAAATTCCATCCTTATCTCATGACTAGACAATTAGGAACATGTGGTTGTGGTTAAATCTGCTGAAAACAGGCTGTTAAAGACTCTGCACCTGGTCAGAAGACCCCATACGCATCGTATGGTATAAATACCATACGCATCGTAGGGCTTACTTTGGCAGAATTACACTTTTGGTCCCTGAACTGTATTTAGGCCATTTTTGACACGTTTAAGGCCCGTTAACCCCATTTCAAAGCTCTAAAATGAAGTTAAAGTATAGGGAACTTAAAATGTGTTCAAAAATATCTCGGATGTCGGTTCGTTTAGCCGTACGAACGCGATGTTCGCTTAATTACGACGGAATGCGCACAAGCGCGAAAAACGATCCAAATGACGCGACGAATGGATTTTTCTTAAGGCGAACACTAAAATATAATGTAGTCATGCTTACATAAATTTTTAGATGTCCGGATGTATTCAGAACGTAAGTTATGCTCGAAAATGCAAACTTGTGCACTTTTTGACACTTTTAGTCCCTGAATGACACGAAAGTTTATTTTAGCATACCGAACACCTCAAAGCCTATTTCTAAGCTATGCAAAGGATATTTATGGCATGTTTAACTTATGGTCATGTTCCGGAAGGTCTGTTACAGTTCAAATTGGCATACTTTCGCAGTTTGTCAACTTTAGTCCCTGTAAGCGATTAAACTTTATTTCACCACACCAAACCTTCCAAAACTTATATCTAAGTTATGTAAAGGTAATTTAAGGTATGTTAAGCCTATTTCACTATTCCGGAGTGTTCGTTGGATTAAACTGGTTATATTTACGCATCAGAGCGCGTATAACCTTCCAGAAAGCGATTTAGAGCTTGAAATCGAACATGAGTTGATATGTGCAAAAGATACACATATTTATACAAGTCCAAAGTATGAAATACAATATTTCATTGGTTTGGCATTTGTTTGATGGTTGAAATGACACAGGTGTTACAATTGACAGAGGCGATAGACATAAATGTGCTAACAGACTCCCCCTTGGATATTGCCGCAGTCAATCTCGTAGCGTCTTGTCTTTCTCACTCTCTCTGAGTCTTCTTGAAAGATTTGACGTCTATAGCAAACACAGACTCCCTCTTGCTCTAACAGAATCCCCATGGATCTGTCTTCAGCTTCCTCTTTTGGTAGACTCTTCAGGCTCCCCATTTCGACAAGCTTTGGTGCTTTTGGGATCGATACCTGGCTTTCCGTATACAAGCTCCCCCTTGCATCGAGCTCGTCTTCAGACTCCCCCTTAGACTCGGCTATCGGGATCGTAGTCCGGTACAACATCTGCATTTTCTCAAACATTTATAAGTGAAAACGTTTTGAATATCCAGGATTAAAAACCTGGTTCTCTTAGAATAAGCTGAAACATTTCGACAGTGAAAGCATTTTCGGTTGTCCAGGAATCGTGACCTGGCTCTTAAAACTTTTAAATCAAGAACCTGGCTCTAAAATATAATAATATGAATATGTCCCGGATTAACTTGATTTCACCCCCTCTATCAACAAACTTCATAGATTTGGCAGTATTAAGTATCCATGATCGAAATCTAGCTCTTTATAACAGATTTTAACAAATTAAGCATCCAAATCCCTCACAGTTAATCATCCAAGTCCAAATTAATAACCTTGGAGATATCACAAACTTTTTTTGATTTTTGATTTTAAAACTACAAGTTTCAAATTAATGAACTTGCTTATTTTCAGAAACACGATCAGCATACTTAGATTTTGAAACTCAGCTTACAGACATCGGTTGTCAAAAATAAAATGAAATCAAAATCTTTTTGTATTTTTCTGAAATGTAATGCAGTAAACAATTATTTACAAACATATTTACAGACAATATTTTTGTTTGAGTTCGTGTCAGAGGATCATATCAGTTTATGACAAATCACTAGCACCATTGAGCTTTTAACACTTTAAGTTCTAAACGATTCACTTAGATTGTCAGTATACTGATCAACTTAAATTTTCTCACAAAGTTCAATCGATTCGAGATACGAAATTAGTATTTTAAGGACTTAACTTATTCGCGTGTCCCACCTCAGAATATACTCCCGTATCAAAATTCCCTAGATTCAGTCTTACAGGTTAGTATACCAATTTGATATCTGTATTCTGGGTTAATGCGAGACCTTGAGAGCTCGGGTATGAACTTCCGTTCAGTCAAAGAGATGAAGGCTCGACTTTAGGTGTGTTCCCTTTAGAGAATCTTTTCTTCAACTGCAATTGATTCGTATCTTTCGATATTTTACCAATTTTTATGCAGAGGGTAAGCTTTTAAAGTGCGTAAAGTATTATACGAGGTCTAGGCCATTGCTTCCGCAATATCAGAAGACCAGGTGTAATACCCCAGATATCAAACAGTATAAAGACCTAGTATCTCAGAATCAGGCAATCTCTCAAACAAGATTTCAGGGGTTACCCATATATCCGAGAGATGTTCCCCACGAGGTAAGTAAGTATTTGATATTTAGGTTTATATCTCAAAATCAATCTACTAAGCGTGTAAAAACCTACTGGCATATCATCAGTGAGACCGTTTTTCACATTTTAACTTTCCATTTCTTTAGCGTATTGTGATTGTCCACCGATGTACTATCATTTCCTCTTTTTACACAAAAACTCATTTTTGAATTTTAACATGTTTTTGGCTTTTCTGACAATTTCTTACTCCCCCTAAAATTCAAAACATTTAAAAAAAATTGACAACCTGATACTGATAGCTTTATCTCACCATCCATTTTCTGCATCTCATGCTTTGTTTTGCAGAAAATATAACATGTAAAGCAGTAATTACCCCCATGATTTACAACACACTGATATTTTAAAGTTTGAAAACCGTTTTTCAATCTTGTGAAATTTATCATGTTTGTTCTGCCGTGAGGGTTTCGGCATATTCACTCAACATATTTTTGAAAATTTTTGATTTTTGACAAATTTAAAAACAAACATATTTTTGATTTTTCATTTTTTTACAAAATGAAAACATATTTTTGGTTTTTAAAATTTTCAATTTTTTAGGGTTTTGAAATATGGTTTATTTATGTACAGGAACAAACAAACTCCCTGTTTAATAGTCGCACGGACCAGCAACCTCTTCCTCTCGTGCCAAGCTGCTCCGACACTCCTCTTGCTGACATTCATTTGTGTTCAGGAGCACATGCACATTCAAACTTACTCAATTACTTGAACAAGTTAGCCCAGGTCTGTTTGACCTTAGGCATTTCAACACAATAAGCTACATTCAATTTCGGAAACTCTTTATCATTTTTCACAAATGTATTTTCATTCCGATTATCACTCACAGAAACCTTTTGTTTCTTTTCAACCCAAGTTTGTCCTTTAGACACACTTCTTTTGTAAAAATGTGAATCTTTTTGAACGTTTTGATTTTGAACAACAACTTTTGGTTTCCAAAACTGGTTTGGTTTAGTTGCATCTACCGTTGTTTTCCAACTTTGTGTTGTTCTAAGTCTGGGTGTCACTGGTTTCCATGTTTGTTGTGAGTCAGCCTTTGACATTTTCGGCTTCTAAGTTTGCTTTGATTCAAACTTGGTTGACTTCTGATTCACAACATCAGACTTCTTTTTCATTTCAACATCAACAGGTTTCGGATATGGACACTTGCGAGCAAGATGTCCAATTTGATCACATTTGAAGCATGTTCTCTTGGACACATCTTTCACCTGTTGTTGTTGCTTTTTATTTTGAGCATAGAACTCTTCATTAGATTATCGTCTAAATTGGAGTTCTTTCTCTTCTTCGGAACTTGTTCCGTGGACAAAATTCATCTTTTGTTGATAATTTGGCATTTCATTTCTTTTCCAATTTTGTTTCTTTTTATAACCCAACCCGGCCTTCATGTTTTTCTTTTTGTAACCAGGTTTGTTATAAAAAGTTTTGTGACTCTTTCTAGCAAACTTCGGAATTTCAGACTTTTCAATTTCAACCATTTTGAAAACTTTGTCAATCTTTTCTGAAATCACATTCTGAACCGGGAATTCAATATCTAAGAATAATTTGTCTGATCCAATCATGGTATACACCAATCCTTTTGAATCATCATTCGCCTTTTTCTAAGATTTTGAGTTTTTCAGATAACCTTCATGAAAACTACCTTCATTTTCATCTTGTGATTCAGATTTACCTGTTTCAACTGACTCTTCTTTCAAAACACTTTCAACGACCTTACCTACCATCTCTGAATCACTAGAATCATCAGATTTGGAATAGGTTACGTCAATGTTATCTCGCAATTGATCAACCATGTTGAAAGCTTTTTTCCAAATTCTCGTCATCATAGAATGTGAATTTTTCCTCAAACGGTTGTGGAACCTGATGATACTCTGAGCCAATTCCTTTCTTGTTTTGCTCAGAATCTTTGCCATCCGGTTTTAGATTGAAAATGCGTTCAAGAACATATGACGAAGTGTGATAACTGTGTAACTTATTGTTATCTTGTTCTAAATCAACTATTTTACGCTTTAGCTTAGCAACATCTTCAGTGTAAGAGTTTACAGCTTGTTGCTTAATTGAATACTGTCGCTTAAGCGTATCAGATATTTCAGAACAATATTTCAATCTCGATTGAACAAGTTTCATTTGACTCTTCACGTATTCATATGATTCTTTTGTGATATGATATGCAAGTTTTATCGAATCATACTCCTTTTTCATTTCTTGAATTGCATTTTCTTTTTGGAAACACTCTTCAGTCATTTTTGAAACTTTTTCTTTTAAAATTTCATTTTCTTTTTCCAAAAGCTTGCATTTTTGTGTTAGCTTTTTGTCATTATCTTTCAAAACTTTTTCGTTTTCTAACATATCTTTGCATTTATTTTTGAAAACTTCTTCAATTTTTGTGAATTCTAAGTCTCTTGTTCTGAATTTTTCATCCTTTTCAGTACAAGCACTGCACGTTTCCATGTATTTCTTGCACTGTTCAACAGTTTTATTTAAGATTTCAGAATCAGTTGAAGTATTTACCTCAGTGATTGGCACCTCGGTTTTCTCTTTCGTTTGTGTCTGATCAGCTTCTTCATTCTTCTTCTAATCATCGTCTTTCTGCTGTTCTTCAGTGACAGCTTCTTCAACTGCTTCGTCTTTCTTTTCTTTCTCTTCCTCAGCTACCTTTTTCAAATCATTAACCAATTCATCAACATTTTTCTTCATCCCTCTTTTTCAAACTCGCGGTTATCACATCACGAATTATCTTGTCCAGCCTTTTCAGATGAGTTTTATCTTTTACGTTTGAGTAATATTCGCCAGACAGAGGAATTAATGCAAGAACATCATCAAAAACCACTTCTTTTCGATGAACGACCGGATCACCATTTTTGTTGATGTAGCAATCTCTCTTTTTGTCATATCTACCGTAGTACTTTGCTTCCTCATATTCTTCATGCATTTTTTCAATTCGAAAACCTGCAAAGAATATTTCTCTTTCAGTCTTCTCTTTCAGAATGTCTTCTCGTGTTTTCTCTTTTTTCTCAGCAACAAATGCACGATGTTTGTTCTTTGACACAGTTCTGCCATGTGCTGTGAACCAATCATCAACAAGATCATCTTCTGGAAGAAATTCGCTCCAGTCAGACCCTTCATCATCTTGAATCACAACATAAGCTCTTGATTTCTCCTTTTCAGGATTATCTTCAATTTGTTTCAACCTTGGTGATTCCTCTCTGTTCTTGTGATAGATCGCCTTTTGATAGTAATCTTCTTTAAATGGATTAGCGGTCTCTTCAACAGCAGAGTTTCTGCATTCTCTTTTGAAATGACCCTTTTGCTTGCATTTGAAGCAGGTCACTTTTGATTTGTCAAATCCCAGCTTTGTTGATGGTCCACAGATTGATTGTCTGCCAGTAATATCCATGAACCGCTGAGCTCTTCGAATGCAGCTTGCCAAACACCATCTCAGATCAATGAGTTCCATCTCTTCTGGATCGATCTGGTCGTAATCTTCCTTTGTCAGTTCGGAATTTCCAATTTTCCCAGCTACCAGATCTTTGTAAGATCCCAGAATTGATCCCAGAAGACTCATTTGCAGTTTAGCAGCGTTGATGTTCATTGTCGGAGAATTCTTTAGCTTTAAAGCGATGTTACAGAGAATCTCTTCAGGTTCTTCAGAGTTTGATGTTGTTGAAGATGAATGATATCCTGGATCGTAGCTTGATGAGCTTTTTTGTGATTCTTTTGTCTTTTCAACACTGTATGTAGTCTTTATCGGTTCACTAACTGTCACCGATGGTACACTGCCCTTGTAGTAAAGACCAACATTCTGTTGATGCGAAGAATTGTTCATCTTGCTTTGCTTTTGCAGCTCGAGCTCATGACTTTCTATTTTTTCTATCAAAACATCAAGAGTAATTGTATCAAACAACGCATCATTTTTCAAAATAAACATGAATGTTTGCCACTGATCAGCTCGTGGTAACGCTTCAATGATTTTGTCAATGATTTCCTCACGTGTTTTAACAATTTCAAACCTTTCAAGTTCAATTTTAAGGTGACAAAATCTTTCAATCATTTGTCTTACTGATTCACCTTTTAAACCATCAAACAAATCAAATTCTTTTTTAAGTAAAGCTATTTTATTCTTTTTGATTTCTTTACCACCCTCAGCTTTAACCCGTAAAGCTTCCCAAACAGATTTAGATGAACTGTCATGATCAAGTAATGCAACAATATCATCTCTAATCGACTGTTGGATTAGAGATATCATCCTTTATTCATATGAGAAGTTCTTTTTGTCTTTAGCGGATAAGCTTTTGAGTGGAATTTCTTTGTTTTTGTCGTTGACAGGTCTATCGTAACCAAACTCCATGCAAAACCAGCTTTCTTGTGCATAAGCTTTGGCCCAGTTGATGAATCGTTCTTTCCACCATGTGTAATCTTCAATACTTTCGAGCTTTGGTGGTTTTGAATGGGTTCCGTAAAAATTATCATGGTTAATATTTTCAGATATAGCTTTTGTTATGCTTTTTGGTGTGGCAATCGATGTTCCGGAAGACTTGGATGTGAACGCTTTGTAAAACGTGTTGTAGAACTCTTCAACCATGACGCTCCTCGTTTTTCACCTTATTTTTCACCTCTAATTTGCTTCTCGTTTATCTCCTCGAATCACCTGAAAATACGCAAACAAATGATCAATTTAAAAAAATGAACAGACAGTTGGATCGGATGTGTATCCGATCAGACAAGGTCAACGAAAGTCAATCGGATGACTTTGGATCGGATCACATGGATCGGATGGTGAATTGAATGGATTGCTATCCGACGATTGTCAATTGAATCACTTTACAATTTAACTTGGATCGGATGGCGAATCGAACGGATTGTCGTTCGAGAGTTTGCAACACCAAATCATATGTGAATGGATGTAGAGGATCGGATGGTGATCCGAACGAATTGCCACTCGATAGTTGACAATTCTAAACAAACAAATCCACTTCGATCGAGTGGTAATCCAAGAGTTGCAACAATCTAAGTGTCGGATGGTGATCCGACGATTACAACAGTCTAAGTGTCGGATGTTGATCCGACGATTACAACACCAAGTGTCGGATGGTGATCCGACGATTTTACACCAAGCTAAGTGTCGGATGGTGATCCGACGATTTACACAAAATGCTAAGTGTCGGATTGAATTTGGATCGGATCGTGATTTGATCGAATCACCGTTCGACGATTGAAACAAAAAATAAATGTTTAATGACAACTGGGGGTCGGATGGCAATCCGTTCGGATTGCCGTTCGACGATTGGACTTCAAAATAACTTAACACAGGCCTTGGCAATTTGATCGGAAAGTGATCCGAGACTTTACAACATCAAGTCAAGTATCAATGTATGTTTGAGGATCGGCACGGATTGCCACTCGACACTTGATATCACTTCTCAAAATTTCTAAACTACAAGCCGACAACAGCTATCAATTGTTGAGCCATGCAAACTTTCAAGACTTATCACATGTATTGTCAGTCCACATCTATTTTAATTGGGCTACACAAACACCTTCACATGGATCTGATATTAGATTTATTGAATCGATGGTAATGGCAGACAACTGTTTGGATTTTAAAAGCTAATTAGACCGCTAATTAAAGAACAGTTAAAGCTGATGCAATTTGATATAGTGGGCCGATAGCAATTAAAGACTCACATGGGCCTCAGTTATGGTTGACAAACTGTATAATGCAAAACAGTGATTGGGCCAAGACAATATCAGTATTGACTTTGAAACAGATATGAAATTGAATTGGCTTTAGGATCGGATGGTTATCCGATCAGATAGCCTTCCGATCGGTGAACCACATCTGAAGTCAACAACATTATATATTTTCTGCAAAGTGTCGAATGAGATTTGTGTGATAATGAACTTTGGATCGAATGGTCATCCGATCGGATGGCCATCCGATCGGATGGCCATCCGATCGGTTACCATTAATAAGAACAGGAACAGCAACAGTTAACATTTTAACGTTTTTCAAACCAGAAAAATCACGATATCTCACAAACCGTTTAGAATTAAGATCTGAAATTTTGTAGGCTTGTAAATCAACTATTTTCGCACAACATATTAAAATTTCAGTGATTTTTAACCGTAAAATCTCGTTTAATTTTGCGATTTTAAGTCAAGAACATGAAGAAGATGAGTAGAGTTAGAAATTTGACAAATCTGATGTGTTTATGACTCTGAAACTGATGAAATCTCATGCGATTTAGTGTGTTTGATCCGTGCAATCGAGCTCCCGCTTTGATACCACTTTTAGGATCGGTTTTCGACTCCTGAACGATTACGTATGACAAGTGTGACGTGCGGAATCCGTACACATGCGTGGACCGAACACTAGAACCGTATATAATCTGTGATTTGAATGACTATGTGCAAACATACAAAGAACCTTGAATCACCTTTTGCCTTTCTCTCTCTAGCTCCTATGCTTCAAAGTCTCCAAATGGCAAAAGTTCTAAACTAAGACACTACCCTCCTATTTATAGGCCAAGGGGTCTAATGAGACTTCTCATTAGTTACAATATCAGAGGCGATAGACATAAATGCACTAACACCTTTACCCACCAAAACCCTTTTATTTTTAAACACTTAATTTTAGTAAAAAGCTCGGTTTTCATGTTACATTCCTTATAAAAAAATGAAGTATAGCAATAAACAAACAAGTTCCTCAAAGAAACTTTGTTTGAATAAAAGTCACAAAAACAAAAAGTTTTACGACGACCGACTCTTTTTACGCTTTTCACCCTTTTTACTAACCACTAACCCAATGTCACACCCCGAAATTATCAGAGCTGGCGTGACTGGACTGGTATCTTCATTGCACAGCGGAAGCAGTTAAGCTAAGACTTCTAGAAAAAGAACGCCCACTAAGTACTCGAGTCTCCAATGGTTCTCCTATTCCAACCGTGCCATGATTTCTGAAATGCAACCTGAGAAAGAAACATGCGAAAATCAACATAAAGTTGAGCGAGTTCATAGTTTGTTTGCAAAAGATTTGAAATAAATCTTTTTGAATAACCGGTTTTTGAAGTATTGTTGAGAAAACGAATTTAAAATCATTTTCTTGTCATGTTATACGGAACTTTGTACAAAAACATGGTATGTATCTTGTATAAATCAAGTATTTATGTATGTATCTTGTAAAAATCAAGTCTTTCTGTATGTATCTTGTATAAATCAAGTCTTTCTGTATGTATCTTGTATAAATCAAGTATTTAAGTATGTATCTTGTATAAATCAAGTATCCTTGTATAAATCCAGTATTCATATATAAATCAAGTATTCTTGTGTACACCACGTACTCATGTATAAATCAAGTATTCTTGTGTAAATCAAATATTCATGTATAAATCAGGTATTCTTGTGTACACCACGTACTCATGTATAAATCAAGTATTCTTGTGTAAATCAAATATTCATGTATAAATCAAGTATTCTTGTGGTATGAATCTTGTATAAATAAGGTGTTCTTGTATGTATTAGGGTTGTTAATGGGTTGCAAGGCCATTAACATGTGACACGACATAGGAAGTCACCAAACCATAGGCATTTATCAAGTTTTTCTGAGACACAAAAGCACTACTTGGTACTCGTTCTCACCAAGAGTGTGGCTGCCCGAAACCCGTTAGATCTAACCTTTTGTTCTGCGGTCTAGGTATATTGGTGATTAATGGTGCTTATGGTACCCTATTCGTGACACGATTTCTCGTATCATTCCTCAAATCACATCATACTTGGTACTAGTTTTCACCAAGAGTGCTTCTTGTATTCTTGTATTCTCAAAACGCATCATACTTGGTACTCGTTCTCACCAAGAGTGCTTCTTGTTTTTGTATCCATCATACCATTTGTAAACATTGTAATATTTGTAACATGTATTTCACCCCCGAAGTTATAAATCTGAAAACAGTTAAAAGAAAAGGGGGAGCATGAACTCACTGGGTTGTCTCGTTTTACGTACGTAGACCGACCCAATCCCATTATTATAACTAGGACAATCCCGTCCCTAATCATTAAGATCATTCATGTTTCGAAAATACACATTTTTTTTGTAAAACCGGTATCTTTAGTCCAAATAATTCGAAACCATTTGAGTTCTTTGTAATCCATTCGTATCATGGTTTAGAAATATGTAATTCTTGTACGCTTTGCAAAAAGTGCATGTCTTTCCACCCCGAAAACATTTATAAAAATGTAAAATCGTAAAAAGGTGGGGTTATGAACTCACCTGAATATTCTTGTACAAAGCTAGATATATACGACTTCGTGATGTTGTTTCCAAGACGTGACTCGCTAGCGTGCATTCTACAATATTCCTAACATGAAATATCTAATAAGTTTCTAAAAAGCGGTAACTCTCTACGTGTCACCGAGCTCTACCGAATCGTTGACCGTATGATTCGACGGTAGTTATTAACTTGAAGGAAACGAAGAAGTTATACTTGCTAAGTTTCGTTTATTGTCGATAATAACTAGTAAGTCTTGAAAAGACTTGATTAACGATATATGTCGTGTTTGTGTTTGAAAATAAATATATAACTATATTTATTTTTTTATAAAAGAATTCGTGTTGTACGATCTTTGAAATAAATATGTAACCTATATTTATTTTTATAAAAGAAGTCGTATTGTTTGACATTCGAAATAACTGCGCATACTACATGTATTTGTATAGTCGAAATCGGTTTATCGGCGTTTAAAACAATATAAATAATTATATTGATTTTGTAAAAGATTGTCGAATTTTTGAAGCTTAAAACAAATATCGTAACTATATTTATTTGTCTTCGAAATCATTTTCGTATCGTTGTTTTCGAAAGTAGTAAAGTGTCGTCGTAAGAAATTCTATTTTTGCAAAATATTATTTGAATCCAGTAGTTTTATTTTATGATAACGCGCGTTGTATATTACGGATTTTTCTCGAAAAACGGGCAGAGTTTTCTCTGTTTTTGGACACCCCCGACAACTAAAGTTGTCGTTATTTTATCAAAATTTAACAATTGTCAACAAACAATATATATGAAATTTTCGTCAAGTGCCAAAACGTAGATAATAACTAATGTATATGCGTTAATTAATTGGGTCGAGCTTGCTTGTCACGTAAGAATTAAAATTATAAAGATAACACAACGAAATAAATACGCCGTTAATTTTTACCAAGTCTTCGCGTCGGAATGTTGACCGAGTCGACTCGCTGAGTTGACCGAGTCAACTGAGTTGACTCGGTTTGACCGAGTCGGCCGCACCACTTCAGAATCTGTCCCGTAACCCGAGACCCGAATCGAAATCTGAACCGAGCACGAAACTTGCTGATCCATGTGAACCGAAACCAAGTCGAATCATACTGAACCCGCTGACTAGCTTGGACTGAACCGAACCGTGACGCCCGAACGACATCTGGACCAAAACAAGGTCTGAATTCGCAACTGGAAATGACCCGAAACAACACCCAAACCCGCTAACATGAGTTCGAAACTGAAATGAGACTGGGCCACTTACCGGAACCGTAAATAACCACCACCACCGTCACAGGTGTCGCCGCCGCACAGCGGCGGCTCTCCGCCGTCGCTCTCCTCGTCGACACTCTCTCTCCTCTTCTCAGCTTTCTCCCTCTTTCTCTTCGTCTCTGTTTGCAGCCGCCGTAAGCCACCACCATCTGGTAGTGGCACCCGAAAATCAGCCAAGAATGGGGGGGGGGGGAGGGTGCCTCGCTGAAATACTCACCGCCGCCGCCTGCGGCGGCACTGCTGTCTTGCTTCGCCGGAGCAGAAAGGAGCAGGGGGGAGGGTACCTGAGTTATCGGCCGGTTCGAGAGAGAAGGTAAGGGTGTGCTCCAATGTTTTTTTGAGAGGGGACAGGGGATGCTAAGCTTTAATGTGGGTGTGAAGGAGAAATCGAGGGAGAGGATGAGGGAGATGAAGGGTCCGATCTTTTATTTGTGTGTGTATTTACTTTAGTTGCAAACAATAGGATGGGTGTTGGGCTTTTATAAGGATGATAAAATCTTGTATAAATCTTGTAAAGATTTGATAAGATTTTGGAGAGATTTGGATGAGATTTTTATAAGATTTTATAAAGATTTGCCTCAACTTTTAGAGACAAGAATCTTATAAAGATTTTATATAGATTTAGTAAATATTTTGCAAGATTTATAGAGATTTGTCTATTATGTGTAGGTTTAGGCTTGTGGGTTTTGGGCTTGGGCCCAGGGCCCACAAGCCCATCTCATGTGTAAGTGGCCCGTAATTCCTACGAGACCCGTTGTCAGTATGGTATCAGCTCGTTGTCTTTTGGTGTTCCGCAGATTCCACGCGAATCTTCATACGCGTACTGTATAATCGAATAAACGTTCCTGGGCACTCCAAAGGCCTAATTAAGTTATTTTGTGCTGTAAACACTGTTTAATGTCGCGTAATTCACCTGTTAACCACGTAACTAAGGGTCGTAAATCACCGGGTGTCACATTCTCCCCCTGTTAATAAAATTTCATCCTCGAAATTTAGACTACGTTAACTCCTTAGAGTTACGTTATGCGTAAGTAAATACGAATGATGTCAAAGGAAACGAGATATGCTGATGCAGTCACCCATGTGACCAAGTTAACAGGGGTCCAATAAATGAGGAATTTCAACCAAAAGAATTCCAAATGGACGTTTACAATATGCAAATGAATGTTAGAAACAATAACATTCTCTGGGAGAAGCTTAGAATCAACAAGCCCAAACGAAATAGTTTTGCATGAAACGCTCGATCATGATCAGCCCAAGCTGCAAGTTCTACCGATGCCACAAGGTGTCGTAGTGAATAAAACAATTCAATAATAGCGGTGATTGAATAAGTATCACCTGTGTTTTGCATCAAATGCTCAATCATAATTAGCCCAAGCTACAAGTTTATACTGACACCACAAGGTGTCGAAATCAACAAACGACTTAATGGAGTCGTAGACCAAACAAATCTACTACGATTCAGAACAATGAAGCGCTTGTTAAAACGAATTAGAATATGATGTTTTCAATACATCATATGGTGTCTTGAAATGAATATGTGTAATGAACAAGTTCAAACATTTGAATCTGATTTCGGCGCAAGCCGACAATTAATACATGTATCGACAAGAAAACTTTCGGCATGGTCACATCGAAAAAACATGTATGTAACTTGAAAAGAAAAGAATTTTCAAGAAAATGTGTTGACTAGATAACAAAGGAGCCAACAATTACAATAAAGCGGGTCATTCGAATCACAAATCAATAATTAGATTAGCGAAATAATATTTGAACTTTAATGAAACGCTTTATTCGAAACGAAACCACATGCGTAACAAACGATGCATGCGTAACATATGAATTTTCAAGAAATGAAGCAATGAGTATTCGCTAAAATGATAGAAACGATTGTGATACAATGACCATTAAGAGGAGTAGAGATGCAAAAGTCTACTCGTTTGATGCAAAAGTCAAAATTTCAATAAAAGAAATTTAAGGACTTTACCTGGGGTTGCATGTGATAACCAGTTGTTAGGTGACATTACCATGGAATGTCAAACGTAGCATATTCGTTGTTAATGCGATAGGGGGAATGCGGAGACATGCGTCTTCTTCTTAGCATGACTCGTGTCGTTTGCAGGACCGCATGCTAACTGCCGCTTCCTCGAAAGTCGTATGTAACATACTTCAACCTCTGTCGACATGTAGATTAAGTTTCGTGAAATCTTGCACGCCCGTGCTTTGTTTTGCGTAGGTTAACTGCTCGGTAAAAAAAATAGCATAGACGACACAATTATGGCATTTTCCCGAGTTAATAAACGTGGTTCCTACGTGATGACCTTTAATGAACTTCCACATGAGTTCCTAAAGGTCTTAAATGCATGTTTCCTAAACTCTCAGAGTTTTGTGTACTGTATGTAATTGTTTTTGTGTGCCATGTGTAAAACACCACAATAGCGTATGTTTGAAAACTAAATTTTGACTGTTTATTTTTCGGCAACGGTTGGAGACCATATTCGAGTACTATGCGTTCTGTATGTATTCAGGTTTTAATATACTAAGTTCCCAGAGGAAAGGGGAGGTTAGAGCCTAGGTATCTCTACAGAAACCTAATTCGTTGTAACCTATAGCTCTGATACCAATCTGTCACACCCCAAAATTATCAGAGCTGGCGTGACTGGACTGGTATCTTCATTGCACAGCGGAAGCTGTCACGGCCCCCGACCCAGTTTGACCGGATTCAGGAGCCGCGGGACAGAAATCCCGTGGTATTTAATTAACAGCGGAAGTTTCTTCAGGATCTTTTAAAACTGAAATATTTCCCGATTATTTTATTTCACAATTCGGGATAAAACCCGATAATTTACAATACTGAGATTTCACCAGGAAATCTTTTATTTTCAAAACATATTTCTTTATTTTATACTGAGCCACTTTCTTAAGCTGATAGTGCTTCACGGCATTTTTCCTGGATCACAACAGATCACCTGAAACATGTTTGAAAAAGGTTTTGTCAGCGGGAAATACTGAGTGAATCATTCATTTTACCAAAACGACACTTTTGTTATAATTTACAGTATTAAGAGCGATTATAATGTCTCTATCTTTTAAATTAACTGATCCAGTTGTCACTTGACCGGACGTGTGACTGTGGACATATCACTTGTTGGGTCCATTCACCCACAAGTGATAAATAATTAGTAGCTATGTGCACATCCCCCCACATACTGGCAGTAATTTCAGATTACATAGACTTAATCCCTGTAATTATAACTTTGGAAATAAACATGCTTTTATAAAATAATTTGATAAAAAGAGAATGACTCACTTTGCAAATTTAACAGAGCTTATTCTACTGATTAGCCTTGATAACTTAGTTTAAATAATCAAGCACACAAACTAGGTTAGTAACTTAATACAACATTTACAACAATTCACGAGATTACAACCTTCACAACGAATGACAAAGTGCGATAATTAAACATCCATCGATTTAACGACGAATGACAAAGCATAAACCCTAATGTGGGCAGCACTTAAACATCCATTGGATAGTTTAATCGATCGGACATTGAATCGTAGCAGCGATCGAGTTATTACCCTGATTGCGGCAGCACTTCGTGATCAGTGTGTGTTTTTAGACTATTTCTATTATAACTCGGAGTGTAATTGGAATTTAAACGTCGCATCAACACCCAGAATCAAGTCCCACAGCAACCTATTTATATTTGAAAAATCGCCCCCCTCGCGCCACGCGAGGGGTTCTGTTGTTTCTGTCGCATGGCGCGACAGGACCTAGTCTACTATAGGCTTGCTTCCTGTCCAGGTAGCTTAGCTGAGTTGATTTCGTGTTATTTTTAATTTTTGACAGCAAACTGTATGGATTTTACCGAGTAGGGTTTACCTCCCCTGAGTTTTAGGGGCCCTGATCCTGATTCTGATTGTTCTGAAATTTTTAGGGTTTACGCAGAATCACTTGGGTTTCTCAATTAGGGTTTCCTATTGGACAATTTAGTTAATTAAATATGACTTTTGATGAGAGTTGTTACATTCTCCCCACCTTAATAAAAATCTCGTCCTCGAGATTTACTGGAATAAGTGAGGATACTTTCGCTTCATTTCTGATTCCAACTCCCAAGTGTATTCAGCTCCTCTCTTTGAATTCCATCTGACTTTGACTAAAACTAGTCGTTTATGTTTGAGAAACTTGATCTTTCGATCCTCAATTTGAAGAGGTTTCTCAACAAATTTCAACTTTTCATTTACTTCTATATCTCGAAGAGGTACTACCAGTGATTCATCTGATAAGCATTTCTTGAGATTGGATACATGAAATACATCATGTACTCCAGATAATTCTTCTGGTAATTGTAAACGATAAGCAACTGGCCCTATACGTTGGATCACTGAAAATGGTCCTACGTACCTTGGACTTAGTTTTCCTTTCTTCCCGAATCTACCTACTCCTTTCCAAGGAGAAACTTTCAATAGTACTTTGTCTCCAACTTGGAATTCTAACGGCTTGCATCTATTGTCTGCATAACTTTTCTGGCGATCTCGAGCCGTCTTCAGCCTTTCCTTGATTTGAGTAATATTATCAGTCGTCTCTTGCACTATTTCAGGACCTGATAATTGGCTTTCTCCTATTTCTGCCCAACAAACTGGAGTTCTGCATTTTCTTCCATATAGTGCTTCAAATGGGGCAGTTTCAATACTTGAATGATAGCTATTGTTATAGGAGAATTCAATTAATGGTAAATGATCATCCCAACTTCCACCAAAATCTATTACACATGCTCGGAGCATGTCTTCTAGAGTTTGGATTGCCCTTTCACTTTGTCCGTCTGTTTGGGGATGATATGCAGTGCTCAGATTTAATCGAGTTCCCATAGCTTGCTGGAAACTTTTCCAGAAATGAGAAGTAAAACGACTATCCCTATCCGAAACAATGGAGAGTGGAACTCCATGTAAGGATACAACTTCATCTACATATAATTTTGCCAATCTTTCCATACTAAAGGCTTCTTTTATTGGTAAAAAGTGAGCTGATTTGGTTAATCGATCCACAATTACCCAAATCGCATCATTACCTTTTCTGGTTTTGGGTAACTTGGTAACAAAATCCATTGTTATAAGTTCCCATTTCCATACTGGCATTTCTAATTGTTGTAGTAACCCTGAAGGTTTCTGATGTTCTGCTTTAACTTGTGAACAAGTGAGACATTTAGAAACATATTGTGCTACGTCCTTTTTCATTCCTATCCACCAAAAGTTTTTTCTTAAATCTTGGTACATCTTATTGTTTCCTGGGTGCATAGTATACCTAGATTTATGAGCTTCTTCTAAAATCTTAGGTCTTAAGTCTCCCTGCTTAGGTACCCAAATTCTACTTTTGTGGAATCTCCAAATTCCATATGCTCCTTGTTCTAATTCCTTGATTCGTCCTTTCATTCCTTCAGCATCATCCTTGATTGCTGTATTTTGAACATTCTTCAATTGTTCCATTAAATCTATTTGTAGATTTAATCTGAGAGCACGAACTCTTCGTTGTTTCTCATAATACTTAGGACTTACGGCATCTGCAACTACATTTGCCTTTCCTTCATGATACTGAATATCACAGTCGTAGTCACTTAGGATTTCCATCCATCTCCTTTGCCTCATGTTTAACTCTTTTTGCCCAAATATATATCTTAAACTTTTGTGGTCTGTGTAGACAGTAAATTTACTTCCGTAAAGATAATGTCTCCAAATCTTAAGGGCAAAAATTACGGCTCCTAATTCTAAATCATGAGTCGTATAGTTTTCTTCGTGCTTTTTCAATTGCCTTGAAGCATATGCAATCACCTTTTTGCGTTGCATAAGCACACATCCATACCCTAGTTTTGAAGCATCACAATATACTTCAAAATCTTCAGTTCCTTCTGGTAAGGCTAAGATTGGTGCATTTGTTAATTTCTGCTTCAATATTCTAAAGGCTTCTTCTTGCTTAGGTCCCCATTCAAACTTAACCGCTTTACAGGTTAACTTAGTTAATGGTACGGCTATCTTGGAAAAATCCTTAATAAACCGTCTATAATACCCAGCTAAACCTATAAAACTTCTTATTTCCATTGCTGTTTGTGGAACCTTCCATTTGGTAATTGCCTCTATCTTAGCAGGATCTACATGAATACCTTCGTGATTCACCACGTGTCCTAAGAATTGCACTTCTTGTAACCAAAATTCACACTTCGAGAATTTGGCATAAAGCTTTTCTTTTCTTAACAAAGTTAAGAGTGCATGAAGGTGTTCACAATGCTCTGTCTGACTTTTGGAATAAATAAGTATATCATCTATGAAGACAATTACAAATTTATCCAAATATGGTTTACAGATTCTATTCATCATGTCCATAAATGCAGCAGGTGCATTCGTTAACCCAAAGGGCATGACTGTAAACTCATAATGACCATACCTAGTTCTGAAAGCAGTTTTAGGTATGTCCTCTTCTTGTACCTTCAATTGATGATATCCGGAGCGTAAATCTATCTTAGAAAAATATCTAGCCCCCTGAAGTTGATCGAAAAGATCACCAATCCTAGGTAATGGGTATCGATTCTTAATTGTAACCTTATTTAATTCTCTATAATTGATACACATTCTCATTGAACCATCCTTTTTCTTTACAAACAACACTGGCGCTCCCCAAGGGGATGAGCTAGGTTGTATGAATCCTTTACTTAGTAATTCATCTAATTGCTTTTTCAGTTCTAACATTTCGGTGGGTGCTAACCGATAAGGTGCCTTGGCTATCGGTGTAGTTCCTGGAATTAGATGAATCCTAAATTCTACTTCCCTATCTGGAGGTAATCCCAGTAAATCTTCTGGAATTACATCCGAATACTCTGAGACTACTAGAATCTCTTTAAGTTCTTTACCCTTAGTGCTAATGATTACCGAAATCATATACACTATTCCTTGTTTTCGTTCATAATTAGCAACTTTCATTACTGATATGAACTTCATGGGCTTACGTGGTTTATCTCCTGTAATCCTAATTATTTCTGCGGTAGGTGCCTGAATTTCTATAGAATTCTGAATACAAAGGATTCTAGCATGGTTGGCTACTAACCAATCCATTCCTAATACAACATCAAATTCAGCTAAATTCATCGGCAATAGTTTTGCAGAGAATTTATGTCCTAACAGTTCTATGTTTTCTTCTTGCAAAACTTTATCTATTTTAACTGAATTTCCGTCTGCTGTTTCAACTGTAAAAATCTGCCTAATATTGGTTAAAGGTAAACTAAGAGCTTGGCAGAATGAAGTATTTATAAAACTTTGGTTTGCACCAGAGTCAAATAATACTTTGGCGTAAATGTTGTGAACTAAGAACGTACCCGCTATCACATCTGGGATGAGTTCTGCTTCTTGAGTGGTCAACTGAAATGCCCTGGCATTCTTCTTAATAGTTCCGTCGGTCTCATTAGTTTTGTTGTCTGCTGGTTTGATTACTTTAGGACATTCTGTTTTGAAATGTCCTGCCTCTCCACAATTGTAACAAATTATGGATTTCTTCCTGCAATTTTCTTCACGATGCCCGACAGTTTTGCAAAAATTGCAATATACTTTGCATTTTCCAAAATGTTTCTTTTTGCAATTTTGACAGAATGGCAAAGTTGAAGATTGCCCTGTTCCTCTTTTCTTGAAACTGTTATTATTACCCATACGAAATCCTTGGGTAATTTTCTGAGCTAATTCCTTCTTCCTGTGTTCATCTTGGGTGCGCACTAGTTCATCGGTTAGGGTATTAGCTAATTCCACAGCATCGTCAATAGTGCGAGGTCTCGCAGCTTTAACAATATTGTGGATTTCACTAATCAGTCACCAAATGTAGTGAGAAATGAGTACCAGTTCTGGCGAAGCCAGTGTTGGTACCACTCTAGCATATTCAAAGAATGTCGAAGTATAACCGCGATAATCTACACCCATCATCCGATGATTTAAAAACTTATTTGTCATCTGTTCCTTTTCATACTCGGGACAGAATTTCCTTTCTACTAAACCCTTAAATCCTTCCCAAGTCATAGCATAAGCTATTATTCTTCCTTTTGATTGTAACACAGTGTTCCACCATTCAAGTGCTCCTTCCTTGAAGAGATTTGATGCGTACATGACCTGATCATCTTTAGCACATTTACTTATTGCAATGACTGCTTCGGTTTTCTCTAACCAACGCAGTGATGCAGTTTTTCCTTCATTGCCTGCAAATTCAGTGGGTTTACAAGCAAGGAATTCTTTGAAAGTGCAACCAGGCGTTGCAGTTTTCATTTTCTTAGGAAATAGAGCTTGATGTGGTTCTGCATTATGATTGACATTATCATTGCCTCCGTTTACACTATTACTGAAGTTATCTTCAGTAATACGTTTACTTGGAACAATTGGTTGCGGTTCGATTGGATTCTTTATAGCAGCAACGAATGCTGGAATAGCATTAGCTATCCCTTGAGCAACAATATTTTCGATATCTTGTCTAGTCATATATTGATCTCCTGGATGTTGCTCTGACTGATTAACCTCATTTACTGGTTCATTACCAATGTTTGACATCTGATAATAAATTTTATGTAAATAATTAGTATAAATACAAATATACTAAAACAGTTTGCACATAATCACATTAACATGTATAATCAAAATTATCAATTTCACAAGTTTCATTTTTTTTATATATTATATTATGCCTCGTACACACGATTATCATACAACGTTTTATTGTTAAGTTATTTACACATACTGGTTATTATGATTATTTATTAACACATATTTCTGCAAACTCTGGTCAGCTAATTTCTTAAAAACGACGCCCCCTTTCGTCATACTTCCAAGCAACTCTTTCTCCCACATCCCTAATCCGATTTCCTGCATCAATTAACTCTTCGCCCCAGAGGCGAAGTTCAGTAAGATTCTCCGGGCTCATGGTTGGGTATATTGGAGGTTCTGGGTCAACTTGTGGGAAAAATGTATCAGGGTTGTTTAAAAGATTTTGGTATTGCCAATCAGTTGTCCACCATTCATCTAATTCTACGGGTAATGGTTGAGGTTGGACAATAGGATCTGGAATAGCAGGTTCCAGATTGATTGGGATTGGAGCTTCTAGTGGGTAACTAAAAAGATCTTCTTCAGTAAATATAAGGTTTGGATTAGCTGCTTCAAGGTTTCCATCGGCAGGTCCGATGAGATCACTCATTACTAATTTATGATCTAAAACTTCCCAAGGAGTCATTTTTTGTTTCTGTCTAGAACTCTCTCCGACTTCTCTTTCTGTTTGCTTAAAACTCTTTTCAGCTTCTATCTCTATTTGATTAACATTTTCCTCAATTTCTACCCCTTTCCTTTATCTTTTGGTTCTTCAGTTTTAGTAACCTTTCTTGTTGCTGGCTTTTTCCTTCGTACACCTCTCCAGCCCACAAATCTGCTTCTTTTCTTGGGTTTAGGTTTTGCCAGTGGTTTGGATTGAAATTCCATGGGTTCTTCTTTATCAGCGAAGTAACCGGTGAATTCCTTGGAAACTTCTATCTTAACGGGATAGAGGTTAAGATTTTCTAACCCTTCTGATATCTCATTCATGCTGTTTAGCATATATGCAAAATACATACCCAATGTTAAAACAACATTTTATAGATAACCCGTATTATTGCATACATAACTGACAAGTAAATTATACTACGATTTACTGTAACTTATTTATTTACTAAATAAGGTTTCTAGAAATAAAAGTGCTAAAACTTTTGAGTATTTAGAGATTTGCATTTTCTGCTACTGTGGCTAGCATATAAAGATTTGCCCACTTCTCATCTAATTTATCTTCCCAAGGTGATTTATTGATTAAATCCTGGGTTTCCTGTTTAACTTTCTTCTCTCGGTTTTTCCTTATTTCCTCCTGACTTTTCCTAATAATCAAACTTCTTTTATTAGGAGAAAGTGTTTCCTCGTAATGTGCTTTACGGACAAATATTCCTTCTTCAGGAATTACATAAGGTTTTGTTTGGGATGAACTTCCTTTCTCGTTGGATGACCTATCTAGTTTAAGATAGATGTTTGACAGCTTTTGTTTACCCATACTGTAATTAACAAATAATCAGTTAATAAAACACAGAATCACATAATTGGCAATCAGTAAAATTAAGTATTTTTAAATACTTAATAGGCTTAAATCAGTGGCTCTGATACCACCTTATTTCTGTCACGACCCCCGACCCGGTTTGACCCAATTCAGGAGCCGCGGGACAGAAATCCCGTGGTATTTAATTAACAGCGGAAGTTTCTTCAGGATCTTTTAAAACTGAAATATTTCCCGATTGTTTTATTTCACAATTTGGGATAAAACCCGATAATTTACAATACTGAGATTTCACCAGGAAATCTTTTATTTTCAAAACATATTTCTTTATTTTATACTGAGCCACTTTCTTAAGCTGATAGTGCTTCACGGCACTTTTCCTGGATCACAACAGATCACCTGAAACATGTTTGAAAAAGGTTTTGTCAGCGGGAAATACTGAGTGAATCATTCATTTTACTAAAACGACACTTTTGTTATAATTTACAGTATTAAGAGCGATTATAATGTCTTTATCTTTTAAATTAACTGATCCAGTTGTCACTTGACCGGACGTGTGACTGTGGACATATCACTTGTTGGGTCCGTTCACCCACAAGTGATAAATAATTAGTAGCTATGTGCACATCCCCCCACATACTGGCAGTAATTTCAGATTACATAGACTTAATCCCTGTAATTATAACTTTGGAAATAAACATGCTTTTATAAAATTATTTGATAAAAAGAGAATGACTCACTTTGCAAATTTAACAGAGCTTATTCTACTGATTAGCCTTGATAACCTAGTTTAAATAATCAAGCACACAAACTAGGTTAGTAACTTAATACAGCATTTACGACAACTCACGAGATTACAACCTTCACAACGAATGACAAAGTGCGATACTTAAACATCCATCAATTTAACGACGAATGACAAAGCATAAACCCTAATGTGGGCAGCACTTAAACATCCATTGGATAGTTTAATCGATCGGACATTGAATCGTAGCAGCGATCGAGTTATTACCCTGATTGCGGCAGCACTTTGTGATCAGTGTGTGTTTTTAGACTATTTCTATAATAACTCGGAGTGTAATTAGAATTTAAACGTCGCATCAACACCCAGAATCAAGTCCCACAGCAACCTATTTATATTTGAAAAATCGCCCCCCTCGCGCCACGCGAGGGGTTCTCTTGTTTCTGTCGCGTGGCGCGATAGGACCTAGTCTACTATAGGCTTGCTTCGTGTCCAGGTAGCTTAGCTGAGTTGATTTCGTGTTATTTTTAATTTTTGACAGCAAACTGTGTGGATTTTACCGAGTAGGGTTTACCCCCCCTGAGTTTTAGGGGCCCTGATCCTGATTCTGATTGTTCTGAAATTTTTAGGGTTTACGCAGAATCACTTGGGTTTCTCAATTAGGGTTTCCTATTGGACAATTTAGTTAATTAAATATGACTTTTGATGAGAGTTGTTACAGAAGCAGTTAAGCTAAGACTTCTAGAAAAAGAACGCCCACTAAGTACTCGAGTATCCAATGGTTCTCCTATTCCAACCGTGCCATGATTTCTGAAATGCAACCTGAGAAAGAAACATGCGAAAATCAACATAAAGTTGAGCCAGTTCATAGTTTGTTTGTAAAAGATTTGAAATAAATCTTTTTGAATAACCGGTTTTTGAAGTATTGTTGAGAAAACAAATTTAAAATCATTTTCTTGTCATGTTATACGGAACTTTGTATGAAAACATGGTATGTATCTTGTATAAATCAAGTATTTATGTATGTATCTTGTATAAATCAAGTCTTTCTGTATGTATCTTGCATAAATCAAGTCTTTCTGTCTGTATCTTGTATAAATCAAGTATCCTTGTATAAATCCAGTATTCATGTATAAATCAAGTATTCTTGTGTACACCACGTACTCATGTATAAATCAAGTATTCTTGTGTAAATCAAATATTCATGTATAAATCAAGTATTCTTGTGTACACCACGTACTCATGTATAAATCAAGTATTCTTGTGTAAATCAAATATTCATGTATAAATCAAGTATTCTTGTGGTATGAATCTTGTATAAATAAGGTGTTCTTGTATGTATTAGGGTTGTTAATGGGTTGCAAGGCCATTAACATGTGACACGACATAGGAAGTCACCAAACCATAGGCATTTATCAAGTTTTTCTAAGACACAAAACCACTACTTGGTACTCGTTCTCACCAAGAGTGTGGCTGCCCGAAACCCGTTAGATCTAACCTTTTGTTCTGCGGTCTAGGTATATTGGTGATTAATGGTGCTTATGGTACCCTATTCGTGACACGATTTCTCGTATCATTCCTCAAATCACATCATACTTGGTACTAGTTTTCACCAAGAGTGCTTCTTGTATTCTTGTATTCTAAAAACGCATCATACTTGGTACTCGTTCTCACCAAGAGTGCTTCTTGTTTTTGTATCCATCATACCATTTGTAAACATTGTAATATTTGTAACATGTATTTCACCCCTGAAGTTATAAAACTGAAAACAGTTAAAAGAAAAGGGGGAGCATGAACTCACTGGGTTGTCTCGTTTTACGTACGCAGACCAACCCAATCCCATTATTATAACTAGGACAATCCCGTCCCTAATCATTAAGATCATTCATGTTTCGAAAATACGCATTTGTTTTGTAAAACCGGTATCTTTAGTCCAAATCATTCGTAAACCATTTGAGTTCTTTGTAATCCATTCGTATCATGGTTTAGAAATACGTAATTCTTGTATGCTTCGCAAAAAGTGCATGTCTTTCCACCCCGAAAACATTTATAAAAATGTAAAATCGTAAAAAGGTGGGATTATGAACTCACATGAATATTCTTGTGCAAAGCTAGTTATATACGACTTCGTGATGTCGTTTCCAAGACGTAACTCGCTAGCGTGCATTCTACAATATTCCTAACACGGAGTATCTATTAAGTTTCTAAAAAGCGGTAACTATCTACGTGTCACCGAGCTCTACCGAATCGTTGACCGAACGATTCGACGGTAGTTATTAACTTGAAGGAAACGAAGAAGTTATACTTGCTAAGTTTCGTTTATTGTCGATAATAACTAGTCAGTCTTGAAAAGACTTGATTAACGATATATGTCGTGTTTGTGTTTGAAAATAAATATATAACTGTATTTATTTTTTTTTTATAAAAGAATTCGTGTTGTATGATCTTTGAAATAAATATGTAACCTATATTTACTTTTATAAAAGAAGTCGTATTGTTTGACATTCGAAATAACTGCGCATACTACATGTATTTGTATAGTCGAAATCGGTTTATCGGCGTTTAAAACAATATAAATAATTATATTGATTTTGTAAAAGATTGTCGAATTTTTGAAGCTTAAAACAAATATCGTAACTAAATTTATTTGTCGTCGAAATCATTTTCGTATCGTTGTTTTCGAAAGTAGTAAAGTGTCGTCGTAAGAAATTCTATATTTGCAAAATATTATTTGAATCCAGTAGTTTTATTTTATGATAACGCGCATTGTATATTACGGATTTTTCTCGAAAAACAGGCAGAGTTTCCTCTGTTTTTGGACGCCCCCGACAACTAAAGTTGTCGTTATTTTATCAAAATTTAACAATTGTCAACAAACAATATATATGAAATTTTCGTCAAGTGCCAAAACGTAGATAATAACTAATGTATATGCGTTAATTAATCGGGTTGAGCTCGCTTGTCACGTAAGAATTAAAATTATAAAGATAACATAATGAAATAAATACGCCGTTAATTTTTACCAAGTCTTCGCGTCGGAATGTTGACCGAGTCGACTCGCTGAGTTGACCGAGTCAACTGAGTTTACTCGGTTTGACCGAATCGGCCGCACCACTTCAGAATCTGTCCCGTAACCTGAGACCCGAACCAAATCTGAACCAAGCACGGAACTTGCTGAAACATGTGAACCAAAACCAAGTCGAATCATACTGCACCTGCTGACTAGCTTGGACTGAACCGAACCGTGACGCCCGAACGACATCTGGACCAAAACAAGTTCTGAATTCACACCTGGAAGTGACCCGAAACAAAACCCAAACCCGCTAACATGAGTTCGAAACTGAAATGAGACTGAACCACTTACCGGAACCGTAAATAACCACCACCTCCGTCACAGGTGTCGCCGCCGCACAGCGGCGGCTCTCTGCCGTCGCTCTCCTCGTCGACACTCTCTCTTCTCTTCTCTTCTTAGCTCTCTCCCTCTTTCTCTTCGTCTCTGTTTGCAGCCGCCGTACGCCACCACCATCTGGTGGTGGCAGCCGAAAATCAACAAAGAAGGGGGGGGGGGAGGGTGCCTCGCTGAAATACTCACCGCCGCCACCGCCTGCGGCGGCGCCGCTTCCTTGCTTCGCCGGAGTAGAAAGGAGCAGGGGGGGTACCTGAGTTGTCGGCCGGTTCAAGAGAGAAGGTAAGGGTGTGCTCCAATGTTGTTTTGAGAGGGGAAAAGGGATGCTAAGCTTTAATGTGGGTGTGCAGGAGAAATCGAGGGAGTGGATGAGGGAGATGAAGGGTCCTATCTTTTATTTGTGTGTGTATTTACTCTAGTTGCAGACAATAGGATGGGTGTTTGGCTTTTATAAGGATGATAAAATCTTGTATAAATCTTGTAAAGATTTGATAAGATTTTGGAGAGATTTGGATGAGATTTTATAAAGATTTGCCTCAACTTTTAGAGACAAAAATCTTATAAAGATTTTATATAGATTTAGTAAATATTTTGCAAGGTTTGTAGAGATTTGTCTATTATGTGTAGGTTTAGGCTTGTGGGTTTTTGGCTTGGGCCCAGGGCCCACAAGCCCATCTCATGTGTAAGTGGCCCGTAATTCCTACGAGCCCGTTGCCAGTATGGTATCAGCTCGTTGTCTTTTGGTGTTCCGCAGATTCCCGTGAGGTATGTGAACCTGTATATAAATGGAATTTTAAAGGGGCATGTTATGCCCAAATAAGTAATTTCTCTTATGAAACGTTCTAAATAAATCATAGCGAATAGGATTTTAAATAGCATAAAAATAAAAACCAATAAAGATCTTGGATTCCCGACACTCAAGACAAGCCCAAAACTTCTCTTCTACCAATTCCATTTGGGCGTGTAAGCCACATTATAAAGAGTTTTGCTTGAGGACAAGCAAAGATTCAAGTGTGGGGGTATTTGATGTGTGTAAAATGCAACATATAAATTACATTAATTGAGGCATAAAACTAACCCCTTTTTAGTACTAATGTTGGAAAAGGTGTGCTATTGTCTTCCTTTTGTATTTTCAGGACTAAATGAGCGTAAATAAACAAAAGGAACAAAAATGTAGCAAAATCTAACATAAATACAAGAAAAGGAACACACGTGGCATGCCCGACCCCTCGACAACATCTTCCCAAGCAAAAACAAGAAAACAGAAGGCTGACCACGGCCCCATGCCCAGCGGACACGGGGGTGTTGCCAGGTGTCTGCAGAAATGACAAAGCTATAGAAGCTTCTATTCCCGACACGGGGGCATGCCCAGCTTAACACGGGCCGTGGTCAACACTAAGATTCGCAGAATCCAAGCAAATCTTGATAGTACAGATACGTTTCTGCACACGGGGCCATGCCCAGTGGACATGGGGGCGTGTGGAGCTAATGCAGACAAGTTGCAATTAATGAAGAAAGAGAATAAGGATGGACACGGGGACGTGTCCGGGCTTCTGTGCAGGCTATAAATAAGGGTGCTTGGTTCACTTCAGAGACATCCCTTGGCAAACCACCTCTCTCCCACTTCACCCACACTCCACCACCATCACAACACCCACATCCACCACCCTCATCCATCATCCATCTAGAGTGTGTGTAGTAGTCTCGGGATCCAAGATTGATAGTAAGAGTGCTTGACAATCAAAGGCCATGTTTGCCTAAGTCTCTTACATCACTTGGTGAAGACAAGCATTTAGTGTAATACTTTTGATTTTTAATCTTTTCACACTTTTTAATTGGTTTTGTATTAATGACTTTAATAACTAGTTTCTTATGTTGAAGGTGAAACTTCCTTATCATTTGTCCGTGGTGTCTTGGCATTATTTTACTGTCTATATAAAATAAAAGATTTTCACCATTCATATCTCTATGGTCTATATAGAGATATGTTGGCTACCTGGTCGGGGGTTAAGGGAATCGTTTGGTAAGGTTCTTGCCTTGTTCAGTGTATAGATCCTGCATGGACCTGGGTCAAGCTTACTAGGACCTCCTTCAATACCCACTGGTATTGGATGGCGGGGGTGCGAATGGCTTGATCCCCTCATATGTAAACTTCTATTAATACATTAACCCGGCTACTTGGGATTGTATCCCTGCTTACTCAAACCACTTAGCCAAGGGTAACGTCACCTTCAAAAGAGGGGCCTACCAGATTACGCATTAATAACTTAATTAATTATCTTTCAATATTCCGACCCTTTAGGATTGTATCCTTGCTGACTCAAACTACTAGGTTGAGGGTAACGTCACCATCAAAAGATGGGCCTACTACTATAACTAAGATAATCCCTTAAAAAGTGCAATAGTGCGGAAATCATCAAAGGTTACACTAAAGGCGAGTCAGATCCAAGTGATTCATCTTGTCTATCTGTTTTTTTATTTTCAGCATTTTTATTTTTTATTTTCATGTTTAAAACCTTTTTCTAAATTTTTGATTTGATTAGACGTTGAGGATAAACCGGTACTAAAAGCTCTTGTGTCCTTGGACGACCTCGGTATCTTACCAACGCTATACTACGCTCACGATGGGTGCACTTGGCCATATGTGTGTTTAGTGTTAGTAGAATATCGTGTTTTATAAATTTAAAACTTGACTAAAGTGTTAAAAAGGGCTTAAAATATAAATAAAAACCTATCACACCTAACGCACATCAGAAACTAATGGCAAGATCCTTCGTGAGATTGATGAAATCAAGAAATTGAAGAAATCAGCGGAGGATCACTCTCCATTGGTGCCCAGATCATTGGATTTCACTACTCCATCAACAACTGTTCAGCATTCTATGGCATCAGGTTGTCACACCCCGACCGCGTATGTGACAACTGTGCTCTGTAATCGATGTACAATGTAAAACAATGTCAACTATCAATAAAACAATATGTTTTGGTGTTATTATATGTGTATTTGTGTTTAATGATTTTACGATTTGATTCGATTCCGATTTCAAGCTTTAAATCGCTTTCTGGAAGGTTATACGCAAACTGGTGTGTAAACGAAGTCAGTTTAATGAGACAAACACTCCAGAATAGTGACATAAGCTTAACATACCTTAAATTACCTATACATAACTTAGAAATAAGTTTTGGATGGTTTGGTGTGTTGAAATCAAGTTTGTTCGATCGCAAGGACTATTTGTGTCAAACTGGGAAACTATACCGATTTGTATAGTAACATACAGTCTGGAACTTGATCATAAGCTAAACATACCATATATAACCTAAACATAGCTTAGAAATAAGCTTTGAGTGGTTCGGTGTGCGAAAACATGCTTATTTGATCTTACAGGGAGTAAAAGTGTCAAAAACGACGTAAGTTTGCATTTACGCGCATATCTTACGTTCTGACCACATCTGGACATCCAAAATTTTTGTACACACTAAAATATTTTTATTTTAGTGATCGGCATGCAAAAATACCACTCGTCGCTTAATTTGGTTCGTTTTCGCGTCCGTTCGAGTTTCGTCGTAATTAACCGAACAACGTGACCGTACGACCAAACGAACCGACATTCGTGATATTTTTGACCATATTTTAGGTCCCCTATACTTTAACTTCATTTTAGAGCCTTGAAATGAGGTTAACGGGGTTTAAACGCATCGAAAAAGACCTTAAACATTTGCAGGGACCAAAACTGTAATTATTTGAAACTTTCTGGACCTGGGCACATGCTGCCGTCGTGCCACCACTATGTGGGTTGGCTTTCACGCAGCGCGAGCAACTGATCTGGGCAGAAACATGTTTTTCAGCAACAGGATTGATAATTCAGGGGTTGTTTTGCAAATTCCTTTGTGTGGTGGCCAAGTTAACACCTCCCCAAGCAAATTAGCTGGCCTCTAACACTTGTAGGGTTGTGATTTAATACTTGATGGCCACACAAACACTTGTTTTGATCTTGTGAGTTCATGACAAGTATAAATAGCCTAGCATTTCACTTATTCCAACTCACACTTGATCTAAATTCTCTTAGTTGAGGTTTTATAACTTCATACCTGAGAATTATAAGATCAAGTTCAAGCAAGGACCCTTTGTAAGCTTCCTTCATTCTTTTATAGCTTTCCTAGCTTGAAAGTCAAATAGTGTTTGACTTTCAGCTTTGACCAGTCAATGGTCAACGAGAAGTTCATTTGAACTTCGCAACGTGAGCGTAATCACGATGGTTATAGTCCTTAGTGACTATACCTACTGATTATCACGTTGACTAGGCGTAGTGACGAGTCGTAGTTTCGGTCAAAATGCGCATTTAATCATATTTTGCAACAAAACTACTCTAAGGTATCAAAACACTTTGTTTTGATATCAAAACCTGTTTTTCTAACTTAGTTAAGCATGTTTTAACATGCTTAGCTCGTCACTTTTAGTTTTGTGTCGTAAGTCAAGCGGTCTAAACCACCGCTTAGACTTTCGAACTCGACCTGTTTGGTCGATCATTAGGATCCGACCAAGCATGATTAGTGACCATAGTTGCATAGGGAATAACCTTCCGAGGTTATACCTTATGGTCACCTAGTTTCAGTAGTTGTATGATAGGTAGTTTATATGCCTTAGGTAATTTACCAAAATGCCCTTTTCATGCATAATTGGATTTTAAGCATATGTAACCTATACATTTGTCACATAACTGATTATGCAAGATAATTAAACATGTTAGGGCATATAATACTTGTCATAGGACTAGTTAGACGTCTCGAACGCGTTTTACGCGAACGACGCGTTAAAGTAGCGTAAGCTACCTTAATGGGTCGTAACGGGTCGAAAGCACTTAGGTTAGGTTCCGATCTAGAATGTAGGCTTTGTTAAACCATATCACATGAGTTCCAATACTCATTTGGTTTACAAGACCTCATTCTGTCCGATCTTCCGATTTAGGTGTCGATTTATTTACTAGTGATCCGATTACTAGGTACTACTTGAATTTCCTTGGTTTGCCTGAGCATCGTTAAGTTCTTTAGATCAAGGATACCCTTCTATTCAATGCGAGTACATAGTTCCCCTATTTTACTGTTTTCGATTGTATTGGGGTAATTCATATGTATTGAACGATTTCTATATTTAAACGATGATTTCAAAAACGATTTAAATGGTTTATATTAAACTAATAACGATTTCGATAATGTGAACAAACTTGTTGGACTTAGTTACATAACGAATGACATTCATTAGCATTGATCAAGCCGACCAGTACTAGGTTATGGTACCATAGGATCTGGCAAATCCCGTTATCAGACTACACCCTTGGTTATGTAGGTAACGACCGAATCTGATGATTCTTAACTTACCCTTTGGTGGTTTGTTAATACGAGAAACGAGATAGTCGAGTCACGAAGGTTTGAATGTTATTAGCGAGACGACCATAAGTAGTTTCACAATTAAAAACGAATACGATTTTGGGACGAGTTAAACGATTTGATACGACTTAAACGAGATAAACGATTTGGATAAACGATTGGTTTTGGGTAGTGATTAGATAATGGGACGGATGTAATATGATAGAAGCATGGTAGATACGCCGCTGGTACATCTTATATATAAGTGCTTTTATCACATTATATACCGTGTCATTATTTTAGTTCACTTGGGAAACGATTTTGAAACGATGTCACACAACGAGGTTTTCGAAATGATATAAACCACACGAGTTTTATTAACTAGTTTTACGAGATATTTTACGAGTTGGTTTACTAAAACAAATGTTATGGGGTTAAGAATCATGGCTATGAGATTTTATAAACTATAACCATCTTGATTTGAGTTGGTTAATTATGTTGCAATACACTTTTCAAAACGAGGTTTGTACTTTTGACTCTTGTAGTCTAATGAGGTACTGCAACATATAAACGAGCCATGAATCTGACACTCTCATAAAACCTATGTGCTCGCCAAAATTTCTTTGTTGACTTTATTTTTACATATGTTTCAGGTGGTGTTGCTTGATGTTGGTTGCTAGGATGCATGAGTCACATAGGATCTGGACGAGCCTTAGTGACTTAATAACGATAATAGACGATGTTTAATTTGTTTGTTTGGTTAAAGACAATGTAAATTACTTAATGAATCAATAAAATGAAACTTTTAATTACCATGGTTGTGAAACGATAATTCTGTTACAACACTCCGTGACTTTTCCGCCACGGTTTGTTGTTTTACGTGGTCGGGGTGTGACAGAAGAGTTGGTATCAGAGCCAATGGTTATAGGGAATTAGGTTATTAGAAATGCTTTGACCTAGACTATAACTTTCTAGGACCCTAACGCAAGTTTTCTTGCGTTTAGATTTTTAAAACAATACCGTCACCTATCCTTAGGTGATAACCACAACGAGAACACAATAACAAATTTGCTTCAAAAATTAATCATCTATCCTTGGATGATTGATTACAAGGTTTTGATCCCTCTTAGTTTTCAAAATCTCGTCAAAGTGTGGGTCTAAATAATGTGAACACGTGCAAACTAGAAGAGTGAATGCCTGTACCCTGAGTTTTTTGTCTAAGGCTAGAGTGTCGTACAAATCCGCAGTATCGGACCAGTCACTCTTACCTGGGAACTCTTGGGGTGAGTGTTCACTTATAGGCGAGCATGTCTTCAGTGATACATTATTATGACCTATTCACTTTGATTAGTCACTGCGTGTTGTTTGTTTGTTCGAGGTAACAAACGAATGATCGCCTTCCTTGTGTTTTGTCGATGTTTTCAATACCTCTTTTGTTTATCCGAATGTCTATGCCAATGTGAATCGCGCTCATGGACGAGCATTCAATCTGAATGCAAACGAGGCTTGAGCTGACAAACTCGTTGTCAATGGTACCTTTCTTGTTAACGGTACGTTCCTTGTTAACAATCAACTTGCATCTGTTCTTTTCGATTCTGGTGCCGATAGGAGTTTTGTTTCGTTATCCTTTGAGCCTTTACTTGCGATACCTAGAACTAAACTGAGGAAACCCTTATCTGTCGAGGTTGCTACTGGCAAACCACTCGAACTCGATTCTGTTCTTCGTGGTTGTCAATTGAACCTCGATAACCATCTTTTTCCTATTGACCTCACGCCGATGCAACTTGGGAGTTTCGACATTATCGTGGGGATGGATTGGTTAACCAAACATCCTGTTGAGGTGATTTGTTTCGATAAAATCATTCGTATTCCTCTTTCGTCTGGCGATGTTTTGGAAGTTCGTGGCGAGAAACCATCTGTTGGTTTGAAAATCATGTCGTGCACGAAAGCAGAAGTTATTTACGAAAAGGATATGTTGCTTTTCTAGCACATGTCACCGAGGAGAAAGGCAAGAGCAAGAGTATTCAGGATATTCCGATTGTTCGGGATTATCCAGAGGTGTTTCCTGATGAACTGCCTGGTTTGCCTCCAGTTCATCAAGTCGAGTTTCATATTGACCTTGTACCCAATGCCAACCCAATTGCGAAAGCACCTTATCGTCTTGCACCGTCGGAGATGCAAGATTTATCAAAACAACTTTAAGAGTTATCCGATAAAGGATTCATCCGACCAAGTTATTCACCTTGGGGTGCTCCTGTCCTCTTTGTGAAAAAGAAAGATGGATCTTTTCGAATGTGTATCGATTATCCTGAGCTTAATAAGCTTACCATCAAGAATCGATATCCCCTACCCCGAATTGACGATCTCTTTGATTAGCTGCAAGGTGCTACCTGTTTTTCTAAGATCGATCTGCGTTCTGGGTATCATCAGCTTCGGGTACTCGAAGAAGATATTCCCAAAACTGCATTTCGTACGAGATATGGCCACTACGAGTTTACTGTCATGCCTTTTGGTTTGATAAATGCCCCAGCTATTTTCATGGACTTAATGAATAGGGTCTGTAAACCTTATTTAGACAAGTTCATCATTGTGTTCATCGACGATATTCTCATTTATTCGAAGTCTCGAGCCGATCACGAGCAACACCTTTGTTTGACTCTAGAACTCCTAAAGAAGGAACAACTTTTTGCTAAATTCTCCAAGTGTGAATTTTGGCTTAAAGAAGTTCAATTCTTAGGTCATATAGTCAACAAGCAGGGTATTCATGTGGATCCATCCAAAATAGCTACTATTAAGGATTGGAATACACCAACGACACCTATAGAAATTCGTTCTTTTCTTGGTCTTGCTGGATATTATCGCCATTTTATTTCGAACTTCTCGAAGATTGCGGTTCCACTCACTGCTTTGACTCAGATGAATAAACCTTTTGATTGGGGACCCAAACAAGAAGAAGCGTTCCAAACGCTAAAACAGAAGCTGTGTGATGCTCCTGTTTTATCTTTGCCCAAGGGAATCGATAATTTCATTGTCTACTGTGATGCATCCAACTTAGGCCTTGGTTGTGTTCTTATGCAACGAGGTAAAGTTATAGCATACGCATCTAGACAATTGAAAGTTCACGAAAAGAACTACACGACTCATGATCTTGAGTTAGGAGCTGTAGTTTTAGCTCTCAAAATCTGGAGACACTATCTTTATGGCACAAAGTGTGTGGTTTTCACAGACCACAAAAGTCTCCAGCATATTCTTAATCAGAAGGAGCTGAACATGAGGCAACGATGATGGGCTGAGCTCTTGAACGACTATGATTGCGAGATCTGCTAACATCCTAGTAAGGCGAATGTCGTAGCCGATGCACTTAGTCGAAAGGAGCGAGTCAAGCTTCATTTTGTTTGAACTCTATCTGATATTCAAGCTCGTGTTCTTCAAGCTCAGCAATTTTGTGTTTCACAAAATTTGATGGGTAAGGAATTACCACGTCAACTTGAGCTTAAACTCGAGGCGAAGGACGATGGTTTACTCTATTTCAAGGATCGTTTATGGATTCTGAAACAAGACGATCTTCACACTTTAGTGATGGACGAATCTCACAAGTCTCGATATTCTATCCATCCTGGTGCTGATAAAATGTACAAGGATCTTCGTACTTAGTACTGGTGGCCTGGTATGAAGAAGAGTGTTGCCTTGTATGTATCGAAATGCCTAAGTTGTCTCAAAGTCAAGGCCGAACATCAACAACCTTCTGGTTTGCTTGTACAACTAGAGATACCGGTTTGGAAGTGGGAGAACATTGCGATGGATCTCATTACTAAATTACCGCGTACATCTAAAGGTCACGATGCTGTATGGGTTGTTATCAATCGATTAACGAAGTCCGCTCATTTTATTCCGATTCGTAAGGATCTATCTGCAGATAAACTTGCAAAGATTTATGTTGATGAGATTGTATCTCGACATGGTGTTCCTTTGGACATCATATCTGACCGTGATGCTCGATTTTCATCTCATTTTTGGAAGACCATGCAATCTGCTATGGGAACCCAACTAAATCTAAGCACTGCTTATCATCCCCAAACAGATGAAAAATCTAAGAGGACGATTCAAACTTTGGAGGATATGCTTAGAGCATGCGTGATTGACTTTGGTGGTAATTGGGATTCTCACCTGCCATTGATCGAGTTCTCTTACAACAATAGTTATCATGCTAGCATCAATATGGCACCATTCGAAGCTCTCTACGGTCGAAAATTTCGTTCACCTATCTGTTGGAATGAGATCGGTGAAGCTCAACTTACTGGTCCTGAGCTCATTCTGGAAACGACAGACAAAATCAAGAAGATCCGCGATAATCTTGTGACAGCTAGAAGCCATCAAAAGAGTTATGCGGATATGCGACACAAGCCCCTAGAATTTCAAGTCGGAGACCATGTCCTACTCAAGGTGTCACCTTGGAAGGGAGTGGTGAGATTTGGAAAGAAGGGAAAACTTGCACCTCGATATGTTGGACCGTTTAAGATTGTTGAAAGAGTTGGAAAGGTTGCCTATCGACTAGAGCTACCTCCAGAGCTTGGAAATATTCATCCGACTTTTCACGTGTTGCGAAAGTGTTTAGCTGACGCTAATCTTCACATTCCACTCGACGAAATCCAAGTTGATGAAACGATGCACTTTGTCGAGAAACCTGTGGAGATAACGGACCGTACATTCAAACAGTTGAAGAACAAATGGATTCGATTAGTCAAGGTTCGCTGGGAATCCAAACGTGGACCAGAGTTTACTTGGGAACGTAAGGACCAAATGAAGGCGAAATATCCGCAAATGTTCTCACAAGTTTCCTCTAGTTAAAATTTCGGGACAAAATTTCCTGAAGTAGAAGAGACTGTGAAAACTGTGCTCTGTAATCGATGTACTATGTAAAACAATGTCAACAATCAATAAAACAATGTTTTTTGGTGTTATTATATGTGTATTTGTGTTTAATGATTTTACGATTTGATTCGATTCTGATTTCAAGCTTTAAATCGCTTTCTTGAAGGTTATACGCAAACTGGTGTGTAAACGCAGTCAGTTTAACGCGGAAAACACTCCGGAAGAGTGACATAAGCTTAACATACCTTAAATGACCTCTACATAACTTAGAAATAAGTTTTGGATGGTTTGGTGTGTTAAAATCAAGTTTGTTCGATAACAGGGACTATTTGTGTCAAACTGCGAAACTTTACCGATTTGTATAGTAACGTACAGTCCGGAACTTGATCATAAGCTAAACATACCATATATAACCTAAACATAGCTTAGAAATAAGCTTTGAGTGGTTCGGTGTGTGAAAACATGCTTATTTGATCTTACAGGGACTAAAAGTGTCAAAAACGACGTAAGTTTGCATTTACGAGCATATCTTACGTTCTGACCACATCTGGACATCCAAAATTTTTGTACACACTAAAATATTTTTATTTTAGTGATCAGCATGCAAAAATACCACTCGTCGCTTAATTTGGTTCGTTTTCGCGTCCGTTCGAGTTTCGTCGTAATTAACCAAACAACGTGACCGTACGACCAAACGAACCGACATCCGTAATATTTCCGAGCATATTTCAGGTCTCCTATACTTTAACTTCATTTTAGAGCCTTGAAATGAGGTTAACGGGGTTTAAACGGATCGAAAAAGGCCTTAAACATGTGCAAGGACCAAAACTGTAATTATTTGAAACTTTCTGGACCTGGGCACATGCTGGCGTTGCGCCACCACTATGTGGGTTGGCCATCACGCAGCGCGAGAAACTGATCTGGGCAGAAACATGTTTTTCAGCAACAAGTTGATAATTCAGGGGCTGTTTTGCAAATTCCTTTGTGTGGTAGCCAAGTTAACACCTCCCCAAGCAAATTAGCTGGCCTCTAACACTTGTAGGGTTGTGATTTAATGCTTGATGGCCACACAAACACTTGTTTTGATCTTGTGAGTTCATGACAAGTATAAATAGCCTAGCATTTCACTTGTTGCAACTCACACTTGATCTAAATTCTCTAAGTTGAGGTTTCATAACTTCATACCTGAGAATTATAAGATCAAGTTCAAGCAAGGACCCTTTGTAAGCTTCCTTCATTCTTTTATAGCTTTCCTAGCTTAAATGTCAAACAGTGTTTGACTTTCAGCTTTGACCAGTCAATGGTCAACGAGAAGTTCATTTGAACTTCGCAACGTGAGCGTAATCATGATGGTTATAGTCCTTAGTGACTATACCTACTGATTACCACGTTGACTAGGCGTAGTGACGAGTCGTAGTTTTTGTCAAAATGTACATTTAAGCGTATTTTGCAACCAAACTACTCTAAGGTATCAAAACACTTTGTTTTGATATCAAAACCTGTTTTTCTAACTTAGTTAAGCATGTTTTAGCATGCTTAGCTCGTCACTTTTAGTTTAGTGCTTGTTTAGAGTCGTAAGTCAAGCGGTCTAAACCACCGCTTAGACTTTCGAACTCGACCCGTTTGGTCGATCATTAGGATCCAACCAAGCATGATTAGTGACCATAGTTGCATAGGGAATAACCTTCTGAGGTTATACCTTATGGTCACCTAGTTTAAGTAGTTGTATGATAGGTAGTTTATATGCCTTAGGTAATTTACCAAAATGCCCTTTTCATGCATAATTGGATTTTAAGCATATGTAACCTAAACATTTGTCACATAACTGATTATGCAACATAATTAAACATGTTAGGGCATATAATACTTGTCATAGGACTAGTTAGACGTCTCGAACGCGTTTTACACGAACGACGCGTTAAAGTAGCGTAAGCTACCTTAATGGGTCGTAACGGGTCGAAAGCACTTAGGTTAGGTTCCGATCTAGCATGTAGGCTTTGTTAAACCATATCACATGAGTTCCAATACTCATTTGGTTTACAAGACCGCATTCTGTCCGATCTTCCGATTTAGGTGTCGATTTATTTGCTAGTGATCCGATTACTAGGTATTACTTGAATTTCCTTGGTTTGGCTGAGCTTCGCTAAGTTCTTTAGAACAAGGATACCCTTCTATTCAATGTGAGTACATAGTTCCCCTATTTTACTGTTTTCGATTGTTTTGGGGTGATTCATATGTATTGAACGATTTCCATATTTAAACGATGATTTCAAAAACGATTTAAATGGTTTATATTAAACTAATAACGATTTCGATAATGTGAACAAACTTGTTGGACGTAGTTACATAACGAATGACATTCATTAGCATTGATCAAGCCGACCAGTACTAGGTTATGGTACCATAGGATCTGACAAATCCCGTTATCAGACTACACCCTTGGTTATCTAGGTAACGACCGAATCTGATGATTGTTAACTTACCCTTTGGTGGTATGTTAATACGAGAAGCGAGATAGTCGAGTCACGAAGGTTTGAATGTTATTAGCGAGATGACCATAAGTAGTTTCACAATTAAAAACGAATACGATTTTGGGACGAGTTAAACAATTTGATACGACTTAAACGAGATAAACGATTTGGATAAACGATTGGTTTTGGGTAGTGATTAGATAATGGGACGGGTGTAATATGATAGAAGCATGGTAGATACGCCGCTGGTACATCCTATATATAAGTGCTTTTATCACATTATATAACGTGTCATAATTTAGTTCACTTGGGAAACGATTTTGAAACAATGTCACACAACGAGGTTTTCGAAATGATATAAACCATACGAGTTTTATTAACTAGTTTTACTAGATATTTTACGAGTTGGTTTACTAAAACAAATGTTTTGGGGTTAAGAATCATGGCTATGAGATTTTATAAACTATAACCATCTTGATTTGAGTTGGTTAATTATGTTGCAATACACTTTTCAAAACGAGGTTTGTGCTTTTGACTCTTGTAGTCTAATGAGGTACTACAACATATAAACGAGCCAGGAATCCGACACTCTCATAAAACCTATGTGCTCACCAACATTTCTTTGCTGACTTTATTTTTACATATGTTTCAGGTGGTGTTGCTTGATGTTGGTTGCTAGGATGCATGAGTCACAAAGGATCTGGATGAGGCCTTAGTGACTTCATAACGATAATAGACGATGTTTAATTTGTTTGTTTGGTTAAAGACAATGTAAATTACTTAATGAATCAATAAAACGAAACTTTTAATTACCATGGTTGTGAAACGATAATTCTGTTACAACACTCCCCGACGTTTCCGCCACGGTTTGTTGTTTTACGTGGTCGGGGCGTGACAGCGTAAAACAACAAACGGCGATGGAAACGTCGGGGAGTCGAGCAACAGAATCATTGTTTCACAACCAAGGAAATTAAAGTTTTGTTTTATTTATTAACAAAGGGGTTACATTGTCTTAAAATAGCAGAAACAAAGAGTACATAACATAATTTAAACTAGTCTAGCTTCATTTTATGTCACTAAGGCACATGTCCGCCTAAGTGTATCTTGATCATCCTATACATCAGCTCCTGAAAACACATGTGAAAATAGGTACGTCAGCATGAAAATGCCTGTGAGATACATAGGTTTATTTATTTAGGATTCATGACTTGTAAGTTTAAAGAAGTGTTTACAAAAGTTGGTCATGAACCTTGTAAAATGTTTTCTTTTATAAATTATACAAAAAGTGATAAGAAATCAGCTGATATAAAAGAAAGATGCAGAGATTAATAAATAACCAAGTAAAAGGGGTTTGTATAAAATGCGTTGTTTGTAAAACAATGTATTTGTAAAGATATGTTATTTGTGTAAAATGAAATATGTCTAAACTGAAATGGTTTAAATGACGTTATGATATGTAATATCATAAAAGCACATATATGTAGGAAGTACCATCGGCGTATCCACCATGCTTTTATCATATTACACACGCCTCGTTATTTAAATGACTTAAACAAACAAACCACCAACATGTCTTGTTTAAACTAAATTTTAAAATGTCTATGTGTAAACAATGTTAAATGTCAAATGTAGTTCATGTTCATTTATAATCAAATGTTATGTATGGCAAATAAAAATGTGTATTTAAACCATATGTATAATGTACAAAACATTGTATTTGAATAAATCAAAGTTTAAATCAAAAGTTATGTTTTGTAAAAATCAATGCATGCTTTACTGATACAAACATTTATGTGGTATTTGTTAAAACGCATACATTCATGCCTTGCGACTGTGGCGACAAACCCTTAAACAAATTAAAGGTTTGTCTAAATTATGTGTATCGTATTCAGTCATTCCCTCCATCCAAACAAACCTAGGATTTCCGGAACGGGAGTTGTCAATTCCTATGGTACCACTACTTACTACCGAGCGGCGTAACTAATGTTAATGAACGTATATTTGTCCCGTTAAACAAACCAAATGTCATACCAAATGTGAGCATGTTATGTGAAAACAATGTACTAAGTATGCAAAAATGAACATACATAGCATGAATATGATGTAAATCAATTTGTACATATGCTGAAATGAACATATGAAACAAAATGTGATATATAAATCAATGTGCTAGCATGTTAATAAAACATACATAGCAAAAACATGGAAGAAATCATGTAATATATGTGTACTAATGAACATAGCAAGTATATGTTATAAAAGCATGAAAAACACGAAAGTAACAAGTAGGCACATGTGTTCCACCCCAAAATGTTTGAAAATAGTAAAAGAGGGGACTATGTACTCACTTGAGATTGCTCAATAGTCTTTAAATAACAACCAAGCAAAGCAAGAGAGACCACGGAGTCAAACGACACCTAATATAGGTAACTATGTTAATAAACCGGACCTAAATCGGAGGATCGGATAAAATGAGGTTTCGTAAACCAAATGAGTATTGGAACTCATGTGATGTGGTTTAAAAAAGCCTATATTCTAAATCGAAACCTAACCTAAGTGCTTACGACCCATTACAACCCGTTTAGGTAGCTTACGCTACTTTAACGCGTCCTTCGCGTAAAACGCGTTCGGACCGCCTAACTAGTCCTATGACAAGTATTATATGCCTTAACATGTCTAATAATGTTGCCTAATCTGTTTGGATGTCAAAATTAAAGTTACATATGCTTAAAATGAATTCATGCGTAAAAAGGGCATTTTGGTCATTTTCCTAAGGCATATAAACTACCTATCATACATCTAACTAAACTTACAAGAGGTCCAAGCGATGGAGTTTTGATCTAAAAATTCTCAGGTATGAAGTGTGGGAACTCCAACTTAGAGAAATAATCAGATCAAGTGTGGGTTTCGAATGAAATTGGGTTGGGTATTTATAGATTTTGGGTCACCGTTAGGATCGTTCCTCGATAAACGAGCTTCGATCTGGATCGTCCTTGTGTGCCCACTGTTTTGTTAATCTATGGGTGCCCAAAACAAGCCCATAGATTGATAAAAACCATGTGCAAAAGCAAGAAACCAGTAGCTGATTGCAAAACAACTGTTTTGCTAATCTGGGTGGGCTCTTGTGCCCTGCGTACGAGCTAACCCCATCTTACGCGGCCCGCGACCGCCGGGTAATTCAGCAACAGTTTTAAAAATTTTAACTTTGGTCCCTGCATGTGTTTGAGGCCCATTTTGACATGTTTAAGGCCCGTTAAGCCATTTTTAAGGCTCTACAATGATTCCTAAGCATAGGGGACATGAAATATGCTTGAAAATATGTCGGATGTCGGTTCGTTTGGTCGTACTATCACGTTATTCGGTTAATTACGACGAAACACGAACGGACGCGAAAAACGATCCAAATTACGCGACAAATGGAATTTTATCAAGCCAATCACTAAAATAAAATATTTTAATGATTACATAAATTTTTGGATGTCCGGATATATTCAGAACGTAAGATATGCGCGAAAATGCAAACTTATGCACTTTTTGACGCTTTTAGTCCCTGATTGACAAAAAAAGTTTGTTTCAGCACACCGAACCCCTCAAAGCCTATTTCTAAGATATGTGAAGGATATTTAGGGTATGTTTAACTTATGGTCATGTTCCAGAATGTTTGTTACCATACGAATCGACATACTTTCACTGTTTGTCGAAATTAGTCCCTGCGATTGAATAAGCTTGATTTTGCCATACCAAAGCCTTCAAAACTTATTTCAAAGTTATGTAAAGGTTATTTAAGGTATGTTAAGCATATATTGATGTTCTGGAGTGTTTGTCATGTTAAACTGATTACGTTTACGCATCAGTTTGCGTATAACTCTCTAGAAAACGATGTAGAGTTTGAAATTGAACAAAATCAAAATGTGCGAAATGTCAAACATAAATAAAAAAATATTGGGTCCAAATAACATTATTTTATTGATAATTGAACTGATTAAAGTATATACAATGATAACAAGAACATATGTCACAGTCTCCCTACTTGTGGAAATTTCGTCCCGAAATTTATTTAGAGGAAACTTGTGAGAAAAGATGTGGATATTTCGCCTTCATTTGATCTTCACGTTCCCAAGTAAATTTTGGACCACATTTAGATTCCCAGCGAACTTTGACGAGTGGAATGCGCTTGCATTTGAGCCACTTGACTTCACGTTCCATTATTTCCACAGGTTTCTCAACAAAATGCATCGGGTCATCAACACGAATTTCATCAAGCGGTATGTGGAGGTTCTCATCAACTAGACACTTTTTGAGATTGGACACGTGGAAGGTCGGATGAACATTTCCAAGTTCAGGAGGTAACTCAAGTCTGTAGGCTACCTTTCCGATTCTTTCGACGATCTTGAAAGGTCCAACATATCTAGGTGCAAGTTTTCCTATCTTTCCAAATCTGATCACACCTTTCCAAGGTGATACCTTGAGTAGAACGCGATCACCGACTTGAAATTCCAAGGGCTTGCGTCGTCGATCCGCGTAACTCTTTTGACGGATTCGAGCTGTCTGAAGGTTATTGTGAATTCTCTTGATTTTATCTGTTGTCTCTAGAATGAGGTCAGGTCCAGTAAGCTGAGCCTCACCAATCTCATTCTAGCAGACTGGTGAACGACATTTCAACCATAGAGAGCTTTGAAAGGAGCCATGTTGATGCTGGAGTGATAACTATTGTTGTACGAGAATTCAATCAATGGAAGATACGAATCCCAACTACCACCAAAATCGATCACACAAGCTCTAAGCATATCCTCCAGGATTTGGATTGTTCTTTTAGATTGACCGTCAGATTGCGGATGATAAGCTGTGCTCAAATTAAGTTGGGTCCCCATAGCAGATTGCGTGGTTCTCCAAAAACGCGATGAGAATCGAGCATCTCTGTCAGAAATAATGTTCAGGGGAACACCATGTCGGGATACAATCTCATCCACATAGATTTAGCAAGCTTGTCAGCAGATAGATCTTCACGGATCGGCAAGAAATGCGCTGACTTTGTTAGACGATCAACAACTACCAAGATGGCATCTTGACCTCTCTTAGTGCGTGGAAATTTGGTAATAAGATCCATAGCAATGTTTTCCCATTTCCAAACTGGAATCTCTGGTTGCTCCAATAATCCAGAGTGATGTTGATGTTCAACCTTAACCTTAAGACAAGTAAGGCATTTGGATACGTATAAGGCAATGTCTTTCTTCATACCAGGCCACCAAAACTGGGTACGAAGATCCTTATACATTTTATCTGCATCAGGATGAATAGAATAACGAGACTTATGGGCTTTATCCATAAGCAAGGTGCGAAGATTTTCTTGACTTGGGACCCACAAGCGGTCCATGAAATAATACGATCGATCGTCCTTTAGCTCGAGATCAGGCTTGATATGAAATGGTAATTCCCTACCCATCAAATCTCGTAAAACACAAGTATGTTGAGCCTGAGAAATGTGGGTTTGAATATCAGATCGAACACGAACACAATGAAGCTTGACATGCCCTTTACGACTCAAAGCATCGGCTACGACATTCTCCTTACCAGGATGGTAGCGAATTTCGCAGTCGTAGTCATTTAGAAGTTCAACCCAACGTCGTTGCCTCATGTTGAGTTCTTTTTTATTGAAGATATGCTGAAGACTTTTGTGGTCAGTGAAAACCACACATTTTGTACCATACAAATACTGTCTCCAGATTTTGAGAGCGAAAACAACTGCACCTAACTCAAGATCATGAGTCGTGTAGTTCTTCTCATAAACCTTTAGCTGTTTCGATGCGTAAGCTATGACTTTGTTCCTTTGCATGAGAACACAGCCAAGACCTAATTTGGATGCATCACAGTATACGACAACACGATCGTTGCCCTCAGGCAAAGATAGAATAGGTGCATCGCAGAGTTTCTGTTTCAAGGTCTGAAAAGCTTCTTCCTGTTTAGATCCCCATTCAAAGGGTTTATTCTTCTGAGTTAGAGCAGTTAGAGGAACTGCAATCTTGGAGAAGTTTTTGATGAAGCGGCGGTAATAACCCGCGAGACCAAGAAAAGAACGAACTTCCGTTGGAGTAGTAGGCGTATCCCAATCCTTAATCGCATTGATCTTGGAGGGATCTACATGGATACCTTGTTCGTTGACGATATGTCCCAAAAATTGAACTTCCTTAAGCCAAAATTCACACTTGGAGAATTTGGCAAAAAGTTGCTCCTTCTTCAGAAGTTCCAGAGTAAGAAGAAGATGTTGCACGTGATCAGCTCGCGTCTTAGAATAAATCAAGATATCATCAATAAAAATGATGATGAACTTCTCCAAATAAGGCTTGCAGACCCTGTTCATCAAGTCCATGAAAACAGCAGGAGCATTAGTCAAACCGAATGGCATAAGTGTGAACTCATAATGCCCATATCTTGTGCAGAAAGCAGTCTTGGGAATATCTTCTTCATGCACACGAAGTTGATGATACCCAGAACGTAGATCAATCTTTGATAAATAAGAGGCACCCTGTAACTGATCAAAGAGGTCATCAATGCGAGGTAGGGGATATCTATTCTTGATGGTAAGCTTGTTAAGCTCACGATAATCGATGTACATCCTGAATGAGCCATCTTTCTTCTTGACAAAAAGAACGGGAGCATCCCAAGGTGAAATGCTCAGACGGATAAAACCCTTGTTAGAAAGTTCTTGAAGCTTCTTAGATAACTCTTGCATCTCAGACGGTAGAAGACGATTTGGAGATCTAGCAATAGGATTAGCACCAGGTACAAGGTCAATACGAAACTCGACTTGGCGTGCTGGGGGTAAACCAGGTAATTCTTCAGGAAACACTTCAGGATAATCCCGAACAACAGAGATATCTTGAATAGACTTACCTCTGCCTTTCTCTCGTACGACATGTGCCAAGAAATCAACATAGGTTTTGCGCAGACACTTTCGAGCTTGAGTACAAGACATGAGTTTGAGACTACTAGCAGGTTTCTCACCACGTACCTCTAGGATCTTACCAGAAGAAAGCGGAATACAGACAATCTTCTCAAAACAAACTACCTCTGCGTGATACTTGGCTAACCAATCCATACCCACTATAACGTCGAAACTTCCAAGTTGCATCGACGTGAGATCGATAGGAAAAAGATGGTTATTTAGGTTCAATTGGCAATTTCAAAGGACATAATCGAGAACAATGGGCTCACCACTAGCAACTTCAACTGTCAAGGGTTTTCCTAGTCTTGTTCTAGACATGCAAAGAGAAGGCTCGAAAGATAAAGACACAAAACTCTTATCGGCACCCGAATAAAAAAGAACAGATGCAGGCTGATTATTAACAAGGAACGTACCGTTGACCACTTCATTGTCTGCTCGCGCCTCATTAGCATTCATGTTGAAGACTCGACCACGAGCCTGAGCCTGATTTGCATTGGCCAATCTTGGACACTTGTTTCTGTAATGGGTCAGATCCCCACAATTGTAGCACAAACCAGGAGGATAGTGAGGTTGTGCAGCTTGAGCCTGTTGTTGAGCAGGCGGTTGAGCAGCTTGCTGAACGGGGTTATGTGCGGCTTGATTTGGAGCAAAACGACAAACATCGACAAGATGACCCGATTTTCCACAATTTGTACAGAAACGACACTGAACTTGCGTTTGATGGTGACTATTGCATCTGTTGCACAACGGTGCATTCCCCGCATACCGTTTCTTTGCTGGTGGTTGTGAGGGCTGGTTAGGGGCTGCCTGGTTTGGTTGTGCAGTAACAGCGAAATTCTGCGAAGCCTTGCGCTTCCTTGACCCTTTTGAAGAACCATATTTCTTACCCTTCTTGATCTCACCCTTATCAGACGATCATTTCTTATCCTTGTCACCTTTCCTGTGTAGCTTACCCTTCCTAATATGCGACTCAGTCAAAGTCGCAACTAACTCGATCGCCTAACGAACTGTGGTAGGGTTGCTACCAGTGACGATATCTTGCACTGGGTCAGGCAGGCCATTGACATACCTCTCGATAGCTTTCTCGAGTGGGGTAACCATTGTAGGGTATAACAAACTCAGCTCCTCGAATCTGTTGGTGTAAGCCCGGTGTTCACCACTATCTTGCTTCAGGTCATCAAACTCTCTTTCTAACGCCCTCTGTTCGTGACGAGGACAGAATTCCCTCATCATAAGAGCCCTAAACTCTTCCCATGTTTGACCCAAAGCGACATTAGCACCACGATCTCTCATTAACCCATTCCACCAGGTAAGAGCCCTCTTTTGGAACACACTAGAAACGAACTCGACTATGCGATTATCAGGACACTGAACATGATGAAAGGTACTCTCAATGCTTTCAAACCACTGTAGGAGCCCAGTTGCACCCTCAGAACCACTAAACTTGAGTGGTTTAGCCGAATTGAAACTTTTGAAGTTGCATGGAGCATTATGGTTATTGTTGGCTTGATTAACTTGAGCAAGGATGTTTGGGAGTACAGCAACCATTTCGGCATTAGGTATCTGATTTTCACGTCGAGGAGGCATTCTAAAAGAGGAAACATGAGAGAAAATTGGTGAGATGATTAGATGGAAAAATGAAATGATACAAAAATCGACAAAAAGCATGGATGGTGGTCATTCGTTCGTACCTCAAAGCAAACAAACGACACACTGACTAATCAAAGTAAATGGGTCAAAAATAATGTATCGTGAAGACATGCTTTAGCCTATAAGTGGACACTCACCCCAAGAGTTCCCAGGTAAGAGTGACTGGTCCGATTATGTGGATTTGTACGAACACTCTAGCCTAGACAGAAAACCCGAGGTACAGGCACCCACCCTTCCAGATTGCACTTGTTCACATTATTTAGACCCAAAACTTTGACGAGATTTTGAAAACTTAGAAGGCATTAAGTCAAAAGAATCATTCAAGAATGGATGATTGAATTTTCAAAATCAATTTGGAAAATTGGAGGGTTCAAAACCTTATAACAAATCATCTACGAATAGATGATTGATTTTCAAAAAAAAAAAAATCATTTCGAAAAAATTGAGTTCTTATTTTGGTAATCACCTAAGGATAGGTGAAGTGCATGTTTTAAGATCTAAACACAAGATAACTTGTGTTAGGGTCATAGAAAAGTTATAGCTTAGGTCAAAGCATTACTAATAACCTAATTCCCTATAACCTGTGGCTCTGATACCAACTCTTCTGTCACACCCCGACCGCGTAAAACAACAAACCGCGGCGGAAACGTCGGGAGTCAAACAACAGAATCATTGTTTCACAACCATGGAAATTAAAGTTTTGTTTTATTTATTAATAAAGGGGTTACATTGTCTTAAAACAGCAGAAACAAAGAGTACATAACATAATTTAAACTAGTCTAGCTTCATTTTATGTCACTAAGGCACAGGTCCGCCTAAGTGTATCTTGATCATCCTATGCATCAGCTCCTGAAAACATATGTGAAAATAGGTATGTCAGCATAAAAATGCCTGTGAGATACATAGGTTTATTTATTTAGGATTCATGACTTGTAAGTTTAAAGAAGTGTTTACAAAAGTTGGTCATGAACCTTGTAAAATGTTTTCTTTTATAAATTATACAAAAAGTGATAAGAAATCAGTTGATATAAAAGAAAGATGCATAGATAAATAAATAACCAAGTAAAAGGGGTTTGTATAAAATGTGTTGTTTGTAAAACAATGTTTTTGTAAAGATATGTTATTTGTGTAAAATGAAATATGTCTAAACTGAAATGGTTTAAATGAAGCTACGATATGTAATATCGTAAAAGCACTTATATATAGGAAGTACCAGCGGCATATCCACCATGTTTTTATCATATTGCACACGCCTCGTTATTTAAATCACTTAAACAAACAAACCACCTACATGTCTTGTTTAAACTAAATGTTAAAATGTTTATGTGTAAACAATGTCAAATGTCAAATGTAATTCATGTTCATGTATAATCAAATGTTATGTATGGCAAATAAAAATGTGTATTTAAACCATATGTATAATGTACAAAATTATGTATTTGAATAAATCAAAGTTTAAATCAAAAGTTATGTTTTGTAAAAATCAATGCATGCTTTACTGATACAAACATCTATGTGGTATTGTTAAAACGCATACATTCAAGCCTTGCGACTGTGGCAAGAAACCCTTAAACAAATTAAAGGTTTATCTAAATTATGTGTATCGGATTCAGTCATTCCCTCCATCCAAACAAACCTAGGATTTCAGGAACGGGAGTTGTCAATTCCTATGGTACCACTACTTACTACCGAGCGGCGTAGCTAATGTTAATGAACGTATATTTGTCCCGTTAAACAAACCAAATGTCATACCAAATGTGAGGATGTTATGTGAAAACAATGTACTAAGTATGGAAAAATGAACATACATAGCATGAATATGATGTAAATCAATGTGTACATATACTGAAATGAACATATGAAACAAAATGTGATATATAAATCAATGTGCTAGCATGTTAATAAAACATACATAGCAAAAACATGGAAGAAATCATGTAATATATGTGTAATAATGAACATAGCAAGTATATGTTATAAAAGCATGAAAAACACGAAAGTAACAAGTAGGCACATGTGTTCCACCCCAAAATGTCTGAAAACAGTAAAAGAGGGGACTATGTACTCACTTGAGATTGCTCAATAGTCTTTAAATAACAACCAAGCAAAGCTAGAGAGATCACGGAATCAAACGACAACTAATATAGGTAACTATGTTAATAAACCGGACCTAAATTGGAGGATCGGATAAAATGAGGTTTCGTAAATCAAATGAGTATTGGAACTCATGTGATATGGTTTAACAAAGCCTACATTCTAAATTGAAACCTAACCTAAGTGCTTACGACCCATTACGACCCGTTTAGGTAGCTTACGCTACTTTAACGCGTCGTTCGCGTAATACGCGTTTGGACCGCCTAACTAGTCCTATGACAAGTATTATATGCCTTAACATGTCTAATAATGTTGCCTAATCAGTTTAGATGTCAAAATTTAAGTTACATATGCTTAAAATGAATTTATGCGTAAAAAGGGCATTTTGGTCATTTTCCTAAGGCATATAAACTACCTATCATACAACTAACTAAACGTTGTGACCATAAGGTATAACCTCGGAAGGTTATTCCCTATACAACTATGGTCACAAAATATGTTTGGTCGGATCCTAATGATCGACCAAACGGGTCAGCTTCGAAAGTCTAAGCGGTGGTTTAGACCGCTTATCTTACGACCCTATATAAGCACTAAACTAAAAGTGACGAGTTAAACATGTTAAAACATGTTTAACGAAGTTAGAAAACAAGTTTGATATCAAAACAAAGGTTTTTGATACCCAAGAATAGTTTGGTTGCAAAATACGCATAAACGCGTATTTTGACAGAAACTATGACTCGTCACTATGCCTAAATAACGTGGTAATCAGTAGGTATAGTCACAAAGGACTATGACCATCATGATTACGCTCACGTTGCGAAGTTTAAACGAACTTCGTGTTGACCATTGACCGGTCAAAGCAGAAAGTCAAACACTGTTTGACTTTCGTGCTTGAAAACGCATAAAAGAACGAAAGAAACTTACAAGAGGTCCAAGCGATGGAGTTTTGATCTAAAAATTCTCAGGTATGAAGTGTGGGAACTCCAACTTAGAGTAATAATCAAATCAAGTGTGGGTTTGGAATGAAATTGGGTTGGGTATTTATAGATTTCGGGCCACCGTTAGGATCGTTCCTCGATAAACGAGCTTCGATCTGGATCGTCCATGTGTTCGCACTATTTTGGTAATCTATGGGTGCCCAAAACAAGCCCATAGATTGATAAAAACTATGTGCAAAAGCAAGAAACCAGCAGCTGATTGCAAAACAACTGTTTTGCTGATCTGGGGGGCTCTCGCACCCCGCGTACGAGCTAACCCCATCTTACGCTGTGACAACCGTAAAAAATATAGGTATCCGTACAATTAATTAATATTGATTAGTGCTTAATGACTGTGCTGAATTACAACTGATGACTTAAACTACTTTCTGATTACTGCATCATACATACATGTGCATCACATAATACATAATGTCACCTCATTATCACATGCAAACTTTATTGACATACATGATGCACAAAGCACAGCTAGCACAGTTAGCGGATAACTCAGAAAAATGCTGACGATGTTCCGTACATAGACAAACAGTGTTTTGAGGCCCTGTATGGGCCAAAGACTAAGTTTCACACTAGTATGGTGTGTAGGAAAGTAAGGATCAAAAAACTGCTTCACTAGGTGATAGTTTAAGTGCCGGAAAGTGCCTAAAACCCACTTAAAGTGCTGAATTCAGCACATTTCAGCAAAATTCAGCATTTTAACAAGCTAACTACATGCAAAAATATGGCAAAATGGTCCTGAATGATTTCCTAAGTAGAGTTTGAAAATTGAACAAAATTCAGCGTATAAATCTCCAGAAAACGATGTAGAGTTTGAAATTGAACAAAATCAAAATGTGCAAAATGTCAAACATAAATAAACAAATATTGGGGCCAAATAACATTATTTTATTGATAATTGAACTAATTAAAGTATATACAATGATTACAAGCACAGATGTCACACAGGTGTCCAGTACCATGGAGGATCATCAAGTATGCAGTATGGATCATCGGCTATGACACAAGCTCAAGGATCCTACTTCCAGCCTTCAGGATCCTTTCTTCAGCCTCAAGGATCCTCCTTCCAACATCAAGGATCCTTCTCTAGTTCGGGAGGATACATGGGGACGTTGTCAGTTCAAGGATCCTACCCTCAGCATCCAGGATCCTCATCGCAGGTTCAAGGATCCTCATCGCAGGTTCAAGGATCCATAGAATATCCTCCAAGACCTTCAGCTCCGATGTATACTGGATCCAATATCTTTCAGGATCAAGGATCCTTAGGGAATCAACAACCGAGAAGTTCAGAGATTCATGTGGGAGACTTCATTCCCATGCAGACTATAGCTTCATCTGGTCCCACAATTATACCAGAACCACATCAATTTGGATTCACATCCGGGATCCTAGCCTCGAATCAATCAGGAGGTAGCACTTTCATTACATCTTATAAAACTAACCATGGTTTTGTGCAGGAACCAGGGATCAACCTGCCTATGGCAAGGGATTTGCAAAAACTCAAGGATATGATATCCAGTGTCTCGGGAGTGGTTAAAACCATTCCTGAGATTCCAGATGGGAGTCACAATTTATCTCTCTTTGCACCGCCTATATGTAATGCAAAGATACCAAAGATGTTTCAGACACCAAATATGAAGCTCTATGATGGTACAACTGATCCAGAAGAGCATGTAACTCAATACAGGGAGAGAATGGAGACCAACCCCATTCCAGAAAGGTTAAAGGAAGCATGTCTTTGCAAGGGTTTCGGATCCACATTAACATGATCAGCTCTTAAATGGCTGCTAAGTCTTCCTCCTTATTCTATTACCTCATTTTCTAATCAGGTTAACTTGTTCAATAGTCAATTTTCATGTAGTAGGAGGTTTAAACGATTAACTAGTGATTTATATAGGGTAACCCAAGGTCATAATGAATCGTTAAGGGATTACATAACTAAATTCAGTAGAGAATCCTTAGATATTCCTAATTTAGATATTGCTACACCTGTAGAGGCTTTTAAAATGGGCTTGCTCAAGGATTCACAATTCTATGATGATCTTGTTATGACACCTTGCAGGAACCTAGATGAAGTAAGAAACAGGGCCCTTAGATTCATCCGTTTAGAGGATGATAAAAGGATCCAGGAGAGACTGTCAGGATCCTCAAAGCAAGACAAACAAGGATCCGATTTCAGGAATAAAAAATCCAAATCATACAATAAGTCTGACAATCAGAACGTGCATGCTGTGGAACAAGAGAAAGATGATGAAGATTATCCTCCTATTTCTGAGTATTGTTTTGCTGTTGATTATAGTGAACTAATCCTTGCTATGCAAAATTTAGGTGATAAAGCCAGATGGCCGAGGAAGAGTGACAAGCCAGCTGCTACCAAAGACAAATCGAAGTGGTTTGCTTATCATGAAGCTTTGGTCATTTCACATATGAATGCATAGCACTAAGGAAAGAGATTGGTTACCTTTTGAGCAAAGGATACTTGAAAGAGTTATTCGAAGGGCAGAAATCAAGGATCCAGGATCCTGAGAAAGTTCCTGAAAAGGCTCATGCTCCACCAGCTGACGCTCAAATTATTCATTTCATCTCAGGTGGATCTGACATCTGTGGCACTTCATTCTCGGCAGCTAAAAGGCATGTAAAGGAGAAAAAAATGGAGAATGGGGATAGACCTATTTGAACTTCTATCCTTACACAAGAAAAAGTCATATCCCTTGATGAGGATGACCGTGCGTGTTGGGATTGAACCCTACCAGAGGAACATATAATGTAAAGCCAAAACCTGGTCACAACAGTGGATTCATAATAAGCAGCAGTTTACATTAAGCTTTCCCCTTGAAAGTGATTTATAACATCTGATGGTCTTTATCCGCTGTTCAGATACAACTACTGCTGTTCCTTCAACTGCTGATCAAATCCATGAAGTATTCAACAACTGCTGGTCATATCTACTGATGGTAAAGCACTGCCCAATCAAGGACTGATCAACCTTGAGGAAAGCACTGACATAAAGGGAGAGCAGCTATTTGGTGAATTAACTGTGTTATGTATAGTCAGTGGTTAGGTTTAACAGTGTTTGTGTAAGGACAGAAGATATAGGTTGTTAGGTTGTTAGACGTCGCTTTCATGGTGACGTCAGCTGAGATACCTCAGTGGTTTGGTTTGCCTATAAATGTAGCAGTACCCTGTGCTGTTACATTTGATTAACTGAGCGAGTTTTCCTCCTCATGTCCAATCCTTTCATCTTGTGTGCAACCAACCTTGGGGCATTAGGCTGAGGGGGAGTTTAGTTTGTAAGCTTTCACTGTAATCTTTTGCTTTGATTTGTAATCTTTTGACTCTATGATTGTGTTTATAACATTTGTTTTTCATTTCCGCTGCACTTGACATGTTTTCATATTCATTGATCATCCGATTTACACAAACAAACACAATCATGAGAGCCTCAGATCCTAACAATTGGTATCAGAGCTTGGACAGTCAATTTCGATTTAACAGTCAAATTGACATAACAGTTCGGCTCAAAATTCATTGATACTAAGGTTGGTTGTATTTACTTGAAAAACAGAGTATCGAGTAAATCATGTTCAAAATGGTTATTCAAAAAAACTCTGTAAATCAACCAAGATGTCATATGACACACAAAATTCACACAACAAGTGATTTCATGCACAAGACACTCATGGTTTCTAGATCTGAAAACATATCTGTTAAACTGTGAGATCATTTCATACTCTTAAAATTGATTTCAACTGTTCTTTTGATATTTGTGATGTTTTCATTAAATACTAAAGTATGAACCTCAGATTAACAAAACCTATGTTCATAAAAACATTGTTGTATTGTTAACACAAAAAGAGGGAAATTAAAACTTTAGTCATTCAGATCTTATGTGTTGGAAACAGGTTGAGATCCTCAAAAGGAACAAATCAACTCTGTTAATAATACATTAAGAAAATCAGGGGTCAGCATAGTCCGTATCATATGTAGTGTGAGATTGGCTGAAAAACTTGTGCAAACATGACCAAGTCTCTCAAAACATTACTGCAAAATGATTTTGGACTAAAATTCACAAATTCGAAAGTGTGTTTATCTCAAAAGTTTTGAAGTCAGAAGAAAAGAGTATAAACGAAAAACACTTAAGAGTTAAAGCTTGGGGTAATAATGGTCATTAAGCAACTATCTGTGCTTATTGGTTCAAGTAAGTTCAGGTGAAAATAGTGTCTCCAGTGATTAAATTTCAAGAGGACTAGACAAATGTTCAAAAATTCATCCATGTGTCCTCATGTTTGCAATCAACTGACAAAGAAAATGGTACCAAACAGTGGTCAAAATGTATCCAAAAGTTTCCTACCACTGTTGTCAAACCACTGACCATTTTCAATAACTTGTGAATGATGTGATTATATACTCTATTGAAATTATTCCAGATCCTTTTTGATACTATTCTCAGAAAATCCTTTAACCATTTTTTTTTTGCGTTCAAAGGATTTTTCGAATAACCAGGATATATTATTCATATTTTTTTTTGGAATAATATATTTGGAACTTTTGCTTGTTTTTGTTGGCAATAGTTTCAGCTCCTGTCAGGATTTAATACTTTATTTTTGATGGTATTATTGTCCTCATAAATGGGTCAAAAGGAAATGGTATATATGCCAAGATCATGTCATACTCAGTTTTGCCCCAAAATTTTTAATCAAAGGTTGATTGCAAACTGTGCTTGAATTACTAGGGTACTCATGTTTTAATTGAATATTAAACAAAAATGAGTTGCCTTAGCAAAAAGTTTTCATCATCTGGGGTACTAAACCACTGTCTTTCAAAATTGACATGTGGCAAAACCTTGAATGAAAATTTTCAAAACTGCTGCTGAAACACTTGTTCTTCAGATCTGTACCATTTACCCTAACCACTGTTTTGTTCCAACGTCTGATCTCTAAACACTGTCCACTGCTGAAAGTTAACCACTGATCCCTCATTTTCTTGAAAAGCACTGATGTTCAAAATCAGTGTCTTATCCACTGATATGCTATCCACTGATAGTAAAAATCATCCACTGCCCACAATTTTTACCGTTGTAACCACTGATGCTTGATACGTCAGTGGCCCTTAAAACAACTGTTCTCCATACTGCATCCATTTCATCAGTGTTTGACACGTGGTCAGTTTTTAGCCCTCAGATCATAATAACCGCTGCCACATCAGCGATCATTTTTTCCCTAAATAAAACCCTGTCCTAAACCCCCAAACAGGGTTTTACACTGTCGAATTGAATTCCAAAATTCTCTTCTCATAGCAGTTTCCAACCCTTCTTCTCAAAAACTTCAAAATCATTCTTCGTTCTTCTCTGCAAAAATGACAAAATCAAAGTCAAAATCAAAATCTAAACCAAAATCACCACCATCTTTAAAAGAGGTCGCTCAAACGGCCGAAGAATCCATCGAAATACCATACAAACAATCTCACAACTATTTGGGTTTACTCACAAAACTCAAAGACAACCACACCTTCGACTCCATCATTGATACAATATCTGCATCAAAGTACAAAACTTTGTTGACGGTAAATGCTCCCATCTATCTGCAAACCCAGAGAGAGTTTTGGAAAAAAGCTACGCTTGAAAAACAAGACGATAAAGTCATAGCCATTAACTCCTCGATACAGGGTAAAGTGATTCAAATCACACCACAATCAATCTCCGAAGTCTTTAAACTCGACGATCAGGAAGGTAAAATCTCTTTTGATAAAGCCGAGATGAAAACTGATTTCGTAAAAAGGGGATATGCAGAACAATCAAAGGTAGATACCTTACAAAAAGGTTATTTTCCTTCTGCACCTAGGTTTTTATTTCACACACTTTTGATGTGTGTTTCGAATAAAACAACATCGTTCAACGAAATACCATTAAAGATTCAATGCCTGGGATATGCTATTCTAAACAACAAAAACTACAACTACTCCCAGGAGATCTTTAATGACTTGATAAAAAATGTTGATAGCAAAGCATTTTTACTTTTTCCAAGATTTTTGAGTTATTATTTTGAACAAAAATTTGAAAAGGAAAATGTAAATTTGCTCAAACAAGGTGTTCATTGTCAAATAAAAAGCTTAACAAATGAAACATTTTCAAGGATGATGGCACCTATAAAAACAAAAGCAGAGGTGCCTGAGCAGAATTTAGCAGTTACAACTGCTCCTCAGACATCTGCTGCTGAGCCCACTGCTCCAGGTGATCAAAGCAGCACAACCACTGCTTTGAAACCCACACCTGACATCACCAAACAGACCAAAAGAAAAAGATCCAGAAAACCCACCAAACCCAAAACAAAGGCAACTCTGGAAGATGAGATCCCAGAGCAACTGCCAGTGACAACACAAAAGTCACCACAAACCACTGCTGCTACTTCCTCACAGCAGTTGGAAGAAAGATCTCAACCCATGCCTAAAACTCCTCCTGCATCCTCACAAAAGGATCAGGTTGTAAGCACAGGGACACCACAATATGAAGCTCTGAATCCACTCGGATCCATCTTCCTCAGTCCTGATCCCAAGGACATGTCTCTTTCAACTCCCATCCCCTCACCAATAATAATGCCACAATCCATGCTACCTTTGTTGCATGCAGCTGCTATAGCTCAGACACAAACCAGTTCCTCTCTATCACCTGTCACTGAGAGTATACCCCCACAGGTGACTGGGTCTGATGCTACTACTCCTTCAATCCCAGTAACAATTGAGGAGGTTACACCCCCTGAGTTACAAGTAACTCTCGGTGGTAGTTCAAGTGGAGCAACAACTACAACTGGTGGATCAACAGATCTTCAGTTGGATAGTTGTTTCATAAGTAAGACTCCCTTGAAGGCAATTTCTTCCATGGCAACTTCGGTAACCACCAGTGAGTTGAATCTAACCACTGGTACCATCAAAGGTTTATCGAGTGCTGAAGAAAGAAGTCCCCAGTACCAAGAACAAGGGGCATCAATGGGTGACTTTTGGGACTCTGTTCCTAAGTCACACATTGATATAACCACTGCTGGTGGGGATTCAGAGGATCCTACTAAAGTAGGTGATGATTCAAAATATCAGGAATTGACGGGCAGAGTTGAAAAACTAGAAGAATCAGTTTCTGAAATAAAGGAGATGGTGCAAGAGATTTTAAAAGCTCAGAAAGCACAAGCCACTGCTGTTCCTACTCAAGCACCCGCACAACATGCATTTGCTGAAAATGAGCTTTGGAATATTTTTAAACCCATACATGAAAAACAGCAACAGATGGCTGATAAAAAACATGCTATTCATGTGCAAATGCTGACCAACATGGTGGAATCAAGGTTTAAAGACACGCAAGCAGATATCAAGGCTATAAAGGCTAGCATTCAAAGTGTCTCTGGCAAAGCTCCTTCTTCCCTATCATTTCTTGATAATCCCCCTTCAGATAATGCCAAAAAGGGGGAGAATATCAAGCTGTTGAGAAAAATGAATAAAATGGGAATAGAACATGGCCTTCATATTGAGCCTGAAAAAGAAAAAGAAAAGCAGGTCTCAAAACCTGTTAGTCATACAGCTGATACAGCAGTAGTTACAAAAACTGTTGTCAGTAGCCAAACAGCTGCCATTTCATCAACACACACACTTTCAACACACACCACTCTATCACACACCATTACAACCACTGTTCCACCACCATCATCATCTACAATCATATCACCACCACTGCCTCCTGCCATAAAGCAGAAGACAGCAGATGTTACAACATCTGCTGTAATGACAACAGTGATTGAAACACCAGTTGTTTCAACCACTGTCAGTCAATCACAATCACAAACCACTGCTATCCAATCTCAAACCATTGATTCACCCAAAACATTATCTGCCCCTTCTTCATTAAAAAGGAGAAGGAATCTCATATCAGATGATGATTCACCACCACCATTACCACCATCAAAAACTACCTCACCACTTCCATCCCCTGCTCAAAAGCAGAAGACAACTGCTGACATATCAGCAGTTGTAATGATAACAGATGTTGAGACACCAGTTGTTTCAACAGCTGTTAGTCAGTCATCCACCACTGCTCTCACCTTTCCTACATCACAACCAAAGCTCTTCAACAGAAAAAGAAAGCCAATCCCTGTCGATGAGGGTATACATGATCCTAATGCTGCACAACATCCAATGGAACTTGAAGCTATCAAAAATGAGATGAGGCAATTCTATACAGAAGAAGATTCTTCAAAAAGAAGATTCTCCTCACTCATAGGCTACATGCCACCAGATGATATGGATGACTACCTCAAAATCAAGGCAAGGCAAGCTAAACTAAGAGCTAAAGTTGAGAGTGAACGTGAACGTTTAAGCGAAGATGGCATTGCCAAAAGACTGGAGTTCTACTTCATAAAAGTAAAGCAGATAGAAGAATTTGCACAAGACCTAAACAAAGAAAAGGCTGAACAAAGGAAAAAGTTAAGAAAACAATATCTAGCCTACATCATGAAAGAGAAATTCTATCCTGCTGAAGAACAACAGTTCGAAGAATGGCCAATAGTCGCTCTAAAGCATGAAGTAGAAAGGATTGAGAAAATCAAGAATGATCCTACATAGAAGAAGAATGCTCCAAACTGGAGCAAATACAAAAAGCTCATTGCTGACCTAACTGCTGAGTATAAGAGAAAGAAAAGGGAGCTGGTGGATGCAAAAATGGATACTGCTGAAGCCATATCAAAATGGTCAAAACAGCAGACTGATTAAGCCTATGAAAGGCTGAAGAAAAGGAAGATAACTGTTTCAGGCACTTCAAAGAAGCAAGAACAAATGATAAAGCTTGAACAGAAGATAGGAAACCTCAAAACACTGTTCCGGTCTACTTTTGTGACAAACCAAGAAGAAAAAGAACAGCTGACCAGTGAAGAGGTAAAAGAAAAGGAAGTTGAGTACTTCACAGAATCCATCATGAAAATGGGTCTAAAAGAAGAAAGCTCAGAAAAACTTCAAAACCTTTTTAAAAGGGTATTAACCAAACCTGCATCACCAGACAATTCAACAGACATGACAGACATAGAAAGGCAGGAGCTGATTGAAAGAGAAACTGCAGAAGATATAGCTGCAGCAAATGATGTCATTGAAATGGCCTTCAAAAGAATGTCTGAAAGTCTGCAAGTCTTCTCAAGGCCAATATCTCAAAGCTCATCAACAAATAAATCTCTCCCAAGAAACCCATTGGGTTCGAAAGTACTAAAGTGGATGTCTGATCAAAAGACCCACGTATTGACCCTGGTCAGATCCAATGGCGAAGTGAAGTATATATCAAGGAAAGAAGCACTAGGCCTTAGTGTTGAAGATTTGCAGGATCTTCTTGAACTTACACTGTGCAAGGATGAAAATGACACAAGTTCCAAGGAATTTGAAGAAGAATTTAAAAGACATGCAAGGGAACTTCTGATGAGGAATAAAGATCCAGAATAATGACAGGTTTTGGCATTATCTATTCCAGGGGGAGATTGTTGGGATTGAACCCTACTAGAGGAACAGATAATGTAAAGCCAAAACCTGGTCACAACAGTGGATTCATAATAAGCAGCAGTTTACATTAAGCTTTCCCCTTGAAAGTGATTTATAACAACTGATGGTCTTTATCCATTGTTCAGATACAACTACTGCTGTTCCTTCAACTGCTGATCAAATCCATGAAGTATTCAACAACTGCTGGTCATATCTACTGATGGTAAAGCACTGCCCAATCAAGGACTAATCAACCTTGAGGAAAGCACTGACATAAAGGGAGAGCAACTGTTTGGTGAATTAACTGTGTTATGTATAGTCAGTGGTTAGGTTTAACAGTGTTTGTGTAAGGACAGAAGATACAGGTTGTTAGGCTGTTAGACGTCGCTTTCATGGTGACGTCAGCTGAGATACCTCAGTGGTTTGGTTTGCCTATAAATGTAGCAGTACCCTGTACTGTTACATTTGATTAACTGAGCGAGTTTTCCTCCTCATGTCCAATCCTTTCATCTTGTGTGCAACCAACCTTGGGGCATTAGGCTGAGGGGGAGTTTAGTTTGTAAGCTTTCACTGTAATCATTTGCTTTGATTTGTAATCTTTTGACTCTATGAGAAGAAAATGTTTATCAAACTATTTTCTCCTTTGATTGTGTTTATAACGTTTGTTTTTCATTTCCGCTGCACTTGACATGTTTTCATATTCATTGATCATCCGATTTACACAAACAAACACAATCATGAGAGCCTCAGATCCTAACAGTGCGGATATTCAGGATCCTCATCATGATGGTCTTGTTATTACATTATTCATTTCTAACCATTTTGTTCACAGGATTCTCATTGATGGGGGAAGCTCAGTGAACATCATACAATTAGATGTCCTTAAAAGAATGAACATCCCTGAATCCGATATTGTCCTAAGATCATCTGTCCTTGTGGGATTCAGTGGATAGACCAAGAATACATTGGGGGACATCAAACTTCCTATTTACATAGAGGGAGTAAATTCTGTTAAAAAATTTTGTGTCATTGATTGCTTATCTTGCTGTAATTTTATCCTTGGCAGGCCATGGATACACGACATGAAAGCAATTCCCTCAAGGTATCATCAGTGTGTGAAACTCCCTACTCCATGGGGTGTGGTGAAGATAGAAAGTGATCAGCATGAGGCCAAGAATTGTTACACTTCATCAATGAAACCAACCTTAAGACCTAGGGAGGCATAGCAATTAAAGCATCCTCCAAGGGATGTCCTGGAGGCAAGAGAGCAAGATGTCAAGGACATTCTGATGAACCCTGAGGATCTTGAATCCAAGATCTTTATAGGATCCGGGATCCTTGACACCATCAAACAGGATTTAATATCCTTCTTAAAAAGAAGAAAAGCTACCTTTGCTTGGAAACATGAAGACATGACGGGTATTTCTAAAGATGTTAATACTCATAAACTTGGCATTGACAGGTCCTTCAAACCAATACATCAGAAAAGAAGGAAGTTTGCATCTGAAAGAAATGCCATTATCCAAGAGGAGGCAGACAAATTGCTCAAGGCAGGTATGATTAGAGAGGTAAAGTATCCAAGATGGTTAGCCAATGTGGTTGTTGTTCAGAAAAAGAATGGAAAGTGGAGGGTATGTGTTGACTTTACTGATTTAAACAAAGCATGTCCCAAGGATCTTTTCCCTTTACCCCACATTGACTCCATGGTGGATGCTACAGCAGGTCATGAGTTGTTAACTTTTATGGATGCTTCATATGGATTCCAACAAATTCAGATGGAACCATCTGATCAAGAGGATACAACTTTTATGACCCATACTAGTATCTATTGTTATATTGCTATGCCCTTTGGACTAAGAGATGCAGGTGCTACATACCAAAGGCTAGTAAATATGATGTTTAAAGAACAGATTGAACACACAATGGAAGTCTATATAGATGACATGGTGGTTAAGTCCAAAAGAGCTGAGGATCACCTTAAGGATTTGGAAGAAACATTTGATATCCTTGATAGATACAACATGAAATTGAATCCTTCCAAATGCCACTTTGGAGTAAAAGCTGGTAAATTCTTAGGTTACATGGTGACAAAAAGGGGGATAGAGGCAAGTCCAGAACAAATCAAGGCCATTGTGAACATCAAGTCTCCTGCCAATGCTAAGGATGTGCAAAGGTTGACAGGAAGAATCGCAGCCTTGAACAGATTCATCTCAAAGTCATCAGAGAAATGCAAAGAGTTCTATGATATCATGAGAAAGAATAAAAAGTTTGAGTGGACTGAAAAGCATGAGAATGCCCTCAAGGCCCTTAAGGATTACTTATCCTCAGCTCCAGCTTTAATGAAACCAGAAAATGGGGAAACATTATCCTTGTACCTAGGTGTTTCTACTAAGGCAGTAAGTGCGGTCCTTGTTAAGGATCATGAAGGTAGTATACTATGTAAGTAAAAGTCTACTTGGTACTGAGTCCAGGTATTCTCATTTAGAGAAACTTCTTATTACTTTAATCATGGCATCTACTAAATTACGTCATTATTTTGAAACTCATCCTATTATTGTTAAGACTAACTTTCCTATCAAGAATGTTCTCAGGAAACCTGAAATGTTAGGAAGGATGGCAAAATGGGCAGTCAAGCTTAGTGCATATGATATTAAGTATGAACCAAGAACTGCCATCAAATCCCAAGCCTTAGCTGACTTTGTGGCTGATTTCAGTAGTGATCTACAAAGGGAAGCTGAATTGGAAGTTCAACAACTTGAAGAGACTAAGGATCCTTGGATACTCTTCACAGATGGGGCTTCAAATGTCAAGGGAACTGGACTAGGCGTATTACTAAAATCGCCACAGGGGGACATTATACCCCAATCAATTGCTTGTGAGTTTCAAACTACTAATAATGAGGATGAGTATGAGGCCTTAATAACATGTTTGCAAATTGCCAAGCATATGAGGATCAGGTATCTTGAGGTACATGTAGATTCTTTGTTAATTACTAACCACTATAATGGTTCTTATGCTGTCAAGGGTGAAAGGCTAATCAAGTATCTAGAGATAGTCAAGAAATTGGCAGATTCCTTTGCTTCTTTTAGTTTGACACAAGTACCCAGGGAAGAAAATGTAGAAGCTGATGCCTTAGCTAACATTGGATCATATTTGAAGATTCCAGAGGATGTTAAGATACCAATTATCCACATCTTAACCCTTGCTATTGAAGATAACTTAGCCATGGAGATAGTTGAGGATTCTGCAATTGTACCTAGTGATGGTTCACAATCGAATTCAGGATCCTGGATCCTTCCAATCCTGAGATACATATAACCTGGAGAGATTCCTGCTGGAGAAAATCCTAGAGCTTTCAAAATCAAGGTATCTCAATTTACATTACTAAATAACATCTTATTTAAACGGTCTCTTGCGGGTCCATATTTAAGAGGCATTGAGGATCCAGAAATTCAAGAAGTTTTAAAAGGTTTTCATGAAGGAGATTGTGGGAACCACACTGGGGGCAGAGCACTATTTTCAAGGATCCTTAGAACAGGATATTATTGGCCTACCATGAAGAAGGATGTTGTGGAATATGCAAAGAAGTGTGATGCTTGTCAAAGACACAGTAATATCCTTCATCAACCAGCAGAGCTTCTGCATCCTATATCCTCCTCTTGACCATTCATGAGATGGGGAATGGACATAGTTGGCAAACTTCCTCAAGCACCAGGAGAAAAAGTATTTATGTTGGCCATGACTGATTACTTCTCCATGTGGATAGAAGATAAAGCCTTTGCACAAGTTTGGGAGAAAGAAGTTATATCCTTTATAAAAAAACATCATTACTAGATTTGGCATACCTTCTGAAATTGTTTGTGATAATGGATCCCAATTCATTGGGAGCCGAACTACTAACTTTTGTGACAGTTGTGGGATTAGGATGATAACATCAACACCAGTCCACCCACAAGCTAATGGTCAAGCAGAATCATCCAACAAGATCATCATCAACAACTTGAAGAAGAAGCTTGGATCCAAAAAAGGGAAATGGGCAGAAGAGCTACCTTATGTGTTATGGGCTGATAGAACAACTCCCAAGAATGCTACTGGTCAAACTCCATTTTCTTTGGTCTTTAGAGCTGAATCTGTGATCCCTATAGAGATGGTAGTCCCTACTGCAAGAACAAGCATCCGTGATCCTAAAGGAAATGCTGAAACTTGGTTCAAGACCTGGATACTATAGAAGAACTCAGAGATTTAGCAAGGATAAGGTTGGCTAGATATCAACAAAGAATGGCTGGAGCTTATAACAAGAATGTCAGGATCAAGAAATTTCAAGTTGGTGACATGGTGTTGAGGAAGGTATTCCAGAATACCACGAATCCTGCTGATGGTAAGCTAGCACCAAAGTGGGAAGGCTCCTATCTAATTGAAGCTGAGGTAGGAAAGGGGGCATATCGTTTGCTAACAATGGATGGTAATCTCTTACCAAGGGCTTGGAATGTTGTTCATCTGAAAAAGTACTTTATATAGGAAGGATCCATGATCCTTAGACACCTTGATACTTAGTTCATGGTAAGGATCCTCATAGGATATATGGTCCTCGTTCTGGTAATGATTTACTTATTATTTAACAAGTTCTTTAATTCATTTGATTATAAGGAGAGGGTATTAGAATCCTTTATCCTTTTTCATTAAGTTTTAAGTTTTGCAGAATTAGATGCATTTCTGACAAAGGATCAAGTGATTGGCCATATCTCCAAACTAAGTGGGCTTGTCCCAAGTTTATGGGCTTGTCCCAGTCTAAGGTATTTATTACCTTCTACGAATCAGGTTTCAACACCTTCGCCAGTTGCGCACGATTATCCTAGTATAGTTCAAGGCAATGGGACTAGTACCCGCTTTAGGGGCTGACAATTTCATTGTTATTGGCTGTATTTAGGATCCTAAGTATAATGGTAGACGTACCATACATTCGTTCCTAATGTTTCTAACATTTTCACGTTAGCTAAGGTTTTGGCATTTTCATGTCACTCAAGTTTGGATAGTCGCCAGTTTGGGCCATACTCCAGTTCACACAAGAATTTTTGGGCTTCTCCCCAGCTTGTTGGGCTTATCCCCAGTTACTAATGGTTCTTATCCTTTGACAATTGGCTTAGTCCCAAGTGGTGTGTTATTACAGGTTTCCAAAGTTAAACAGTTAAGGATCCAGGATCCTAGCTTTCTACTAGTTCTTATCTTTTGTTGGCACTGTTGTAAGTGTTAAGGATATAGAATCCTAACTTGGATTCTCCGGTATGATCCTTGTTTACCTTTGATTTGATTTGATTTATAATACCCTTATCCTTTGACAACAGGATATGTGATCCTTGATCATATAATTTTTAATCTTTTAATGTGAAATGATTTTGACAAACATTTGGTATCTTTTGTAACAACTTGTAAGCTCTAAAGTTGTAAAACATAAATTGATAAATAAATATGAATAAAACAATATAAGACAGACAACACAAAAGATAGCCAAAAGTTAAAGTTTTATTTATTTATCGATTAACCCTTTTAATGATTGTTAAAATTACCAACCCAAGCTTCTACCAGCAAAACATGGCCCATCCACTTGGGTTGGCAAAGGGTGTCCATATTAACAAGGTTCAAAGTAGTGCAGGAAATAAAAGGCGAGGGGCATCAATGTCTTCATCCTCCACAAGCAGAAGGACCCATCCACCTTTGTTACCCACTATTGTTCAAAATGATTAGTGGTCCTTAACCCTAAAAGCTATTGTCTAAAGTTATTACAGACCATCATTTTTTGAAACTAAAACACCATCAAATAAAACCACTAAACCATAAAAATGGGCTCCGGTCACGTCTAGAAATTTCCATCATCGCCCATTTATGCAGCCTACACCTTGACTGCTTCATCCACCTTCTCTTCTCTGCCTTCACCACTGCCACCAGCCGCTGCTGTATCCTTAGGATCCTTAGCTCCACTCCCACCAGCTTCAAGAGCCAGCACCTCTTCAGGCTCCACATCGTCTCCAAGCTCTGCCAGCCTCTTTGTCCAAGCCACCACGTCCCACTCAGACCTACCAAAGGAAGGATCAACAGCTTCCTTAGCCACTTGAAGCTTGATCTTCAGCATCACATTGGCAGCAGAGTGTTTGGCTCCGTCGATAACCTCTAACCTCTTCTTATTAGCAGTGATCTCAGCCAGGAGCAGTTCCTTCTGCAGCGTATTGTTCTCCTTCTCAAGTTGGGAGATCTTCTTATCCTTGGTAGTTGCTATTTTTTGGAGGTCGAGGGTTTTCTCTTCAGCTTCGGCCAATTGTTGATCTAGGAGGATTTGGACCTCAGCAAATTTCTGCAAAAGAAGATTCAACTTTCAGGATCCTTTATCCTTAGAAAAGGTGCTAGTTTCAGGATACAAGATCCTTACCTCGGAGACATAATCGTGGAGTTGAAGTTCTAATTGAGGAAGACCTTCAGAGGGTCCAGTGGGCTTCTTTCTTTTGGTTCCTTTACCCCTGGTGCTCATGCCCTTGGCCTCTTGCATGATTTGTCTTGCAGCCAGCTCTCTTTTGATGGACCTTGGAGATACGATATCCTGGATATCACAAACATTGAATCTGCAGGCAGACTTTGATGAATTTGCAGCGCCTACACACATAAAAACAAACAGATAAGTATTCATTATTTAACTTTTCAATTACATATTTATGAAAATGGATACTTACTTGACATGGTGTAGAAACTGGAGGAAATTTCTTGAGAATCCTTTGTTCTTGGTAGATAAGTTCTGACAGCGGGATCAAGCTTCCAAAAGGCAGTGATTCTCTCTTTAGTGACAGGTGAACCTTGAATATGTGACAAGGAAATAGCTACATAGATAAAAGAAAAAGGATCAGTTATCCTCAACAGAAAAGAAAAGCCTTACAGTGGTCCTAGCCAAAGGATCCTATATCCTACCCTGGGTGTTCCACTTCTTGGGAAGATGATTCCCGTTTGGGATGGAATCTCTTCTCACGAAGAAGAATTGGTTTCTCCAGTTACCGTCATTTTTGGTGACCTTCAGCAAGGGATGGGGTTTGTGGCTTATGCTTGAAGAGGAAGCAGTGAGAACCATGGCTGACTAGGTTATACAAGTGGCTCAACTCAGACAGACCTATATCTATTCCCTTATGTTCTATGATGTGCTCAAGTGTATACAGAACTCTCCAAACCATTGGCATGACCTGAATATAACACAGGCCAGTTAGTGTGAAGAAACTCTGTGTGAGAGTTGGGAAAGGATATGTGAAGCCTATTTGGAATGGGGCTGCAGGAAAAGGGATCCAGGTTTCTGATATACCATCACTCTTCGTCGAAGAGTCAAATAGTCGAAAGATGGTACCATTCGGGAAGCAATGGTGTAACTGATCAACTTCAGGACCAGTGAAGCGACAAAGCTCCATGGAGGTATTTTTAGTGAGGCCTTGACTCTTCGAAGGGCTCTCATGGTTAGGATCCTTGGCAGGAGAGGATCGGGTGCTCATCTTGGCCATGGGATATGTAAGAAACAGAGGATCAACGGAAAGAAATTTAGAGAGAAGAAGGAAGGAGATACCTGTAGTGATCTTCTAATGAGGATTTAAAGGGGAAGTATCTCGAATTTAAATGCAAAATATCGCCCCTATCCTTATCCTATTTATAATGATTGTTTGTTGCAGGGATGACCCTCGCTGACGTAAGCCTATAACGGCTCTATACAATTCTAACGGCTAGTCCGCATGTCGCTGAAACATGACTATCTGATTGAATTTCAACTAGTCATGTTTGGGGGCAATTGTTAGGGATAGAATTTTATTGATTATGGATCACGGATCCTCATTTCAACCTGGATCAAGGATCCTCAGGAAATGGTGCAGGAACGCTAAGGATCCAGGATCCTCTTTGATATTCTAAAACTAACAATTGTTTCCATCACTTTTTAGCATGTTTTGCAGGTATATTTCAAAGGAGACTTGTTCAAACCGAGATTCCAGGGGAATATGCTCCTTATTATAGCACCTGCATGAACCGATGACCGTTGTGGTGATCATGGATGGCAAGCACATTTTTTCGGATAGTTAGTTATCTAGATATTTTTTTATTCTAAAGGGGATAACAAGCTATTATTAGAAACACATTTACACACATTCGAATTCTCTGAAACCAGTTGGCGAATATACACACTAGAAATCGTTGTATCAAGCTTGTTATTATCCAAAGTTGTAACCTTTATTGTTGAATATAGTTGATAGTGATAGTTTTCACTATCCGAGGTTTTTTTACACCGGAGATCATTCAATGATCAAGGGCTTTTTCCTCGTATAAATCCTTGTGTTCATAACCATTTTCATTCATTTCTTGTTTACACTTTTGTTCATTTAACCAAGCATCCAACCTCACAAAAATCAGATTTGGTTACATTATCCTTGTGTGATTTTTAACCAAAACAAAGGTATATTGATGTCCACCAGCCTAGTGCTTGACACTTTAATGACTAATAGATAACTAATATTAATAACTCGTTAAACATATGTTCTCATTACGGGAAGGATTTGATTATAATGGTTAAGAAACTAATTAGGGTTTCCTAAATGTCTTACCTTGGTAGTTCGTAAATCGCTATGTTCGTTGTTCACCTTGGCACTAGGCTAGAAACATTAAGTCCTAAGAATCCATATTGTCATTAGCTTTATTGAAATAGGTCTTAAGGTGTGTCTATAGCCTTAACCCTAGTTTGATAAGATTAACTGACGTGTGTCGGTGTGAGTATATTTTTATATCTATTTTTAACTCTTTTTTTAACTCGCCGAATTCAAGTTTTAAATATATAAAACACGATATTTTACTATCACTCTACACACGTTAGGGCAAGTGCACCCATCGCAGACGTAGTATAGTGATGGCAAGATACTGAGGTCGTCCAAGGACACAAGAGCTTTTAATACCGGCTTATCGTCAACTTCTAATCGAACCAAACTTTGAGAAAAAAATTTTAAACTAATAAAAAGATAAAAGCGGAAAAATAAAATAAAATAAAAATATATAGACAAGAAAGAATCACTTGGATCCGACTTATCTTTCATGTACCCTTTTGATGATTTCTGCACTTAGGGCATTTTAAGAGATTATCTTAGTTATAGTAGTAGGCCCCTCTTGTGAAGGCGATGTTACCCTCATCCTAGTGGTTTGAGTCAGCAATGATACAATCCCACTAGGAAGAATTATTGAAAGATAATTAAGTTAGTTATTAATGCAAAATGTGGTGGTCCCCCTTCCAGGCAACGGTCATCCTCAACCCGTTGGACTGAGTCAGCATGGATACAGTCGTCGCGGGTTGGTTTAAAGTTTTAATAGTAGTTTATGAATAAGGGAATCAAGCGGTTTCTTACTCTTAGTCAGGCCAGTCATTCCCGGCTAATCAATGGAGTAATACTAAGCTTGAACCAGGTTCTCGCGGGATCTATACACTGAACGAGACATAGAATTACCCAACCACCCTTCTAACCCCCTTCCAAGTAGTTAACGTGTTTTATATAGACCGTAAAGACATGAATATGTGAATAAACGACATATGAAGAATGGTTAAGTAAATTCGCATTCAATATAAAAACTAATTAATAAAGTCATTAATACATACCCAATTAAAAAGTTGCTAAAGATTGGAAATCATAAAAGAAAATACATAATAGATATGTCTTCACCAAGTGATGCAAGAGTTTAGCCAAGCATGGCCTTTGTTTGACAAAGACTCTTACTATCAATCTTGGATCTCGAGACTACACACACACTCTAAAAGATGGAAAATGGATGATGGTGGTGGATAACGGTGTTGTAGTGGTGGTGGAGTGGTGGCAAGTGAGAGGGAAGTGGTTTGCCAAGGGATGAGTTGAAGTGAAACCAAGCATCCCTATTTATAGCTGAAAATAGAACGTCCACCACAGCCCATGCCCGCTTGGCACGGCCCCGTGGCCACCAGTCTCTCTCTTCTACATTAACTGCAGTGTCAGACTTGTACTAACATGGCCCATGGCCAATGTACTTGCTGTACTTCTTAAGATTCTGGAAATCTTAGAGTTAACCACGCCCCGTGTTGCTTTAGCACGACCCTGTGTTGAGCTTGGAATTTGTCTTTTGTTGTTGTCTCTTTCTGCTACAGGGAATTCCCATCGGGCATGGCCCCTACTAGGTGAGCACGACCCCGTGCCAGAGCTTCTGTTTTTTGTTATTTCTTGGGTTTAGATGCGGATGAGGGTTCGACAAGTTACGTTAATCCTTCTTTATTGCATTTTATGTTGGTTTTTGCTGTTATTTTGCTCCTTTTGTTCAATAAAGCTCTTTTAACCCTGTTTATTAAAAAGGAACAGAAATACAGGCTTTTTCCAACATCAGTACTAAAAAGAGTTGCTTTTACGCTGTATTTGATACAATTTTTGTGTTGTATTTTAAGCACGTCAAATAACCCCACACTTGAATCTTTGCTTGTCCTTAAGCAAAACTCTTTATTGTGCCTTACATACCCAAACGGAATGGGTAGAAGAGAAAGTTTTGGACCTATCTTTAGAGTGTCGGGAATCCAAGTTCTAATTTATTTTGTTTTTATTTTACTTGCATTCTTATTTGATCATGACTTATTTAGAACACAATTTAAGAAAAGTTATTTATTTATGGGCGTGGCATGCCTTTATAAAATTCTTTTTAGTTATATACACGTTTTACACACCTCACAAGTAATAAGTCAACACTCGGCCGAAAATGTATAAGTGAGAATGCTCGTACCTGATTTGCAATTTACTCCTTCTATAGGCTTGATAAGTAATCAAACCTCCTCCTTTTTTACGTTTTTTAATCCTTGTAGGTATCGAGAGGACTTTTAAAGGGTAGGCTATGACTCGGGTAGGTGTGTTTTATTTGGAAGTGGCTAAAATAGTAAAATGTCGGCTTTTCTTTTGAAAAAATTATTTGGTTGTGACTTACTTAAAACTACATAATTATAAGCAATACTATTTTTGCTTATTTTATTCTAAGTAGCTATATAGTTTTTTTTTATAAGATAACTAAGTCACTTATTTTGTAATTTTCAAAAGTGCCGCATTTACTGAAAATAAGGGTGTAAAGATAAAAAGGTTGGATTTTTGGGATGATGGGTGGTTTATTTTTGCAAGATTTTTGCGGGTTTAAGAAATGAAAGGTTTTTAAGGCTCAAAATGGTTTGTCTAGGGGGAGTATTTTTTTTTTTTGGGAAAAAGTAAGGAAAATTAAAGTTTTTGGATGAAAACGGGTTTAGTCCTAATGTTTCCCTCTATCATTTACTAATTTGAATTAACATCGGTAAGTACTTGGGATGTATTGCTTTGGAAAGTTCTAGAGTTGTAAGAACCAAATAGGCTAATCGCACAAGAAACAAAATTTCGAGCTATTAGTTGTTTTGGTCAAAAATCACACAAGGATAATGCAACCAAATCTGATTTTGTGAGGTGTGATGCTTAGTTAAATGATCAAATATATGAACAATGAATGAATGAATGAAATGAGTGATGAACACAAGGATTTATACAAGCAAAAAGCCCTTGATCAATGAATGATCTCCGGCATAAAAAACCTCGGGTGATGGAAACTACCGATCACCAACTATATTAAATAAACAAGGTTTAGAAATCGGGATGGTAACAAGCTTGGTACAAGGATCACTATAGTGCAAAAGTGTGTAATTGCAGAGAATTCTTGAGAGCTCGAGTGTAGTGCAGTTGTGTTGCCAATAATAATCATAATGAAGCTTGTTATCCCCTTTTTAAAAATAGAAATTATCTAACTAACAAACTATCCAAATAAGGTGCAAGTCCCCCACGATCACCATAACGGTCGAAGAGCTCATGCACATGCAAAAATGTCAAGCATATTCCCCTAGAATCTCGGTTGGACCAAGTCCTACTTGAATACACCTGCAAAACAAGTTCAAAAATGATGGAAACAATTGTTTGTATTAGGATAATAATGAGGATCCTGGATCCTTAGTCCTGCAACGTCTTCTGAGGATCCTTAATTCAAACTGAACTGAGGATCCGTGATCCAGGCCGCACTTGAGGATCTGTGATCCATATGCTATGAAATTCAATCCCTAACAATTGCCCCCAAACATGACTAGTTGATATGCAATTAGATAGTCATGTTTCAACATTTCTCGGACTAGCCGTTATAAAAGGATATAGCCGTTGCAGTGCTGATGTCAGCGATCATCATCTCCTGCAACAATAATCATTATAAATACGTTAGAGATAAGGATCAAAATCTGCATTTATATTCGAGATCCTCTCCTTTAAATCCACATTCGAAGATCTCATCAGGTAATTCCTTCTCTCTTCTCTATTATCTTCTTCTTTCTGACCCTCTGTTCATCAAAATCGATGGCGAAGATGACCCTTCGGTGCTCACCTGCCAAAAATCCTGATCACAATAGCCCATTGAAGAGTCAAGGTTTAACCAAAAACCCTTCAATGGAGCTATTCCGATTCACAGATCCTGATATCGATCAGTTATGCCCCTGTTTCCCTGATGGCACTGTATTCAGGCCCTTCGACTCTTCAAGCAAAAGTGACAGCATATCAGATTCATGGATCACCTTTCTTGCAACCCCTTTTCTGATCGGATTCACCTACCCTTTCCCTGTTCTCACACAGGGATTTTTCACACTTACTGGCTTATGCTACATAAAAGCCATGCCAATGGTGTGGAGGATCCTATATACATTTGAGCACATAGTTGAGCAAGAGGGTATCGACATAGGGATGTCTGAATTGAGCCAGTTATACAATCTTGTGAGTCATGGTTCATACCGATACCTTTTCAAATCCAAACCTGACCAGCCTCACCCGATCTTGAAAGCCACAAAAAACGATACTAACTGGAGGAATCAATTCTTCTTCGTGAGGAGGGATTCTGTTCCAGATGGGAAACAACTTCCCTAAAAGTGGAACACCGATGGTAGGATATAGGATCCTTAGATTAGGATATGCGGTAAGGATTTTTCTTTTCTTTTGAGGATAACTGATCCTTTATTTTTGTCTTTGCAGCTATAACTCTGTCACATATTCAAGAATCACCTGCCACCCAAGAGAGAATTGAAGCCTTTTGGAAGCTTGACCCTGCAATCAGAACCTATCCACCAAAATCAAAGGATCCAGCAGAAGTTTCATCCACCATGTCAAGTAAGTATCCACACATGTATATATATATAGATATAAATATTTGGTAAAAATATGAATACTTATCTGCTTATTATGCTTGTAAGCGCCGGAAAATCCTCAAAGTCTGCTTCCAGGTTCAGCGTGAGCGATCTCCAAGAGTATGCCTCCTCAAGGTCCATAAAAAAGGAGCAGGCTGCAAGCCCAAGCATCCCAAATCCTAAGGGCATGAGCACAAGAGGCAAGAGTGCCAAGAAGAGGAAGACTGCTGAGCCCACTGAAGGCCTCCCTCTTATTGAACATCAGCTCCAGGAATACATTTCCGAGGTAAGGATCCTAAATCCTTAAACCTGAGCTTTCCTTACTGAGGATAAAGGATCCTGACTGTTTTCTCCCTTTGTGCAGATATTTGCCAAGGTTCAAATACTCATTGATCAATATCTGGCAGAGGCTGAGCAGAAAAATTTGGACCTCCAGCAGATTTTCCTAGCCAAGGACAAAAAGATCTCTTCCCTTGAAAAAGAGATAAACCTGGTGCAGAAGGAACTGGTCCTGGCTCAGATCACAGCCCAGCAAGAGAAGGCATAAGTCATAGAGGGGGCTAAGCTTTCCGCCACTATCACCATGTTGAAGATCATGCTGCAAATGGATAGGGAGGCTGAGGATTCTGCCTTTTACAGGTCCTAATGGGACCAGGAGGCTTGGAAGCAGAGGCTGGCAGAGCTGGATGACGAGGATAAATCCGAGGGGGCAGCAGCTGGTGAAGCCGGAGGCAGTGGGCTGAAGGATCCTGAGGTGGCAGCAGGTGGTGATAGCAAAGGTGATGGAGGCAAAGTGGTGGAGGCAGCGAAGGTGTAAGTGCATCAATGGGCGATGATGGATATTTCTAGACGCGGCCGGAGCCCATTTTTTTATGGTTTTTGATGATGGTGTTTTTATTTCAAACAATTATGGTCTGTAAATAAACAATAGTTTTTAGGGTTAAGGATCACGGATCCTTGGGACAATAGGGGGTAGCAAAGGTGGATGGGTCCTTCTGTTTGTGGAGGATGAAGCCTTTGATGCCCCTCATCTTTTGATTTCCTGCATGACTTAGAAGTTTTTAGTATGGACACCCATTGCCTACCCAAGCGGACGGGCCATGTTTTGCTGGTAGATGTTTGGGTAGGTAATTTTGACAACCTTTAAAATGGTTAACTATGGATAAATAAATAAAACTTTAACATTTTGACTATCTTTGTGTTGTTTATTTTGTATATATTTAGCTTTCCATTGTTATTGTACAATTTCTTGAACTTACAAGTTATTAATGAAAGTATAAAAATCAGTTTATGTCAAAAAGTTTAGGATATGATCAAGGATCAAATATCCTTTAGTCGAAAAGTTTGAAAAGTAAGATAACTTTGTCATCATATATCCTGTTGTCAAAGAATAAAGGTAACATTGATAAACCAAAAATAAAGTTAAAGTATCTAGGGATCATACCAGAGAATCCAAGTTAGGATCCTATATCCTTAACACTTACAACTCAAACAATCAAAGGATAAGACTTTGTAGAAGGTTAGGATCCTAGATCCTTAACTGTTCAGCTCTAGAAACCTGAAATATGAGATAACTTGGGACTAAGCCAATTGTAAAAGAAGATGTTAGTATCTGGGGACAAGCCCAACCATCTGGGGACAAGCCCAATAAACTAGGGACAAGCCCAAAAAACTAGGGACAAGCCCAAAGGATCTTGTGTAAACTGGAGTATGGCCCATACTGGCGACTATCTAAATTAGTGAAATGAAGATGCCAAAACCTTAGCTAACGTGAAAACGTTAGAAACCTTAGGAATGGATGTATGGTACGTCTACCATTATACTTAGGATCCTAAATACAGCCAGTACAATGAAAATGTCAGCCCCTAAAGCGAGTGCTGGTCCCATTGCCTTTAACTGCATTAGGATAATCGTGCGCAACTGGAGAAGGTGTAAGAACCTAATTCGTAGAAGGTAGTAGATACCTTAAACTGGGGACAAGCCCAAAAAACTGGGGATAAACCCAAAGACTTAGGAGATTTCAGTGGATACTTGATCCTTTGTCAAATATGCACCCACTTCTGCAAAACTTAGAATTTAGTGAAAAAGAAGGATAAAGGATCCTGGATCCTTCTCCTTGTAATCAAATAAATTAAAGGATTAGATAAATTAAAACCAAATCATTACCATAGTGAGGATCATATATCCTTTAAGGATCCTTCTTGTGTACCAGATATGAAGATGGCGAAGGATCCTGGATCCTTCTTACATGAAGTATCTCTTCAAATGGACAGCATTCCAAGCTCTTGGTAACAAATCACCTTCCATTGTTAGTAAACGATATGCCCCCTTTCATGTCTCAGCTTTGATAAGATAGGGGCCTTCCCACTATTATGGGTGGTTTTCTGCTCATATATCCTGAATAATATTCTGATTGTGCTTCCTTTATTGTGATTAGGATACCGGATCAGGATATTGGTAACATCCTGATATAGTATCCTGGTAATGACTAATTAGTTCACGTGCAGATTAATGAAGCAAGCTTATAACATTCGAGTGGACCTGTTCTCCCAAAGACTCGGGCTAATCAGTTGAAATAGGGACGTTGTAGCCGGAAGAAGTGGACTACAACGTTCACAAAGGGAATATTCGGCGTATCCCGGTTTTATAGGCTAGTTTGTTAGTTTTGTTTTACTATAAATAGGATTGATCGGATCAGATAGAACACACACAACTTTCGTACACTCTTGCTCTCTACTAGCTGCAATCACTCACAAAACACTTACACTTGTACTCGAATCTCATTGTAACACTTAGTTGATCCGCATCATATCCTGCACTGTATCCTGATATTTGAAGCAATAAGATGAACAAGGCAGCTGCGATTGTCAGCTCCCGAGGCTTTGTGCCAGCAATCTAGATTGATCAAGGGTTTTCCTCGTACATCCTGTGTCAACATTTACCTTTTTGCTCATTATTTGATTATGGATACAACTCGATATCCTGAGCCATATCCTGAAAACTGTTTTTGTTAACAACTTAATCAGAAAATATTTTTCAAATACTTCTAGCACACTACCTCACTTAACTAATTTGATCACTTAATACTTAGGTAATTTTTGACCAAAAAAATTGGGCGCCCACCGTGGGGCAAGTGGTGCTATTTCTACTAAAAACTTTTGCAAAATCATTACTTGGCTTTCTATTTTCAAAACTTTTTGCTACACTATTTTCAATGGCCTCAAGATCAAACATGAGCTCTTCTACTGTGTCTGCTACAACCTCTCCAACAATTGGCTCGGTGCTTCCACCACCACCGAGGACGCAAGCCTCTTCACAGCCTCAGGATCTTCCAAGAAGGACCAAAACTTATGTGGCTCAGGATGTTATCCCCAGTCAGAATGTTCAAGGATCTGCTGTCTCAGGGGGAACTCCTATTTTGGCTTCTAAGATGAAATTCTAACCTTGTTTGGTAGTATACAGGATCAGATGAAGCAACATCAGGAGACCAACCAAATGCTGATGAGAGAGATACAACTCTTGAAATCTAGCTCGAGCAGGCCTGCTGAGGATACTGTCACTCCCTTGCAGCCCAGGGCTTTGAACTTCAATTCGATAGTGTATACTGAGGATAACAGGGGCAATATTGTGCCTAGTCATACTCAGAATCATACTCCTGAGATACCCTCTTCAGTCAGGGTGTCAACTATGAGAAGCTCAGGATATGCTTCAAGATATGGCCAGAATCCTCAGACTGGTAACGTGTCTAATAATACTAATACTCTTGTTACTAATGGTCTTGGATCTTTGAAGGATGCAGGTATGATATCAACATTTTCTAGGGAGCTTCATAAATTGAAGGACATGATATCCAGTGTACCTAGGGTGGTCCAGCCAATTCCAGAAGTGTCCTAGGATAGCCACATGATATCCTGGTTTGCATATCCTATTTGTGATGCTGAAATCCCAAAAAGATTTCAAACCCCCAACATGAAGCTCTATGACGGAACTATAGATCCTGAAGAGCATATTGCTCAGTATAGGGAAATGATGTAAATTAATCCTATCCCTCCAGATCTCAAGGAAGCATGCCACTGCTAGAGTTTTGGTTCTACTTTGACAGGATCAGCCTTAAATTGGCTCTTAAATGTTCCGCCTCATTCAATTACATCATTTGCTCATTTAGTCAATTTTCTTGCAGTCGACATTTTGAAAAACTAACCAGTGATCTCTACAGGATAACCCAAGGACCTCAGGAATCCTTGAGGGATTATGTGAACAAGTTTAGCAGGGAATCTCTGGATATCCCACACCTTGATGTTGCAACAGCTGTGCAGGCATTCAAAATAGGGTTGCAAAAGGATTCCCAATTTTATCAGGATCTTGTAATGAATCTTTGCAGGAACCTGGATGAGGCTCGAAACAGGGCTTTAAGATATATTCGGCTGGAAGATGACAGAAAGATGCAAGAGAGGATGAATTCATCCTCAACCTATGAATCAACTAACAGGAAGTCAGAATCCTCATACAAACCATATCACTCTAAGCCATATGGCAGGAATGACAGCAAGAAAGTGAATTCTGTTGAAGACGAGGATCCTGAGGAGTATCCTGAGTTGTTAGAATATTGTTTTTCTGTTAATATACCTGAACTGATGTATGCTATGCAGGGTTTAGGAGACAAAGCGTGGTGGCCTAGGAAGAACCAACAGAAAGCGGATTGGAAGGATAAATCCAAGTGGTGTGCCTTCCATTAGGATTTTGGACATGTTATGGAAGATTGCATTGCTCTGAGGAAGGAAATAAGCTATCTCCTGAGCAAAGGATATCTGAAGGATCTCCTGGGAAGAAAGAATAATAAGGGTCAGGATACTGAGAAGGATCCTGAACGAGCAGCATCACCTCCTGCGGATGCCAAGATAATTAACTTTATTTCCGGAGGATTTGATATATGTGGAACTTCTTATTCTGAAGTAAAAAGGCATGCAAAGGAGGCTAAGGCAGAAAGGGGAGATAAGCCAACCAAGACGACAACCCTCACAACCGATAAAGTGATAACGTTTGACAGTGATGACAGGGATACTGTCCAGGATCCCCATCATGACGGTTTGGTAATAACTTTATATGTTGCTAATCACTTTGTGCGCAGGATACTGGTGGATAATGGCAGCTCTGTCAACATTATTCAGCTAGAAACGTTGAAAAAGATAAATGTTTCCCCAATGGATATCACTTCAAAATCTATTGTACTTGTCGGGTTCAGTGGAGAGGCCAGGAATACTGTGGGAGAGATAAGCTGCCAGTTTATGTTGAAGGAGTCAACTCAATGCAACGCTTCAGTGTCATGGACTCCTTATCCTGCTACAATATTATATTGGGTAAGCCATGGATCCAAGATATGAAAGCTGTACCATCGACTTATCATCAGTGTATCAAGATCCCTACCCCTTGGGGGGGTTTTCAAGGTGGAGAGTGATCAACAAGAAGCGAAGGAGTGTTATTCTTCTTCGATGAAATCCTCAACAAAGCCCAAAGTAGGATAGCAATTAAAGATGCGAGCCCAGGATATCCTGGAGGCTTCAAAGCAGGATGTTAAGAAAATTATCCTGGATCAGGGTAATCCAGATATCTCGGTGCTCGTAGGAACCAATATCCCTCAGGATATTGAAAATCAATTGAGTAACTTTTTGAACTGCAGGATGTTAACATTCGCAAGGAAACATGAGGATATGACAGGTATTTCCAAGGATGTTATAACTCACAAGCTCGGAATTAACAGGTCTTTCAAGCATGTCCAACAGAAACTAAGGAAGTTTGCTCCTGAACGGAACGCAATCATTCAGGAAGAGGTTGAAAGATTATTAAAGAGCAAGATGATTAGGGAAGTCAAATTTCCCAAATGGCTAGCAAATGTAGTTGTGGTGCAAAAGAAAAAATGGGAAATGGAGAGTTTGTGTAGATTACAAAGACTTGAACAAAGCGTGTCCTAAAGACCCATTCATCTGCCTCATATCAACTCAATGGTGGATGCTACTGCCGGTCACGAAATGTTAACCTTCATGGATGCATCCTTAGGATTTCAGCAAATACAAATGGAACCTTCGGACCAGGAGGATACTGCTTTCATGACACCAACAGGTATTTATTGTTATACTGCTATGCCTTTTGGTTTGAAAAATGCAGGTGCAACATACCAGAGATTGGTGAACATGATGTTCAGAGACAAACTAGGGGACACCATGGAGGTATACATTGATAATATGGTGGTAAAATCTAAGAAGGCTGAGGATCATCTCCGGGATATTGAAGGAGCATTCGATATCCTGGACCAGTACAACATGAAACTAAATCCTACCAAATGCCATTTTGGAGTGGGGGCAGGAAAGTTTCTAGGATACATGGTGACTAAAAGGGGGATCGAAGCAAGCCCGGAACAAATTAAAGCTATCCTGGATATCAAGTAACATTCCAACATGAAAGATGTACAAAGATTAACAGGATGAGTAGCAGCATTAAACAGGTTTATATCGAGATCCTCGAAAAAATGAATGGAATTCTACGATATCCAGAAGAAGAATAAGAAATTCGAATGGGGAGAGAAGCATGAAGCAGCCTTGCAGGAATTGAAGCAGTATCTCTCAACTGCACCTCTATTGATGAAGCCCGAGGATGGTGAACCATTATCCCTGTATCTTGCAGTATCAGGGAATGCAGTAAGTGTTGTTCTAGTAAATGATCACGAAGGTCAGCAGTATCCAGTCTATTATGTTAGCAAAAGTTTATTAAAGGCTGAAACTAGATATTCTCATTTAGAGAAATTGATATTGGCCCTAGTTAGGGCATCGACAAAGTTTAGACATTATTTTGAGACACATAGGATTCATGTTAAAACTAATTATCCTATTAAAAATGTGCTTAGGAAACCCGAGATGTCAGGTAGGATGGCTAAGTGGTCTGTAAAATTAAGTGCCTATGATCTAGTATATGAACCTAGAAACGCCATAAAGTCTCAGGCTCTAGCTGGCTTTGTGGCTGATTTCAGTAGTGATATTCAAAATGAAGTAGACATAGAAGTACAACAGCTAGGAGAAAACTTAGAATCCTGGACATTATATACTGATGGTGCATCTAATGTGAGAGGTGTAGGATTGGGTATACTACTAAAATCGCCACAGGGGGGCATATTACCCCAGGCTATTAGGTGTTAATTTCCTGCCACTAATAATGAAGCAGAATATGAAGCTTTGATTGCAGGATTAGAGTTGGCCAGGAATATGAATATTAAAAGTTTACAAGTATTTGTTGATTTCTTGTTAATTACTAATCATTTTAATGGATCCTATGCAGTTAAAGGTGAGAAGTTAATCGAGTATCTCGAAATTTTCAAAAAATTAGCAAGATATTTTGTTGTTTTTACACTTGAACAGGTACCAAGAGAGGATAATGCTGAAACAGATGCCTTGGCAAATCTAGGATCATTAGTCAGGATACCGGAGGGAACCCAAATACCAATACTACATATCCTATATCCTGCAGTGGATCTTCTCAAATCTCAGGATAAGGAAGTAGTAAGTATCCAGGATCCTGATGATGAATATCCCGAGGAGGATCCTAAGTCCTGGACGGCTCTAATCATGAGATATCTCAGGGAAGGATACATCCCGAAGGATGAGAATCCTAAGGCCTTTAGAATGAAGGTATCACGATTCACTATTATAAATGATGTTTTGTATAAGAAATCTCTTGCAGGACCATACCTGAGGTGCTTGGAGGATCCCGAAACTAAAGAAGTGCTTCAGGATATACACGAAGGGGATTGTGGTAACCATACTGGGGGCATATCACTATTCTCAAAGGTGTTAAGAACAGGATACTATTGGCCAACGATGAGGGAAGATGCTGCAGAATATGCTCGAAGATGTGATGCATGTCAAAGGCACAGTAATATATTACATCAACCTGCTGAACCACCATATCCTATTGCTTCCCCTTGGCCATTCATGAAGTCGGGGATGGACATAGTGGGAAAATTGCCAAAGGCTCCAGTAGGAAAAATCTTTATGCTGGCAATGACTGATTATTTCTCTAAATGGGTTGAAGTTGAGGCATTTGTCCAAGTCAGAGATTAAGAAGTAGTATCTTTCATAGAGAGGAATATCCTGACTAGGTTCGGGGTACTAGCTGAGATAATCTGTGACAAAGGCTCTCAGTTTATCAGTAAGAGGGCAACCAATTTTTGTAAGAGTTGGGGAATCAAAATGATCACATCCACACCGGTGCATCCTCAAGCGAACGAACAAGCAGAATCCTTGAACAAGATAATTGTAAACAATTTGAAGAGGAGACTAGGAGCTAAGAAAGGAAGATGGGCAGAAGAATTACCCTTTCTTTTATGGGCTGATAGGACAACAGTGAAAATTGCAACTGGGCAAACCCCATTTTCCTTAGTGTTCGGAGCAGAGGCAGTAATCCCGACAGAGATGGTGTTACCTACAGCAAGATCCAACCTCCGGGATCCTGAGAAGAATCCTGAAGCCCTATGTCAAGAATTTGTTACTATTGATGAGACAAGGAATGAAGCAAAGTTGAGAATGGCAGAATATCAGCAGAGGATATCCAGAGCATATAACAAGAATCTAAGGACGAGAAGGTTTCAAGTTGGAGATTGGGTGTTAAGGAAAGCTTTTTAGAACACTACTAATCCTGCTGATGGAAAGTTAGCTCCTAAGTGGGAAGGACCTTATGAGATTGAATCGGAATCCGGAAAGGGAGCATACCGGCTTAAGAATATGGAGGGGGGGGGTTTACGACCAAGATCTTGGAATGCTATACACCTCAAAGCCTATTTCAAGTAAGTTTAGAATTTAATTTCTAACTCAAGATGGTATGAATTCTGTCTCTTTTAAATATAATTCTATTTTATTTTATTTGAACCCAATACTGACTTAAGCATCGGAGGGGTGTTAGCCTAGCTAACACCCACCTTAGTTTAAGGTTGTTTTGTAGAATATGCTTTGGGATATTACTCCTGGATATACACTCAGGATAATTCGAAAGATTAGAGGATTAGCCCTCTCTCTCATGTTTAAGGGATCCTGATCCCTTCATAGGTTTAAAGGTATTCACCTTTCTCTCGAATTGGGTTTAAACACCCCGCCTGGAGCGCAAGTTATACAGGGATAGTTCAAGATAGCGGGACCAGTCCATGTAAAAGTGGCTAACAATTTCGTTATTGTTGGCTATATCCTGGATCCTAAAGGTATATGAGGATTGTTCACCATCTCTCACAAAAGGGTATTTTCATACTCTCTAAGGTTTAAAGGTTTTCACCTTTCTAAGTCTTGGAGTTTATACACTCCCGCCTGTAGCGCACGAAAAATTTGGGATTTTCCCCAGAATATTGAGGATCTATCTCCAGAATATTTAGGGTTTATCCCCTGTGATACTAAAGTTATACATAAGTTGTGATTGGAGCACAAAAGTTCCTAAGTATTTGACAATGACATATACAAGGGACATTCCTACTAAGGCATTGTTAGGGCATGAATTTTATGCTAAGGATCATCTATCCTGAGACTAGGCATGGATCACGGATGCTTAATGGCTGATGCAGAGAGTCTGAGGATCCAGAGTCTGAGGATCACGTGTCTGAGGATCACGAGTCTGAGGATCAGGATCCTTTATGTTTTGCACGTTTTTAATGTGTAAATGCAGGTAATGGACGTAGTGGACCACTTCTTTGCTGGAATCTCGTGGAATATGCTTTTAGGCACGTGCATATTGAAGAAATAACCGTTGGTGGTGGTCATGGGTGACTTCCACCTTTTTCGGGAAGTTAGTTAGTTGTTTTTTCTTATCTTTTTTAAGGGGAAACACGCTCATTATAGACATAAGTCGTGCACACCACACAAACAAAACACAACACTCGAATTCTCTGCAAACACTTAGCAAAAAACACACACTTACACTAGAAATTCATTGTATCGAGCTTGTTTTCTTCCGAAGTTGTACAAGGATCACTGCTGTTTTTGCAATATAGTTGGTGATCGGTAGTTTCCATCACCCGAGGTTTTTTATGCCGGAGATCTTCTAAAGATCAATGGCTTTTTCCTCGTATAAATCTCGGTGTTCATCGTTGATTTCATATACTTATCGTTCATACAATTAACCAAGCATCATACCTCACAAAATCAGATTTGGTTGCATTATCCTTGTGTGATTTTTGACCAAAACAGTTTGGCGCCCACCGTGGGGCAATTGGTGCTTCAATTCTGAGAAATTTTGTTCATTTCATTCATTTCGGTTCATTACCTTCAACCACATGGCTTCTCAGGGAAAACTTCTCCAAGTTCTATGTCGGCGGTCACTTTTTCACAGGACATTCCGCCTTTGCATCATCTCCCCCTTTGCATTCCAGAAGAATGCTGAGAATTCTCCGAAAAAGACAACCCCCGTTTTCACAAAACCAACTGTTGTTTCTTCCTCTACACTTACTAACAGTGATTTTTATGCTTTGATTGTGCAGATGAAGGATCACATGCAGCAAGTCAAAACTAATGGCAGGATCCTTCGCGAAATTGATAAAATCAGCAGAGGATCACTCCCCTTTGATGTCGAGGTCGCTGAATTTCGACACTCCGGTCATAACTTCCCAGCACTTTGCAGCTACATATGTCCAATACCAGGGTGCATCAATAGGAATGCGTTCTGGATCATCGGTAATGTCTCAGGCTCGAGGATCCACTTTCCAGCCTTCAGGATCCTCATTTTAGCATCAAGGATTCTTCACCAGTTTAGGAGGATGCATGGGGACGCAGCCAATTCAGGGATCCTCCTCTCAGGTTCAAGGATCCTCTCAGGTTCAAGGATCCTCTCAGGTTCAAGGATCCTCCTCCCAGGTTCAAGGATCCTCTCAGGTTCAAAGATCCTCTCAGGTTCAAGGATCCTCTCAGGTTCAAGGATCCTCTCAGGTTCAAGGACCCTCTCAAGTTCAGGGATCCTCCTCTCAGGTTCAAGGATCCTCTCAGGTTCAAGGATCCTCTCAAGTTCAGGGATCCTCCTCCCAGGTTCAAGGATCCTCTCAGGTTCAAAGATCCTCTCAGGTTCAAGGATCCTCTCAGGTTCAAGGATCCTCTCAAGTTCAGGGATCCTCCTCCCAGGTTCAAGGATCCTCTCAGGTTCAAGGATCTTCTTAGGTTCAAGGTTCCTCCTTCCAGGTTCAAGGATCTTCATCTCAGGTTTCCGGATCTATGGATTATCCTCCAAGACCTACATTCACAGCACTTCAAGGATCCAACATCTTCCAGGATCAAGGATACTTAAGGAGTGTGCAACCCGGAAGTTCAGATGTTCATCTAGGAGACTTCATACCGATGCGGACTATTGCTTCTTCTGGTCCCTCAGTTATACCAGAATCCCGTCAATATGGATTCACATATGGAATTCCAACCTTGAATCCATTAGGAGGTAACACTTTGAATACTTCTTATAATGCTAACCATGGCTTCGTGCAGGATACATGAATCAACCAAGCTATGGCTAAGGAATTGCAGAAACTCAAAGATATGATATTCAGCATTCCAGGAGTGGTTAAGACCATTCCTGAAATTCCAGATGGAAGTCACAAGGGAAAGAATGGAGATCAATCCCATTCCTGAGAGGTTAAAAGAAGCATGTCTATGCAAGGGTTTTGGATCCACACTCACAGGATATGCTCTTAAATGGCTGCTAAGTCTTCCCCTTACTCTATTACTCCATTTGCTAATCTAGTTAATCTGTTTAATAGTCAATTTTCATGTAGTAGAAAATTTGAACGATTAACTAGTGATCTATATAGGGTAACACAAGGTCAAAATGAATCACTTAGAGATTACATCAATAAGTTTAGTAAAGAATCCTTAGATATCCCTAACTTGGATATAGCTACGGCTGTAGAAGCCTTTAAAATGGGTTTACTTAGGGATTCAATGTTCTATGATGATCTTGTCATGACCCCTTGCAGGAACTTAGATGAGGAAAGGAACAGGGCCCTTAGGTTCATCCGTTTAGAGGATGACAAAAGGATCTACGAGAGATTGTCAGGATCCTCAAAGCAAGACAAATAAGGATCCTATCTCAAGGATAACTGATCCAAGCAATACTCCAAGCATGACAACCAGAATGTGCATGCTGTGGAACAAGAGGAAGATGATGAGGATTATCCTCTTATTTCTGAATATTGTTTTTCTGCTGATAATAATGAACTAATCCTTTCTATGCAGAGTAGAATGACAAACCGCCTGCCACCAAAGACGAATCGAAATGGTGTGCTTACCATGGGGATTCTGGTCATCTCACAGATGAGTGCATAGCATTAAGGAAGGAGATAGGTTATCTTTTGAGCAAAGGATACTTGAAGGAATTGCTTGGAAGAAAAGTCAAGGATCAAGGATCCTGAGAAAGTTCCTGAAAAAGATCCTCCTCCACCAGCTGATGCTCAAATCATCCATTTCATCTCCGGACGTTCTCAGTAGCTAAGAGACATGCAAAGGAAACAAAGATGGAGAATAAGGACAGACCTGTTCGAACTTCCATCCTTACCCAGGAAAAAGTCATATACTTTGATGGGGATGACCGTGTCGCCATACATGATCCTCATCATGACAGTTTGGTTATTACATTATTTATATCTAACCATTTTATTCGCAGGATTCTCATTGATGGGAAAAGCTCAGTGAACATAATCCAGTTGGATGTCTTCAATAGAATGGACATCCTTGAATCCGATATTGTCCAAAGATCATCTGTCCTTGTGGGATTCAGTGGAGAGACAAAGATTACATTGGGGGACATCAAACTTCCTATCTATATAGAGGGAGTGAATTATGTTAAAAAATTCTATGTTATTGATTGCTTATCTTGCTGTAATGTTATCTTTGGCAGGCCATGGATACACGATATGAAGGCAGTCCCCCTTAACATATCATCAATGTGTCAAGCTCCCAACTCTATGAGATATGGTGAAGATAGAAAGTGATCAGCAGGAGGCAAAGAACTATTACACTTCTTCAATGAAGCCAGCCTCCAAGGAGCAAGACGTCATGGAGGCAAGAGAGCAAGACGTCAAGGATATTCTGTTGAATCCAGAGGATCCTGAATCCAAAATTTTTATAGGATCTGGGATCCTAGACAGTATTGAGCAGGATTTAGTATCCTTCTTGGAAAGAAGAAAATCTACCTTCGCTTGGAAACATGAAGATATGACAGGAGAAAGTTTGCACTTGAAAGGAATGCCATTATCCAAGAAGAGGTAGACAAATTGCTCAAGACAAGTTTGAGTGGACTGATAAGCATGAAGCTGCACTTAAGGTTCTTAAGGATTATCTATCCTCAGCACCAGCCCTAATGAAACCAGAAAATGGAGAATCGTTATCCTTATACTTAGCTATTTCAGCTAAAGCAGTAAGTGTGATCCTAGTTAAGGATCATGAAGGCTCTCAACATCCGGTATGCTTTGTAAGTAAAATTCTACTTGATGCTGAGGCCAGGTATTCTCATTTAGAGAAATTAATTCTTGATTTAATTATGGCTTCTGCTAAACATAGACATTATTTAGAAACTCACACCATTATTGTGAAAACTAACCTTTCTATCAAGAATGTTCTCAGGAAAACTGAAATGGCAGGTAGAATGGCAAAGTGGATAGTCAAGCTTAATGCATATGACATTAAGTATGAACCTAGGACTGTCATCAAGTCCGAAGCTTTAGCTGACTTTGTGGCTGATTTCAGTAGTGATCTACAAAGGGAAGCTGAATTAGAAGTTCAACAACTTGAGAAGACCAAGGATCCTTGGACACTCTTCACGGATGGAGCTTCAAATGTTAAAGGAACTAGACAAAGCACACTACTAAAATCGCCACAGGGGGACATTATACCCCAATCCATTGCATGTGAATTCCAAACCACTAATCATGAGGCAGAGTATGAGGCCTTGATAGCAGCCATGGAGATAGTGGAGGATTCTGCAATCATACCCGGTGATCCTGCACAGTCGAATTCAGGATCCTGGATCCTTCCAATCCTAAGATATATACAACATGGAGAGATCCCTACAGGACAAAATCTTAAAGCTTTCAAAGTCAAGGAGACTTTGGAAACCACACTGGGGGCAGAGCACTATTCTCAAGGATCCTTAGAACAGGATATTATTGGCCTACCATGAAGATGTATGCTGTGGAATACACAAAGAAATGTGATGCTTGTCAAAGACACAGTAATATTCTACACCAACCAACATAACATTTACATCCTAAGAAGAAGCTTTTGCTCAAAGTCAGAAAAAAGGAAATGGCCAGTTATCAACAAAGAATGGCTGGAGCATACAACAAGAATGTCAGGATTAGAAGATTTCAAGTTGGTGATTTTGTGCTAAGAAAAGCATTCCAGAACACTACAAATCCTTCTGATGGCAAGCTAGCACCAAAGTGGGAAGACCCCTATCTAATTGAAGCTGAATCAGGAAAGGGGGCATATCATTTTTAACAATGGATGGTGATCTCCTACCAAGAGCTTGGAATGCTGTTCATCTAAAGAAATACTTTAAGTAAGAAGGATCAGGGATCCTCAGCGATACCGGTATTCTGATTAAGGATCCAGGATCCTCAAAGGATATATGATTCTACATTTGGTAACACATTACTTTCATTTTCATTCATTTTATACTTATTACTTATCATAAGTTAAAGATGTTAATCAGTTAACATCTATTTTCACAAAGTTTAAGCTTTTGCAGAGTTATTATCATTTTACAGAAGATCAAAGTGGTTGGCCAACCCTCCAAAGTTTTGGGCTTATCCCCAGTTTGGGCCTGTCCCCAGTTTCGCCAGTAGCGCACGATGATCCTGGTGCAGTTCAAGGTAGTGCGACCAGTACTCGTTTTAGGGGCTGACAATTTCATTGTACTGGCTGTACCCAGGATCCTACGTATAATGGTAGACGTACCATACATCCGTTCCTAAGGTTTCTAACATTTTCACGTTAGCTAAGGTTTCGGCATTTTCATGTCGCTCAAGTTTGGATAGTCGCCAGTGTGGGCCATACTCCAGTTTACACAAGTTATATGGGCTTGACCCCAGTTTACACCCGTTTATATGGGCTTGACCCCAGTTTACACCCGTTTATATGGGCTTGACCCCAGTTTACATCCGTTTATATGGGCTTGACCCCAGTTTACATCCGTTTATTTGGGCTTGTCCCCAGTTTATTTGGGCTTGTCCCCAGTTTGTTAGGCTTGTCCCCGGTTACTAACTCTTATCTTATATTGGCTTAGTCCCAAGTTGTATCCTATTTCAGGTTTTTGGAGACAAACGACCAAGGATCCTTGATCCTTACCTTCCATTAAGGTTTGTCTTATGGTTATCCTGTTTATAATGATAAAGGTTAGGATCCTAACTTGGATTCTCAGGTATGATCCTTAACTATTTTGATTTTATTCATTATTCATTTGAATAACCCTTATACTTTGACAACTGAACCTATGATCCTTAAAATATATTACTTTTCAGAACTTTTCGACTATAGGATATTTGATCCTGGATCATATCCTAAAATTCTTAAACTTAATTAGTTAAACTTTTTTTTTTATTCAAACAAATGTATATCACAACAATTGAAAACTAAAGGATACATAAGGATAGCAACACGGGAGATAGCCAAAAAGTTAAAGTTATTTTATTCACAAAACATTAAACCTTTTAAGGTTGTCAAAATTGCCAACCCACATTTCTACCAGCAAAACGTGGCCCGTCCACATGGGTTGGCAAAGGGTGTCCATTGTTTACGGGTCGTTGTAGTGCAGAAAATAAAAGACGGAAGGATAACGAGTGGCTTCATCCCCCAAACAGAGGATCCATCCACCACCCATTATCCTGCCTATTGTTCAAGGATCCATGATCCTTCACCCTAGAAACTACTGTCTAAAGTTATACAATTTCTGACGATAAGGATCCTTGATCCTAGAAGCTTTACTTTTCAAAGTTTGCTTATTCAGTAATAATTTACGAGGATATAGAATCCTAACTTGGATTCTCTGGTATGTTATATTCTAACTTTTTCGAAGCTGTAAGTTGTCTCTTATCCTTGTTGGTTAAGGGTCATTGATCCACATTTGTTCGAACACTTCAAGTTTTCTGTTAAAAGTTTAACATTATCATCAGATTTCCAATAACTTTCCAGTTGTTTGGCGATGATATCTTTGAAAAAAGAAAGCATACATGAAAAATAAAGAGGAAAGAAACAACAACAGTTGTAGCTAAAAATGTTTAATGTCATTACCCATTCATTATGTATCAAATCATCTGGCCTGGATTCTACCAGCAAAACCGTGGACCAACCACCCAGGCCGGATAAGGCTATCTAACAGTTAAAGTGTCTATGCAGAAATTAAAGTGCAGGAAGGTTAATAGCGAACTGTGTAGAAGGATTCATTCTCCACGAACGGAAGGATCTTCTGATCTGTAAAGGCACTCGAGGAGTTATCTATAACTCTATATTTTGCAATGATGATTATAGCAGGTCTTATCAGTGACGATAGGCAGTGTAACCACAAGTTACCAGCAGCAACGGCTAGTCCCCTTCTGACGGAAATATGACAGCTGTGAATCCTTATCACAACTGCCATATTGGGGGCAATTGTTAGGGCATGAATTTTATGCTAAGGATCATCTATCCTGAGACTAGGCATGGATCACGGATGCTTAATGGCTGATGCAGAGAGTCTGAGGATCCAGAGTCTGAGGATCCAGAGTCTGAGGATCACGTGTCTGAGGATCACGAGTCTGAGGATCAGGATCCTTTATGTTTTGCACGTTTTTAATGTGTAAATGTAGGTAATGGACGTAGTGGACCACTTCTTTGCTGGAATCTCGTGGAATATGCTTTTAGGCACGTGCATATTGAAGAAATAACCGTTGGTGGTGGTCATGGGTGACTTCCACCTTTTTCGGGAAATTAGTTAGTTGTTTTTTCTTATCTTTTTTAAGGGAAAACAAGCTCATTATAGACATAAGTCGTGCACACCACACAAACAAAACACAACACTCGAATTCTCTGCAAACACTTAGCAAAAAACACACACTTACACTAGAAATTCATTGTATCGAGCTTGTTTTCTTCCGAAGTTGTACAAGGATCACTGCTGTTTTTGCAATATAGTTGGTGATCGGTAGTTTCCATCACCCGAGGTTTTTTATGCCGGAGATCTTCTAAAGATCAAGGGCTTTTTCCTCGTATAAATCTCGGTGTTCATTGTTGATTTCATATACTTATCGTTCATACAATTAACCAAGCATCATACCTCACAAAATCAGATTTGGTTGCATTATCCTTGTGTGATTTTTGACCAAAACAGGCATTGTGAGAAGCTCAAAGGATCAAGCTTGGGCCTAGTTCACTAAGTATCCCAGACTGGGGACATCTTCGGTGGAAAGGTTGCAAAAGGACTAGAGTTGAAGGATAGAGGTATCCTCTATTTCTGGTATAAACTTTCCTTTTTGGTCTTTTATAAGCCTTATCTAAATTGTCTAAGTTTTTGAAATTTTGTTTGACAAAAATCTAGTTGGAAGATTTATGTGTATCCTGATCAAGATATATTCTCAGGATATATTTTCCGGATATTTGGTTGGAATGTTTGAAGTATTACACTAAGATTGGAAATTTAAAGCGGTATTCGAATCAAACAACATATAACAAGAATTGAAAAAATGGACAACAATGGATAAGGTCATAAAAGGTTATATTATTAACATTGCAAAAGGTTGTGCTTTTGGTTTCATCTCAAACCGAGACCCATCCACCAAAAGCACAATTAGTTTTTCTACCATATTTACTTAACAATTGAATGTTTCATCTTGAAACCCAAGATACCTCCACCTTCAATTGTTAAAAGTGTTCAAAATAAACCATACTAACTGATGACCAAGGGCTTTGTCCTGAAACTCAGGGTCCCTCCACCTTTGGCCATCATATTGTCTACATGAAGGAAATTAAAATTGTTTAACAGACAAGAAAAGGAAATTGTTCAACAAACCACCAAATCTAAAAAATGGGCTCCTGCCCCGACATCAACATCCATCGTCGCCTATTTCGCTGCTTTCAAGGGGCAGCACCCTCTTCAACCATGGCTTCCTCAGCACCAGCATCCGATCCAACATCCTTTCCGGCATCCTTCTCAGCATCAGCCTCCTTCTCAGCCACCTTAGCAGGCTCCTCAACACCCGGTTTTACAGGACGCTCCACAGGATTGCCACCCAGGTCCCTCAACTTCGCCTCCCAAGCCTCGACATTCCATGAATGGCATTCAAAGCCCATGGCCTTGGCCTCATAGGCCATTTTCAACCTAGCTTGGAGGAGGGAGATGACGACGGAACTCTTGAGGCCTTCTCGATGTGAAGCCATATCCTACTCGTGCTAGACTTAGGCGGCGTCGGATTTCGCTTGAGCCTTGAGGGTGATCTTCTTGATGGCGGCCTGGTGTTCCTGAGTCATCGCTTTATATTTGGCTTCATAATGTTCTGACTTGGCGGTGAAAATTGCTGCTTGGTCCGCGATGGTGGTTTCAGCCTTCCTCAACTTAGCTTCCAACATTTTATTTAGTCCACATGAATCCTCATAAAGGAAGACTAGCCACTCAAGTCCCTATAATCAGGTGAAGTAAATATCAATATATATAGCCAAAATATATAGTCAGCGTATATGCGCAGGATATAAGACTAGGATACCTACCTGGTTGAGGAAGCCAGTCATGAACTTGCTAGACTCCGAAAATCCATGATTCTCGAATGGAAAGACGTCCGAGGCAGCAAGGGAGCTTGGTTCCTTCCTCTTTGCAGGAACTAGAGCCACGTGGCTTTGAAGCGATAGAAGGCTTGGGAACAGTGGCAGTCTTGGAGTTGGTGGGCTTTGACGTAGCAGCCGGCTTTGGATTCATCTCTTGCTTAACTTGCACAGGGCTGGAATAACTGTCCAACTCCTCAAGATCGAAAACTTCAGGGGTCTTGTCCGGTGCTACAAAAAAGGGAAGAAACACTAAGCCGTTATACATTTTTAGAATATAATCAGCATAATAAATAAAAATAACTTGTGAAACTATGCTTACCAGACTTGTCAAAACTTGATTTTTGGCTTGAGTTTGTGAATAACAGGGAAAAAGTTCTTTCACTTTCTGGAAGCTGGTAGATTTCCTTTATCCTTCCTTCTGATTCAGCACTTGGAGGGGCCAGTTCCTTGAAGTTTGCTACAAAAAGAAAGTAAATATAAGAAAATGTCAGTGCAGGATATAGGCTAAAGATACGTTTGGGGATATTCCTAAAACCCTAAATCCTACCGGAAGTCAACCATTTCCTGGGCAGGTCAACACCTTTCTCAATGGAATCTCTTTTCACTAAAAAGAATTTTCGTCTCCAATCATCCTCGTTCTTGGTAGCTTTGAGGATGAGGGGATCTTTGGAGGTGGAAAAAAGTAGAAATTGACTGGAACCATGGGACCTCAGGCGATAAGCAATCGGAAGATCCTCGACGCACAGGTCAGGCATATGACGAGCTTTGATTTGCACCAAGGTAACTAAGACTCGCCAAACCATAGGCATGGTTTGGGCGTAGCTAAGACCGGTGAGTTCAAAAACATGAGTAATAAAGGCTAGGAAAGGATACTAGAGTCCTATCGAGAAAGGATAAGCAAAGAAGCATACCCACTCATCGGAACAAAAGTCCAATAGGACCTCTCGGTCGAACGGATGAAAAACCGCTCCGGCGGGGAAGGCACCGGAAGTTCTTAGGGCTGCAATGTCGGCATTATCGAATGAGCATACCTCTTTCGAGAGTTCTTTTAGAAGATTTTGCTCGTGAAAGATGGGAACGGAATCAGCGGTTTGGGATCTTGTTCGACTGGCCATGAAGAATTTTTGCAAAGAAAAATAGAAGAGAAGGAGAAGAAGAATACTTGAATGTTGCTCGAGCACTATGATCATTGTGAAGAAAACTCGAGTAGATATAGGCTGGAAATAGGGGGCTTTGAGTAAATATTACGTGGGAAGTTGTAGCGAGTCATTTCAACCGTCACATCAACTTAATTGCCTCGATATAGGAGATAAGGTTTAAAATATATCCGTTGGAATTGGTATAACAACAGATATATTTTGGGGACAATTGTTATGGGTGGTTTTCTGCTCATATATCCTGAATAGTATTCTGACTATGCTTCCTTTATTGTGATCAGGATACCGGATCAGGATATTGGTAACATCCTGATACAGTATCCTGGTAATGACTAATTAGTTCACGTGCAGATTAATGAAGCAAGCTTATAACATTCGAGTGGATCTGTTCTCCCAAAGACTCAGGCTAATCAGTTGAAATAGGGATGTTGAAGCCGGAAGAAGTGAACTACAACGTTCACAAAGGGAATATTCGGCGTATCCCGGTTTTATAGGCTAGTTTGTTAGTTTTGTTTTACTATAAATAGGATTGATCGGAGCAGATAGAACACACACAACTTTCGTACAATTTTGCTCTCTACTAGCTGCAATCACTCGCAAAACACTTACACTTGTACTCGAATCTCATTGTAACACTTAGTTGATCCGCATCATATCCTGCACTGTATCCTGATATTTGAAGCTATAAGAAGAACAAGGCAGTTGCGATTGTCAGCTCCCGAGGTTTTGTGCCGGTGATCTAGATTGATCAAGGGCTTTCCTCGTACATCCCTGTGTCAACCTTTACCTTTTTGCTCATTGTTTGATTATAGATACAGCTCGATATTCTGAGCCGTATCCTGAAAACTGTTTTTGTTAACAACTTAATCAGCATATATTTTTCAAATACTTCTAGCACACTACCTCACTTAACTAATTTGATCACTTAATTACTTAGGTAATTTTTGACCAAAACCATTGTGTAAACATGTTCGGCTCGTCAATTCTAGTTTTAGGGCTGGTTCGCAACCAAAAGTCGTGAAGTTTGACTTCTGCGTTGACTTTTGATTATGAACCGAATTAGATTAGTTTGTTACTGATTTTAGGTTCCATTATGATCGTAATTTAATGTAGCATAACCCTATACGGTAATATTACACGATCATATTAGAAATCTGAGATTTTATACATGTTCCGTTATTATGCTTAACTTTGATTATTATGCCCTTATGTTATAAAAAAGAGATTTTTGATAATGTGAGAGGACAAAAAGCTTTATTACTGATATATAAGTATGTCAAATAAATTTGACATCAACTTCTGGTCTCAAACTAAAGTTATGCAAGATATCGTAAAATGAACTTTTTGTTAATTAAATTACATTTTTAGCATAAATCATGTTTAATCCCAAATTTTGCCACCAAACTCATTACCTACTGTTTTGATATTATTTTTAGGGATTTTTGGAATTTTTGGTCAGATTATAAACTGACCATATCAATGAGTTCTCGTATAATTCAATAAATGACGATAATACTCTTTCTTATTATAAAATGAGATTAAAACATGATTAACCTGCCAAACCCTTTCCTACTGATATTATATGTTAAATAAAATATTTTAAACATTTAAGGTTGATCAAAATCTCAGATTTTCATAAACATCTCAAATATCGTCAATTACCAACATACATTTACGATAATTAGGTGCATAGTATGGTTTAAAACCATAGTAAACACCTAATACTTGTTACCTACTGGTTTTATAATTAAATTTTAATACTTTAAACAGTAAGTATAAGTCTTGAACTCAAACTTCCAATCTGTCCTTAAAAACATATGTGCAATGACCAAAATGCCCCTACGGTGCATAGTTTGGCCATAAATGGTAAACCTCACTCATGTATGATATCTTACTGATATAACTTGATAAAATAAATATTTGTACTGAATATTTTATACCAGAACCTCAGTTTATTATTAAACCTCTTTTATAAACTTTAAAATGACCAAAATACCCTTACGGGACTTAAATTGGTTTTAAATTCATGTGGGGCATAATTGTTGATATCCTACTGATATCACAACATATTTTAAGCATAATAACTTATGGAACTTGTGCTTGACTCATCCGGTTACCCGTTATGCATATACGCGTTCGATACGGTTTATGTAACTAGTTTGCATGAATTAGCCAAAACGGGTCAAACCTTATCATTTTTACTTCAAAATCCAGAATGTATTTAGTTTACCCATTTTATACAAGTCTCCATACTTGTCGGGTCTAAATTACATTCCAATCCGGTCATCGCTTAATCTAGCGTTTCGTACCGTAAACTTTTCTTTAAACTATCCGGTCTAAGTTTGTAACTTAAATAAGACCCATTAGTAATCTAATAGGTTAATAAAACCTTCGTTCCAGATTAGGAGCCCCGGTAAAAGCTACGTGCACTAGTTTGAATAGATCATACGGCTGAGTAGATAAATCTTGCATTTTGAAAAGCTCAGGTAAATACTTTTAACTTATTTTCCCTTATACGGGCTTGGGATACGATAAATTATACAGCTTGGTCTGGTATTGAATATTTAATCGATTAGTGTTTAAATCATTGAGATAACCCGTTTTAATTTGTTTTGTTTAATTTAAGCATTTGGGGGTTAATGACCGTGTCCTGGATATCCTTGGCATCATTTAAATGCAAATGGCCACGACCCAAGCACGGGGTGCAGGCATACACCTGACAGTTGCGATATGGTTTCTTTTCCTCAAAAAGGGAATTAAGATATAAAGTATAACCACACGTGAGGATAACTCCTTGTGGGACTATATTAGTGGTGGGTCTATTAATCATGAGTCGGCTTCTATCCAGGGCCCAGAACGTACGACAAGCATGTAAATCTGTATCCAAGATTATTTTTATATAATTGTCCCAAGTTATAAAAGATTTTATGCCTTGTGCATCCAAACCGATTTTAATAAATGTTTTCAAAAGAGTCTGTTAATTGTATTTACCAGTGTAAACTGAAGTATTTTCAAAAGACTAAGTGACAGGTACTATACGTAATTGTCTAGAAGCTCCTGGGCGTTAAGTAGAGGATCTTGCAAGTCCGTAATGCCTTATATCTGTTGAATATGTTGTGTAATTGATTTAGATCTGCCTGTGGATTTAATATTAAAAGCTCGAATGTAATTATCTTTTCAGTATTTTCTGACAATTGGGTTTGTAATAATATTTTATTTTCCAAGACATCTGTTGTGCCATTCTGTGTATGTTTGACGATGACGATGTCAATCTTACGTCACGATACTCCCCACCGGGCTGAGCTGTAAATATCGAGGTGCGACAGGTTGGTATCAGAGCCAACGTTTTAGTGAATTAAACACTAGCCTTTATTGTTTAATCTCAAATGACACAGTAGCATATTCCTTAGACCCTCTGAGTCTAGACTTAACATAGGAATGCTCTCATCTCTATTAAGTAAACATTGTGACAACCCGTGATTTACGGCTCTTAATTACGTGATTAACAAGTAATTAACGCGATAATAAATAGTGTTTACAGCACGAATTAACTTAATTAGGCCTTTGGAGTGCCTGGGAACGTCTATCCGTCTTTACAGTGCGCGAACGGTGGTTTACAGAGAAACCGGCGAAACGTTAAACGGCATCGGATTGAAACCGGACAAAATACTGACAACGCCGACAAATATTAAATTTTTACGATATATTTTAGCTTCGTAATTATATTTTTGTGACTACAGTCGGAACCGGATAGAAAAACGGATTAAAGACGGCAACGATACAATTTTTCGCGATTATTACCGTGATCAACGAACGGGCGTGCAAACAACGACTACCGACCGTGTTTTTGTGTATTTTAGATTTTGACGTTAAACGGAGTTCTGGATTCGACAACGGGTCTCGTAAGAATTACGGGCCACTTACACATGGGATTGGGCTTGTGGGCCCTGGGCCCAAGCCTAAACCTACACATAATATACTAATCTTTACTACAAGATTTTTGCTTGTGAATCCTTCCAAAAATCCATTTAAGATCTAAATAAAATCTCAAGACTTGAAAATCTGTCCAAAATATTTTGACTAGATTTTGAGACATTTACCATCATTATATAAGAAACCCATGCCTATAATTTATCTATACACACACAAACAAGATATGCAGACATATCTTCAAAACCCTCTCTCACTCTCTCGATACAAACACAGACACACACATAAATGACTAGACTTCCTCATCTTCAAATAAATCAAACACAAGAACTCACCTTCTCCAAACACACCATGATTTCCTCTCTCCCTCCGGTTACTCTGGTGCGGCGGCGGAGCCGCCGTAGGCGGCGGTGGTCCGGTGAACTAGTCCAACCAAACACCCTCTCGGTTCCCTTCTTTCTGGCCGACACCCCCCACCCCGTTTTCTCTTATGCCACCGGCCACCACCATCGATTTGGTGGCGGTAGGCATCAACAACAATAACCCCACCACCACAGACGGCGGAGCTGTGGTGGGTGGTGCTAGACGACGCGGAGAGAGAGAGAGAGCCGGAGGCGGAGCAGCGCCGCCGCCTACGGCGGCGGCAGTAGCAGTGACGGCGGTGGTGAGTTGGTCCGACGGGCTTCACCGGTAAGAAATCACCTCACTTCTTTCGTTTTATTTCTTTTCTGTAAAGATCGATGATGTTGATGATGTTGCTGTTGATGATAATGATTTGGTTCAAGAGGTGGTTCAGCTCAAGACGAGTTTTGGGTTCGGGTGGCATCTCGGTTCGGTTGACTCGGTCAGACCGAGTCAACAGCGGTCAAACAGTCAACAACAGTCAACTGGTCAACAGGTTCGGGTCAACGGGTTTAGTCGGGTCAGATATGATTCGAGTTAGATGATGGCTCGGGTCACGGCTCGGCTGTGGGACAGCCATGGTTCAGTTCGGTTCAAGGGGAGTTCGGTCAACGGTTCGGGTCAAGCGGCTTGGTCAGACTCAGCCTCGGACCTGGTCAACGCAGTTGACTCGGTCAACATCCTGACGTGAAGACTTGGTAAAAATTAACGATGCGTTTATTATATCTATATAAACTTAATCTTACGTGAACGAGCTCGAACCATTACGTTTATAATTCAGTTTATAGTTTGAAATACTTGACGAAAACTACATATATATTGTTTGAATTTGGTTGAATTTTGTTAAAATTACGACAACTTGCGTTGTCAGGGGCGTCCAAAAACAGAGTAAACTCTGCCCGTTTTTCGAGAAAAATCCTTAAAACACGACACGTATTATATTTCAAAAACGACGCTTAACGGAATTCGAGTTTATAATACTTCAAACCTTGATAATTCCAAACGCTTTTACAAATAAATATAATGTTATATTTATTTCGAACGTCGTCAACTCGTATACTTTTACAAAATAAATATAGCTCATATATTTATTTCGTATTTCAAACGACACTACAATTGTGTTACTAAAATAAATATAGTTATATATTTATTCTAAATGTCGTACAACGCGAAATCTTTTACAAAAATAAATATGGTTTGTATATTTATTTTCAAACACGACAACTCGACGATTCTTTTATAAAATAAATATAATTTTTCATATTTATTTTATATGCCGGAGTGGCATATACGAAAATCTTGACAAAGGTCAAACGAAAGCAATATATAATACGAGTTTATTGTATAATTTTCGTACGAATTTGATATATATATATATATATATACTTCCATGTAAATATACTTTACATACACGTACAAATTCTCGAGACAACTAACGCGATTATAACAATGTATTTATATACTTATATTTTAAACCTCTCGAGAACTAAGTCTTTTCAAGACTTCTTAAATACCGACGAAAGAACGAACTACACAAGTACAACTTCTTCGCTTCTTTTAAGTTGACAATTTACCGTCATATCGTTCGGTCAACGATTCGGTAGAGCTCGATTACACGTAGTTAGTTACTACGTTATTTAGAAAATTATTAGATATTCCGTGTTAGGAATATTGTAGAATGCACGCTAGCGAGTATCACTTTGGAAACGACATCAAGGAGTCGTAATTAGCTAGCTTTGCACAGGAATATTCAGGTGAGTTCATAACCCCACTTTTTACGACTTTACATTTTTATAAATGTTTTCGGGGTGGAAAGACATGCACATTTTGCAAAAACATACAAAGTTTTGAACAAACGCAAAACACGTATATTCTAAATCATATTACGAAGGGATTTCGAGGAACGCAAATGATTTACGAAAGGTTATACTAAACATACCGGTTTTTACAAAACAAATGCTTATTTTCGAAATGTGAATGATATCTGGCCAGGGTGACCAGGAATCTGGTCAGGGTGACCAGGGATCTGGTCAGGGTGACCAGGGATTTATTTTATACATAGAGGTGTATGCGAGACCCGTCACACTTCTCAGAAATGTATGCGAGACCCGTCACATTTCTCATTTTATTACTTAGAGGTGTATGCGAGACCCGCCACACTTCTCAGAAATGTATGCGAGACCCGTCACATTTCTCATTTTATTACTTAGAGGTGTATGCGAGACCCGTCACACTTCTCAGAAATGTATGCGAGACCCGTCACATTTCTCATTTTCTCAATACTATTTCAAAAACCGGTTATTCCAAAGATTTATTTCAAATCTTTCACAATACCAAAGATTTATTTCAAACCTTTCACAACTCAAAAGATTTATCTCAAATCTTTTACGAACAAACTATGAACTCGCTCAACTTTATGTTGATTTTTCGCATGTTTCTTTCTCAGGTTACAGTTCTAAGGCAAGGCACGGTTGAAATAGGAGAACCATTGGAGACTCGAGTACTTAGCGGGCGTTCAATTTCTAGAAAGACTTAGCTTATTTGCTTCCGCTGTGCAATGAAGATACCAGTCCAGTCACGCCAATGCTCTGATAATTTCGGGGTGTGACAGATTGGTATCAGAGCTATAGGTTACAGCGAATTAGGTTTCTGTTGTGATACCTAGGCTCTAACCTCACTTTCCTCTGGGAACTTAGACTATTAATACGTTGAATACATACAGAACGCCTAGTACTCGAATATGTTCTCCAACCGTTGCCGAAAAGCAAACAGTCAAAATTTTGTTTTCAAACATACGCTATTGTGATGTTTTATACACGGTACACAAAACGATTACATACAATACACGACACTCTGAGAGTTTAGGAAACATGCATTTAAGACCTTCGGAAAAGGGTAGTCTGAGAGACTAGGAGATTCAGTCTGAGAGGCTGGGAGGCTAGTGGGACTATGAAGAACAGTCTGGGAGGCTGGGAGGCTAGTGGGACTAGGAAGAGCAGTCTGAGAGGCTGGGAGGATAGTCTAGTGGGACTAGGAAGTTCAGTCTGAGAGGCTGGGAGGATAGTCTAGTGGGACTAGGAAGAGCAGTCTGGGAGGCTGGGAGGCTAGTGGGACTAGGAAGAGCAGTCTGGGAGGCTAGTGGGACTAGGAAGAACAGTCTGGGAGGCTGGGAGGCTAGTGGGACTAGGAAGAGCAGTCTGAGAGGCTGAGAGGATAGTCTAGTGGGACTAGGGAGTCAGTCTGGGAGGCTGGGAAAATAGTCTAGTGGGACTAGGAAGAGCAGTCTGGGAGGCTGGGAGGCTAGTGGGACTAGGAAGAGCAATCTGAGAGGCTGGGAGGCTAGTGGGACTAGGAAGAACAGTCTGGGAGGCTAGTGGGACTAGGAAGAGCAGTCTGAGAGGCTGGGAGGATAGTCTAGTGGGACTAGGGAGTCAGTCTGGGAGGCTGGGAGGCTAGTGGGACTAGGAGGACTATTTGATTGCTTATTGGTTATTTGTGCATGTGTGTGTTTATTAAAGGTCATCACGTAGGAACCGCGAATATTAACTCGGGCACACACTATTATCCATATTGTCTATGATATTTGAACTTCCCGAGCAGGCATCCTACGCATAACAAAACGCTAGCGCATGAGAATACATAGAACTCAAATTTTACGCCAAGGATGTCGGGGTACATCACGTTCTACGTGGAACGAAACGCTAGTGCACAGGTATACGCGAAACTTAAGCTGTACATCAACGGAGGTTGAAGTACGACACATACGACTATCGAGGCGAGGCCTTTGAGAAGGAACGATGACGCAATCTAACGACGACGCTAGATTCCTGTCAGCAGGAGAACTAACAATCAGGAAACGACAACTTGTCACGCGATCCTGCAACGACACGAATCACGCTAGGGAGAAGACGATTGTCTCCGCATTCCCCCCCCCCTTCTACCTAACTAACGACGAATACGCTATGTTCGACATTCCATGGTAATGTCACCTAACAATTGGTCGTCACACGAAACCCCAGGTAAAGTCCTCAAATTTCTTTTATTGAAATTTCGAATTTCACACTTACTGAGTAGATTTTCGTATCTCTACTCCTCTTAATGGTCATTGTATCACGATCATTTCTTTACAAGTTACATACATGGTTTTTCGTTGTGACCATGCCGAAAGTTTTCTTGTCGATACATATGTTTATTGTCGGATTGCGCTAAAACCAAGTTCGACTGTTTGAACTTGTCCATTACACATGTTCACTTCAGAACATCATATGATGTATTGGGAGCATCATATTCAAAATTCGTTTTAACAAGTGTTTCATTTGTTCCGAGTCGAAGTAAAATTGTTTGGCATTCGACTCCATTAAAATTGTCTGTTGATTTCGACACCATGTGATGGTGATTTTCATTAGTTTGAAGCTTGCGCTAAACTCGTTTACACATCTCATACACAGATTTAATTATTGAATTGCTTTAAATCCGCCTTGGTTTATCACATTACAACAGTCTTAATACAATAGTGTGTTAAGACAATGGTACACAAATCCATCTTATATTCCGGTGTACCTACTAACGTTTCTTTCATTATCAATCGAAAGTCTTGCAATATTCATTGCTCCTTCCTCTTCGATCGAAACAGTAATTCTTTGGTGTTCCATCTTCAATTGAAAGTTCTTTGATGTTTGTTTGGAACAAACATTCATATTTACTTCATTACGCTTTCAATTGACTTCAAACACGGTGGATCTGTTTGATCACCGCTATTATTGAACTATTTAAATCACTACGACACCTTGTGGTGTCAGTACAAACTTGTAGCTTGGGCTAATTATGATTGAGCGTTTTATGCAAAACACAGGTGATACTTGTTCGATCACCTCTATTATTAAATTGTTTCATTCATTGCGACACCTTGTGGCGTCGGTATAACTTGCAGCTTGTGCTGATCACGATCGAACGTTTCATGCAAACTATTACACTTGAGATTGTTGATTCTAAGTTCATCCAATGAATGTTATTGCTTCTAGAACTCGTTTACGTGTTATAAACGTTCGTATGGAATTCGATTGGTCGAAGGTCCTGTTCATTGTTGAATCCCTGTTAACTTAGTCACATTAGTGACTGTACCTATACGTCTCGTTTCTGTTGACATCAATTACTGAGACACATTTCTTTTAAACCATTGGATTCTTATTGTTAAGGAATGTCATGATTCGAATAAGTCTTGTTTTGATTACGCGGTCATTCACTTTGTTATTATTCGGACTTACCTGCGAATAACACAATTCTGAGGGGATAACATGGTCTAAATTTCGAGGACGAAATTTCTGTAACAGGGGGAGAATGTGACAACCCGTGATTTACGGCTCTTAATTACGTGATTAACAAGTAATTAACGCGATAATAAATAGTGTTTACAGCACGAATTAACTTAATTAGGCCTTTGGAGTGCCTGGGAACGTCTATCCGTCTTTACAGTGCGCGAACGGTGGTTTACAGAGAAACCGGCGAAACGTTAAACGGCATCGGATTGAAACCGGACAAAATACTGACAACGCCGACAAATATTAAATTTTTACGATATATTTTAGCTTCGTAATTATATTTTTGTGACTACAGTCGGAACCGGATAGAAAAACGGATTAAAGACGGCAACGATACAATTTTTCGCAATTATTACCGTGATCAACGAACGGGCGTGCAAACAACGACTACCGACCGTGTTTTTGTGTATTTTAGATTTTGACGTTAAACGGAGTTCTGGATTCGACAACGGGTCTCGTAAGAATTATGGGCCACTTACACATGGGATTGGGCTTGTGGGCCCTGGGCCCAAGCCTAAACCTACACATAATATACTAATCTTTACTACAAGATTTTTGCTTGTGAATCCTTCCAAAAATCCATTTAAGATCTAAATAAAATCTCAAGACTTGAAAATCTGTCCAAAATATTTTGACTAGATTTTGAGACATTTACCATCATTATATAAGAAACCCATGCCTATAATTTATCTATACACACACAAACAAGATATGCAGACATATCTTCAAAACCCTCTCTCACTCTCTCGATACAAACACAGACACACACATAAATGACTAGACTTCCTCATCTTCAAATAAATCAAACACAAGAACTCACCTTCTCCAAACACACCATGATTTCCTCTCTCCCTCCGGTTACTCTGGTACGGCGGCGGAGCCGCCGTAGGCGGCGGTGGTCCGGTGAACTAGTCCAACCAAACACCCTCTCGGTTCCCTTCTTTCTGGCCGACACCCCCCACCCCGTTTTCTCTTATGCCACCGGCCACCACCATCGATTTGGTGGCGGTAGGCATCAACAACAATAACCCCACCACCACAGACGGCGGAGCTGTGGTGGGTGGTGCTAGACGACGCGGAGAGAGAGAGAGAGAGGATATCGAGATGAGAGTGAGACTCGGGAGGAGAGAGAGAGCCGGAGGCGGAGCAGCGCCGCCGCCTACGGCGGCGGCAGTAGCAGTGACGGCGGTGGTGAGTTGGTCCGACGGGCTTCACCGGTAAGAAATCACCTCACTTCTTTCGTTTTATTTCTTTTCTGTAAAGATCGATGATGTTGATGATGTTGCTGTTGATGATAATGATTTGGTTCAAGAGGTGGTTCAGCTCAAGACGAGTTTTGGGTTCGGGTGGCATCTCGGTTCGGTTGACTCGGTCAGACCGAGTCAACAGCGGTCAAACAGTCAACAACAGTCAACTGGTCAACAGGTTCGGGTCAACGGGTTTAGTCGGGTCAGATATGATTCGAGTTAGATGATGGCTCGGGTCACGGCTCGGCTGTGGGACAGCCATGGTTCAGTTCGGTTCAAGGGGAGTTCGGTCAACGGTTCGGGTCAAGCGGCTTGGTCAGACTCAGCCTCGGACCTGGTCAACTCGGTCAAACTTGGTCAACGCAGTTGACTAGGTCAACATCCTGACGTGAAGACTTGGTAAAAATTAACGATGCGTTTATTATATCTATATAAACTTAATCTTACGTGAACGAGCTCGAACCATTACGTTTATAATTCAGTTTATAGTTTGAAATACTTGACGAAAACTACATATATATTGTTTGAATTTGGTTGAATTTTGTTAAAATTACGACAACTTGCGTTGTCAGGGGCGTCCAAAAACAGAGTAAACTCTGCCCGTTTTTCGAGAAAAAATCCTTAAAACACGACACGTATTATATTTCAAAAACGACGCTTAACGGAATTCGAGTTTATAATACTTCAAACCTTGATAATTCCAAACGCTTTTACAAATAAATATAATGTTATATTTATTTCGAACGTCGTCAACTCGTATACTTTTACAAAATAAATATAGCTCATATATTTATTTCGTATTTCAAACGACACTACAATTGTGTTACTAAAATAAATATAGTTATATATTTATTCTAAATGTCGTACAACGCGAAATCTTTTACAAAAATAAATATGGTTTGTATATTTATTTTCAAACACGACAACTCGACGATTCTTTTATAAAATAAATATAATTTTTCATATTTATTTTATATGCCGGAGTGGCATATACGAAAATCTTGACAAAGGTCAAACGAAAGCAATATATAATACGAGTTTATTATATAATTTTCGTACGAATTTGATATATATATATATATACTTCCATGTAAATATACTTTACATACACGTACAAATTCTCGAGACAACTAACGCGATTATAACAATGTATTTATATACTTATATTTTAAACCTCTCGAGAACTAAGTCTTTTCAAGACTTCTTAAATACCGACGAAAGAACGAACTACACAAGTACAACTTCTTCGCTTCTTTTAAGTTGACAATTTACCGTCATATCGTTCGGTCAACGATTCGGTAGAGCTCGATTACACGTAGTTAGTTACTACGTTATTTAGAAACTTATTAGATATTCCGTGTTAGGAATATTGTAGAATGCACGCTAGCGAGTCTCACTTTGGAAACGACATCAAGGAGTCGTAATTAGCTAGCTTTGCACAGGAATATTCAGGTGAGTTCATAACCCCACTTTTTACGACTTTACATTTTTATAAATGTTTTCGGGGTGGAAAGACATGCACATTTTGCAAAAACATACAAAGTTTTGAACAAACGCAAAACACGTATATTCTAAATCATATTACGAAGGGATTTCGAGGAACGCAAATGATTTACGAAAGGTTATACTAAACATACCGGTTTTTACAAAACAAATGCTTATTTTCGAAATGTGAATGATATCTGGCCAGGGTGACCAGGAATCTGGTCAGGGTGACCAGGGATTTATTTTATTCATAGAGGTGTATGCGAGACCCGTCACACTTCTCAGAAATGTATGCGAGACCCGTCACATTTCTCATTTTATTACTTAGAGGTGTATGCGAGACCCGCCACACTTCTCAGAAATGTTTGCGAGACCCGTTACATTTCTCATTTTATTACTTAGAGGTGTATGCGAGACCCGTCACACTTCTCAGAAATGTATGCGAGACCCGTCACATTTCTCATTTTCTCAATACTATTTCAAAAACCGGTTATTCCAAAGATTTATTTCAAATCTTTCACAATACCAAAGATTTATTTCAAACCTTTCACAACTCAAAAGATTTATCTCAAATCTTTTACTAACAAACTATGAACTCGCTCAACTTTATGTTGATTTTTCGCATGTTTCTTTCTCAGGTTACAGTTCTAAGGCAAGGCACGGTTGAAATAGGAGAACCATTGGAGACTCGAGTACTTAGCGGGCGTTCAATTTCTAGAAAGACTTAGCTTATTTGCTTCCGCTGTGCAATGAAGATACCAGTCCAGTCACGCCAATGCTCTGATAATTTCGGGGTGTGACAAACATTGTTTTCGATTTTATTTGTTTTGAATATGTCGCCAGGAAAAGAAGCCGTTGATGGAAATTCTCCTCATCCGAAGCCTAGAAATGCCAAGCTTGGTACCACGGCTGGGATAAACATGAAACCAGTTGGAGGAAAGACCTTTATGGACCTATTCCAAATTTCAAACCTATTTAAACTCTTAACCAAACTTCGTAGTACATACCAGAAGATCCCTGAAGCTCCCATACTGAAGATGATGCTTGTGGATGCTATCTTAATCCCTATTTACTATCTCCAAGTTTTGAAATTCCAAACTTGGACTATGCTTATTAAACTACAAATCTGTTATCCAATTTAAAATTTTCAAATCATTAATCCTTGGATTCTACTCCTAGCAACAAATCCTGAACTGGAATGCTTATTTAATTCCCTAAAATCTTCAGTATTGCTATACCATACGACAAACAAAGAAGAGAAACAATCATAATGAAGCAAGGAAGGCATTAGAAAATCGATCCTTCATTATATTCGTTTTTCCTCTAAATCCCTGCATGGGCATTTAATTATTATAGTCCCTCCGTGGACATTATATTTCAATATAGTCCATTCGAGGACATTATATTTCAATAAAGTCCCTTTGAGGACATTATGTTTCAAAATAGTCTCTTCGTGAGCATTATATTACAATATAGACCCTAAACGGACTTATATTTTTTCCTTTCGTCCCCACGTGGACAGATATTTCTTCAAAGTCCCTATTAGGACCTATCTTTTCTATATAATCCTTGTGCGGACGTTGGTTTATTATAATTCCCTAATGAACATATTTTTAATTTAAGTCCTTGTGAGGGCATCAGTTCAGCAAAGTCCTTTGTACGCATGCCGTACCAATATAGTCCTTTTTATGGACATGTTATTTCATTGAAATCCCTTTGGGGGTATGTTATTTCTAAATAGTCCTTACGTGGACACGAGATTTCATTATAGTCCCTTAGTGGACATGATATTTCATTAAACCCCTTTGTAGACATGACATTTCCTTATAGTCCCTTCATGGGCAAATTGTTTCTATATAGTCCCTATGTGGACTTATAATATTTTATAGTCCTTATATGGACTTATATTTTCCTTTTTGCCTCTGTGGACAATTAAGATACAAAAAGTCCTGATAAAGGCACTATTGTAGATTTCTTAATGTTTTACGGAAAGTTTTAAAAATTTTATATAGGTATTCATTTCGTCCTTTATCAAGCAATAGTATCAATTTTATTCAAATTTTATCGATCTACTAAATAATTTCAAAAGATCTTCTTAATGGTATAACCTAGCCAATATGTCAATACAGACATCCTATGATGGTAGAACCCTCTTAAGACAATTAATCCTTGTTAACATCTAAGAACATGTTAACACTCCTGGCAGTGTGACTTGAGAAACCACACCAGCCGTCAAGGTATTTGGACTATGTCCAAGCCTTAAAGCCTATATGATCGAATTAGATCATGGCAAGTATCATCAATGTGATGATCATAATATAAACATCCATTAGTGATGAAGTGCCTACGGGCTAAACTTGTTGTCCTATAAGACAACGACAGTTGTGGTCTATGACCCCCTGTCTAAAAATGTTGGACTATGTCCAAGCCTCATAGTCTAAAAGATCAATAAGATCATGACTAATATCCCCAAATACGATAATTATATATATATGTATATATGTATAAACATCCATTAGTGATGTTCGTTGATTTGCCTATGTGGCAAAATAAATCGCCTTTCAAAGCAATGTCAGATGTAGTCTATGATTCTCTGCCCAAAGGTAAAGAACTATGTTCAAACCTTAAAGTCCCTGATCAAAAAAGATTGTGACTTATATATTTAAATACCCTTGTGGCAAGGCCTTATGTGCCATATCTTATATGTCATTTGCGACAAGGCCTTCATGCCATATGGCTAAATGTATTGGATATACAATCTAATAACATTCATTAGGAATGTTCATAACTTATTAGCCTGTATGGTTTAATGACACCAAGGCTAATGTATGTTTGGTCATCAGGATGATGACTCGCTGTTGTAATGCAACTAAGAAATTGTTTAATTGGATGTTTTAGTACCAAGCTTCGAGTATGGCAAACTCGAATCAGACAAACAGCAGTCGCGATACCAATGATGCGACAAATGCTAAATGATGCAACAAATGTGAACCTCAATGACTATGGAGTTAATCTCCTAGCTGTGATTGACGCAGCTGTTAGAAAGGTTGTGAGAAAGGTCATGAAAAGGTTCAAAGAACCGAATGCTACTTACTCTAAATCACATTCCTCTGCTCATGAGAAGAGCTTTATTCACACTTCGAATGCAAAGAATAAACCAAATAAGATGATGTATAGCAAGGAACCCCGTTCCTCTAAAGGATGTACTTAAAAGTACTTTGTCTCTTACAAGCCAAGAGACTTCAATGGCGAAAAGGGAGCCATTGATTGCATAAAATAGATGGATGAAATGGAAACCATTGTGTATATCAGCGTTTGTGCTGAGAAAGACATTGTGAAGTAAGTATGACAGTCATTCAAGGGCGATACCCTTAGTTGGTGGAAGACATTAATAAAATCACAGTAAAGATACTCTTATACAATATGGGATGGTCCAAGTTTATGGACCTTATCAGAAAAACCTATTGTCCGCGAGACGAAATGGAAAAGGTGGAATCAGAATTTTCTGACTCCCACCATAAAAGTTCTAGACTGTTGATAGTATGTTACAGACTTTAATTCATTGTCTGGGATAGTGCCCTATTCGGTTAACCCAAAATCTAAGCATAATGCACTATATATTGGTGGTTTAGCATCGAAAATAAGATGGCATACTAAGGCTTCAAAGCCTGCTTCTTATAAGTCCACTGTGGATCTATCTCAGCCACTCACATTAGATGGGTTAGGAAGTGAATCAGTCAAAGCTGAGACTGATGGAAAAAGGAAAAGGGAGAAGGATAACTCCCAGAAATCTAAGAGGAAGGACCAGTCTAGATTAATTAGAATCAACAAAAGTCCAATAAGAAACCTGTATGCAAGACCTGCAACAAAAGGCACTGGGACAGTGTTTAACACACTGAAGGTCAAAGCAGTGTGGCATCTGTAGTTCCCTGAATGTAGAAACATAAGAATGTAGTCTGTATCGGCTGTGGCGTTAAGGGCCACATCGGAACTAACTGCCCTAAAACTATCAAAGATGGTATAGCTAAGTATAGAGAAACTAAGAATGGAGGTGCTTAAACCCGCCTGATGAATTGCCAGAGGAAGTTCGTATCAATAATGGCACCAGGCACATCCCTTATCGTGATATTACTGCTAAGAAATTATGTTTCGATTCAGGTGCTACTAAGTCTTTCATAGATCATAAGCTTAGCAAACTTTTAAGATTTTTCCCATAAGAACTCCAGATTTTTAAGTATAAGGCAAAACCTATCGACGAAAATCATAGGAACCACTTCTTCTATTCTTGTCGGAAATATCCATTCATAAATCTAAAATACTCTTTCTCCAGATAGAGTACGATAGTATATGTTATTTTATTTTGTTATCTCGTTGATTTCTATCAACTGCGAATGCTAGACTATGTTTGATAAAAGCGCCATATGAGGATTGGCATATCCTAGTGTGTCCCATAGATTACTTCCATGCCTGATCAGTATGGAGGTTTAATGCATGGAACCACTGAGATATCCCAATGGTCATATTGTACTAAAGTCAACTAATGGTATTCAAAGAAGATATCTAGTATAGAAATGTCCAAATAAGTGTCACTAGTTAAAGCATCTATGCATTCATAAAGAAAACGTGTCAGTTATATGGCACGGATAACGATAGATGAACTAAAGCCTGAGATTCAGAATATCTCTGTCATCTCTGTGAATCTCAATTGTCCTCTTCGTAGAACTACCATGTTTACCTCTTGAAAGGCAGGTAGAGTTAAGATTAATATCCCACTTAAAGCTGCATCTATTGAAAAATCTCCATATCGGTTAGTACCGACGAAAATGGAAGAACTAAGAGCCAATTATATAAGCTTTTAGAGAAGGTTTCATAAAGCCTAATTTAAAATTCTGAAAGCTCTGATATTATTAATTAAGAAAGACGGTTCATTATGCTTATGCATTGATTACCGCAACCCTATTTAGGCAACAATTAAGAATCGCCATCAGCTGCACAGGATCGTCGATTTTTTTGACTAACCGTGAGGTTAGCTATTCTTTAAGATTGGTTTAAGCAGTAGTTGGGATAACCATCTCACCTTAAATAAGCTCTCCTATAACTAGTAGTTAGTATATAAGTATCAAGGATGCTCCTTTGGAGACCTTGTATAAAAAGGAATGTCAAACGTCCGTTTGATGGACATAAGTTTAGTAAGTCCAATTATTAGGATCTAAAATTACCCTAGAGACAACGGATAGGATCATATGAATCTGTGATCGTCTGAAAGCTGCTAGTAATCAGCAGAAAATCAATATTGATGAGAGTTGCAAACCTCTTGAGTTATCCATAAGGAACAAGATTCAACAGAAAGTACCACCCTAGAAAGGTGTGCTGCATTTTGATATAACAGACAAGTTAAACTCTAAAATATTTTGGACCATTCGAGAAAATCGAATATATCAAGATCGGTAGCCTATAAGCTAAAACTCACCTAAGGAACTTGATGTTATTCAATGTGTTCCACACTAGAGAATTAAGGATATGTCTCGCCGATAAGTCAATAGCATTATCACATAATGATATGCAGATTAATGAAAACTTATGGTTTGATGAGAAACCAGTATCGATTAAGGATCGACACGATTAGAAGTTTCGAAAGGAAATAGGTACCTATTGTATAGGTCAACTGGGATGCCCATAAGAGGCCTGTAATATGCTGTGAAGGTTAAGTCCATTGTACATCCATCTTTTTTAACAAATCTTGAGGTCGAGATTTCTTTTAAGGGGGTGAGGATGTAACACCTCATAACATCACGTCCAATGATGTGTTGACACGTGTACTAAATCCTAATGAAGTCAAACGTTGACTAATAGGGGCTAATTTTTTGAAAAATAAAAAAATTTGAATATGAAAGGACTGAAAGTGTCAACATTCTTAAACTAAGCCTCAGAATAACATTACACGGTATTCATATCCACAAATAAGCCACTTTTTGATCAAGAGGAACCGTTTGCGTAAATATTTGAAAGTTTACGCGACAAAGGGTTAAAAGTGTCAACATGTTAATTCTTACCTCCGAGTGACCTTTTAACAAACCTGGAGCATTATTATATCTGATTGTATTCTGGGGAATACATAATATTGGCCATATAGGGCTTTAATGCCGATAAATGATTATACGCGCTAGTTTGTGCGTTAAAAGGGTTAAAAGTGTCAACATGTTAATTCTTACCTCTGAATGACCTTTTAACGAACCCAAAGCATCATGATGTTTGATAATACTCTAGAGAATGCCGAATATGGATAACATAGGGCTTTGACGCAATAAAATGATGATGCTCGCAAATTCAAAAATTAAGGGGTCAAAAGCGGCAACGCGCGAAACTGCACATTAGGGTGGTCTTTTAAACAAACCGGGAACTCCGCAATGGTCAGCCGCACCCCTAGGTATGCCTAAGATTTTCCGTTAAAGGTTTTTGTACGTTATATTAATATTTCACATAGAAACATAAAGTCTTGTGCCATAAACGTAACTTTTGAAAGTTAAAAGGTGTTGAAATCATATAAGGGACCAATTCTGCCAAGCTGTTAAATCTGAAACCCAGACCAGCATCACTCATGGGTCACGCAGGTCTGCCAAACATTTGGTCGTTACTGATCTGTGTATCTTAGAAATAATAATATGTAGGAATATATAAACATTGTGCCAAAAGTGCAAGGTTTAAAAGTTTAAAAATGCACATGAAAGAAACAGGGATCAAAGCTGCCAAAGCAGCAAACCTGGGATCTGGGCCAGATAGAGTCGCGGGCCATGACTGCTAGGCCTGCTGCCTACGCGGTCCGCCAGCGAACCACACAGTAGCCCAAGTTGCTGAATTCTTTGATTTTGATGGTTTTCTCCTCTTGTTTCCCCTCAAAACCATTTTTAATCAATCCATGGGTTGTACACTTATTATTAACAGCTGTAAAGACACCTGTAACAATCTTAAAACAGCCCTAAGCACATGGCAAGATCTGATCCAATCCCAAAAACTATAAATAGGTGGGTTTTTCACCACTATCATTTACACCTTCATTCCAATCTTCCTCAATCTCTCAACCTGGAAGTTCCTGAATAATTAAGGAGCATCCTCTGAGTTATATTCAGTCCCTAGGACCATATGTAAGTGTCCTTTCGTGACTAGTTTATTTTATCCGGCTTAAAAAGCCGAAAAGTCAAGCGTTTACGATAAACGCTTTGACTTTTAGTTAGACCGTAAATGATCAAGCCATTGTTTGCAACGAACATGGCTACGTGATCGTAATTAGGTAGGTGTTAAACCCTCAAAAGGGCACCTCCTAAGAATCACGTTTGCTTGGTCAATTGACGAGTCAACGTAATATTGTTTTTAAAAAGTCAACGGGTCAGTTTTTTTGAAATAATTGCGATATGAGTTTAGAAATGTTCTAAAATACGTTTTATCACTTAAACAACTTGGTAATAATTATTAGAACATGTGTAAACATGTTCGGCTCGTCAATTCCAGTTTTAGGGTCAGTTCGCAACTGAAAGTCGCGAAGTTTGACTTCTGCATTGACTTTCGATTATGAAACGAATTAGATTAGTTTGTTACTAATTTTAGGTTCCATTATGATCGTAATTTAATGTTGCATAACCCTATAAGGTTATATTACACGATCATATTAGAAATCTGAGTTTTTGCACATGTTCCGTTATTATGCTTAACTTTAACTATTATGCCCTTATGTTATAAAAACGAGATTTTTGAAAATGTGAGAGGACAAAAAGCTTTATTACTGATATATAAGTATGTCAAATAAATTTGACATCAGTTTCTGGTCTCAAACTAAAGTTATGCAATATATCGTAAAATGAAACTTTTTGTTAATTAAATTACATTTTTAGCATAAATCATATTTAAACCCAATTTTTTGCACCAAACTCATTACCTAATGTTTTGATATTATTTTTAGGGATTTTTGGAATTTTTGGCCAGATTATAAACTGACCATATCATCGAGTTCTCGTATAATTCGATAAATGACGATAATACCCTTTCTTATTATAAAATGAGATTAACACATGATTAACATGCCAAACCTTTTCCTACTGATGTTATATGTTAAATAAAATATTTTAAAAATTTTAGCTTGATCAAAATCTCATATTTTCATAAACATCTCAAATATCGTCAATTACCTACTTTTACGATAATTAGGTGCATAGTATGGTTTAAAACCATAGTTAACACCTAAGACTTGTTACCTACTGATTTTATAATTAAATTTTAATACTTTAAATAGTAAGTATAAGTCTTGAACTCAGACTTCCAATTTGTCCTTAAAAACATATGTGAAATGACCAAAATGCCCCTATGGTGCATAGTTTGGCCATAAATGGTAAACCTCACTCATGTATGATATCTTACTGATATAACTCGATAAAATAAATATTTTTACTGAACATTTTAGACCAGAACCTCAGTTTATTATTAAACCTCTTTTATAAACTTTAAAATGACCAAAATACCCTTACAGGACTTAAATTGGTTTTAAATTCATGTGGGACATAATTGTTGATATCCTACAGATATCACAACATATTTTAAGCATAATAACTTATGAACTTGTACTTGACTCATCCGGTTACTCGTTATGCATATACGCGTTCAGTACGGTTTATGTAACTAGATTGCATGAATTAGCCGAAATGGGTCAAACCATATCATTTTTACTTCAAAATCCAAAATGTATTTAGTTTACCCATTTTATACAAGTCTCCATACTTGTCGGGTCTAAATTACATTCCAATCCGGTCATCGCTTAATCTAGCTTTTCGTACCATAAACTTTTCTTTAAACTAATCGGTCTAAGTTTGTAACTTAAATAAGACCCGTTAGTAATCTAATAGGTTAATAAAACCTTCGTTCTAGATTAGGAGCCCCGGTAAAAGCTACTTGCACTAGTTTGAGTAGATCATACGGCTGAGTAGATAAATCTTGCATTTAAAAGCTCAGATAAATACTTTTAACTTATTTTCCCTTATACGGGCTTGGGATACGATAAATTATACCGCTTGGTTTGGTATTAAATATTTAATCGATTAGTGGTTAAATCATTGAGATAACCAATTTTAATCTGTTTGGTTTGATTTAAGCATTTGGGGGTTAATGACCATGTCCTGGATATCCTTGGCATCATTTAAATGCAAATGGCCACGACCTAAGCACGAGGTGTAGGCATACACCTGACAGTTGCGATATGGTTTCTTTTCCCCGAAAAGGGAATTAAGATATAAGCAAAAAGGGAATTAAGATATAAGGTATAACCACACGTGAGGATAACTCCTTGTGGGACTATATTAGTGGTGTGTCTATTAATCATGACTCGGCTTCTATCCCTGGCCCTGAACGTACGACAAGCATGTAAATCTGTATACAATATTATTTTTATATAATTGTCCCAAGTTATAAAAGATTTTATGCCTTGTGCATCCAAACCAATTTTCATAAATGTTTTCAAAAGAGTCGGTTAATTGTATTTACCAGTGTAAAGTGACGTATTTTCAAAAGACTAAGTGACAGGTACTAAACGTAATTGGCTGGAAGCTCCTGGGCATTAAGTAGAGGATCTTGCAAGTCCGTAATGCTTTATGTCTGTTGAATATGTTGTGTAATTGATTTAGATCTGCCTATGGATTTAATATTACAAGCTCGAATGTAATTATCTTTTCAGTATTTTCTGACAATTGGGTTTGTAATAATATTTTATATTCCAAGACTTCCGTTGTGCTATTTTGTGTATGTTTGACTATGACGATATCAATCTTACGTCACGATACTCCCCACCGGGCCCACCGGGCTGAGCTGTAAATATCAGGGTGTGACTTAAACTTTCTTGGAAATTGTATGGATTTTTTTATAATAAACACATAATTGGAAAGTTTTTCATTGGGATCAAATTATTTAAATGTGAATATATGAACTCACCTTCCTTTGTGTTGACACTTGATTTTAACGTGTTCTTCAGGTATTTGAGTTCGGCTTCAAGAATTATGGCGTATCTTGTGGTTGTTGATGCATGTTTGTTTTCGTAATGTGTTGGACAAACTTTTAAAACAATTTGGGACCAATGTAATAAGATCCATAAGGATCAAGACAACTAGACTATGTTGTGGTTATGCCGTTTTTTGAAACTTTAAGTTTAAAACTTATGTTTTAATTATGTTAATATGTCGAACAATTAAATGATCGTTCAGCAAGACAATAATGGGCACCAATGTCACACCCCAACCCATGATGGAAACATCGGGGCGCGACACTGAGCGAAACAGATTGTCCAGGAGAAATCCATAACAACTAAAATTACCGGATATTTAACATTATGTCCCATACCATAATATATCAAATAAAAGCAGTTATTACAGACATTGTTTTCTCAAAGACAGATTAAATGTTCCGAAAACTCAGATTTTATTTTATTTGTTTCTAGACTCCATCCTAGCTCGATTCCAGCAGATAACAAGCAAACATCCTAAGCACCTCTCACATACGTTAAAATAGGGGTCAATACACATAGTGTAAAGGTGAGCATACAAGTTTAATAGTAATAGTAGAGTTTGAAAGCGTTTACGCATAACCAGCATGTAACATGTATAATGTGAAGATAATCTGTTATCGACAATGAAATATGCACAGACAAGACTGCGAGTTGTAGAATGCGCAACACATATCACCAATGTGACACGTGAAGAGGTGACCTTAACAACCCCTGTCCACGACAGGTGCTGAGTCCAAACTATAGTACTATCGTTGCTAAGGCGTCAGGCAACAATCACTGTGTTAACATAACATACAAGCATTCATCGAGTAACACGTAACATGCAATAACGGTAAGCGTATGAATAGTGTTCACGTTGTGTGATTGATGTGATTTAAAATAAGTAACGTATGTAACACCCAAAAGTGCGTAAAGCAAAAAGGGATCGAGTATACTCACAGCGATGGAAGTTAATGGATTGAAGGGAGCGCTAGAGTGATTAGACTGAACATTTTACGATAGCGTAAGCGAAGAGAGGCGCGCAAAACGGTGCAAGTGATCAAAGTGACGAATGGTCATCCGATCGGATGGCAATCCGATCAGATGGTCATTCGATCGGATGTCAATCCGTTCGGATGGTCATCCGATCGGATGGCCACTCGGTCGTATTGACATTCGTTTGAGAAGGATATGTTTGTGTATGATGGCTTTGAAATTTTTGTTGTAGCATTTTGAAAACAGAGAAGTATCTCTACCCTTCAGGTCGATCGATTGAATGGTCGTTCGATCGGATAGCGATCCGATTGGCAGGACACTTAGTGAGAACAAGTTCACAGCAGGATGGTCACTCGATCGGATATCAATCCGATCGGATATCAATCCGATCGAATGGCAATCCGTTAGAACCGATGGTCTTTGATAATTATGAGAGTGTTTAAGTGTCGAAGTTCCAAATGTCAACTGATCGGATGGTCGTTCGATCGGATGGCAATCCGATTGGACGACAATCTATTCGACGTTCAAATCTTTTGAAAACTTGAAAATTGTTAAGTGTGGAACCAAGTGCAATCCAATCGGATTGCAGTTGGATCGGATGGAAATCCGATCAGATGGCAATCCGTCCCAACGAATCTGATTGTCTTGACTTGATTATTTTGAAAGTTTTGTGGTTTGTTCGAGACAATATGATAACGTACTAAAAACAGAACCTCGTCAAGTCCCACGTCGCCCGATCGAACAAGAATCACCCTAACCCGGTCAGTTACTGGTTCGTGATGGTTGTTCATTTTCAATCCGAAATTGGTTGTCTCTTTGATAGATCTCAGACTGATGCTTCACTAAGAATTGAGTAGAAGACCTGAATGAGCGCCGATTCTATCGGTTTTGAGTGTAAAAGAGTTGAAAGAAAGTTGGAAAAGTATCTTTCCTCCCTTTTACCTCCGAAAATGTTTAGATCTATACGAAATCGTTGTGACATCATGTGGAAATCCTTCAGATCTGAGTTGTTCTTGGTGGAATGAAGCCAAATCTTGAAGTTCATAAGAACTCCATAATGACATCACCCTAGAACACCTCAAATCCGTTGATCTCACGGTTAAAAGTTAAGATTCAAAGGTGAAAGATGAAGAAGTGTGTGTAGATTATAGAAGTACAAGATTTGAGTTGAAAACTTACAAGAATCGCAAGAAATCAAGAGAAAGAAGGCCTTGAGCATGCTGGTCGAGTGAGAGCGAGATGTCGGGTATTTATAGGTTGCCAAAATGGGAAAGTGGAGTGCAAGTGTCGGATAGCTCACCGATCGGACGACACTTCGATCAGATGGCAATCCGATCGGATGGCCATTCAATCGAATGGTCATTCGATCGAGTGGCTTCGACGGGTTGTGTTTTGACGTTTCGCTTTGTGTTTGAGCGTTGCGATGCATTTCGGGTGAGCAATGCGATAGTATTATCCATTAGTTATACAAATAACGTAACTACTATATCTAACATACAATCACTATTAATAACTTGCGTTTAGCATTTGCGATTAGCTTGCTTTGCGATAGAAGTGCGATTGCGATTAACACCTCAACATAAACAGGCACAAGTAATACATAATAGCACACACTCGTAAAACAATATCCAGAACACATAATTCAAGTTGCGAATGCGATGCTATTAGCGAATAAGCGACAAAACATGCGATAAACATCGATTAAACCTCGATTGTTAATAAGTACTTCACATAATACAACTAAAGCGATCATTTAATAGGATTCAATTACAAGTCAAGAAGCACAATTCAGTAGTTAAGCATGGAGTGATAGATCGCAATTAGCAATCTTTTCTTCTTTTGACTTTGACTTTGACTTGTACTTTGACTTTCCAAAAAGCGGGTTGTTACAGCCTTCCCTACTTTAGGAAATTTCGTCCCGAAATTTAAGAAGTAGGCGTAAAAAACAGTTGCGGGTACTTCGCCTTCATGTCACTTTCGAGTTCCTAGGTAAACTCGACACCGCGTTTGCCTTCCCAGCGAACCTTCACAATGGGAATGCGTGAGCGTCTGAGCACCTTGGTTTCTCATCCCATGATCTCGACAGGCTTTTCCACGAAGTGTAATGTTTCGTCCACTTGTAAGTCTTCAAGAGGGACATGTAATTCCTGGTCGGCTGAGCACTTTCTGAGGTTCTAAACGTGGAAAGTTGGGTGGACATTACTAAGTTACTACGGTAGTTCGAGTCTGTAGGCCACTTTTCCAATCCTTTCCAGAATTTTAAAGGGTCCAACATATCGAGGCGCGAGCTTTCCTTTCTTGGCGAATCTGATCACCCCCTTCCAAGGTGCAACATTTAGGAGTACGTGATCGCCAACGTTAAATTCAAGGGGCTTACGGCGTCTATTGGCGTAACTTTTCTGACGGCTCTGAGCTTTCAACAGATTGTCTCGAATTTGGAGGATTTTGTCAGTAGTTTCTTGCAGCAGCTCAGGACCGGTAATTTGCGCGTCTTCGATCTCGTGCTATACAATAGGCGATCGACATTTCCTTCCGTATAATGCCTCAAACGGTGCCATTTGTATGCTAGAATGATAACTGTTATTGTACGAGAATTCGACTAAAGGTAAGTGTGCGTCCCAATTACCACCGAAATTTATGACACACGAGCGAAGCATGTCTTCAAGGGTGCAGATCGTTCTTTCAGTCTGACCGTCGGTTTGGGGATGGAAAGCGGTACTTAGATTAAGAGTAGTACCGAGAGCAGATTGAAATGTTTCCCAAAGACGCGAGGTAAACCGACCATTGCGGTCAGAGATAATGTCACGAGGCGTCCCGTGTCGACAAATGATCTCATCGGTGTAGATTCGGGCTAATTTTACTACCTTAAAGTCTTCTCGTATCGGCAGGAAATGAGCTGATTTAGTCAAACGGTCAACGACAAACCAGATGTTGTCGTGACCTGATTGCGTTCGAGGGAGTTTCGTTATAAAGTCCATAGCTATACTCTCCCATTTCCACATAGGGATCTCGGGTTATACGAGTAAGCCAGAGGAGCGTTGATGCTCAGCCTTGACTTTGGAACAAGTCAGTCATTTTGAAAAAATAGAGAGCGGTATCTTTCTTCATACCCGGGCACCAGTACTTGTAGCGTATGTCCTGGTACATTTTGTCAGCACCGGGATGAATGGAATATCGGGATTTGTGGGCTTCGTCCATCAGAATTTGTCGCAAGTCGGTACGCTTGGGAATCCAAATTCGGTCTAGATAATGGAATATCCCATTTGATTTATTCTCCAATTGAGAACCATCGGATTGAACCCTACCAGAGGAACAGATAATGTAAAGCCAAAACCTGATCACATCAGTGGATTCATAATAAGCAGCTATTTACACTAAGTCTTCTCCCTTGAAAGTGATTACAACAGCTGATGGTCTCATATCCACTGCCCAGATACAACTGCTGCTCCGCATAACTACTGATGAAGCCTAGAAGACTGCTGGAAACTAAGCACTGCTGGAACAAACTGCTGATGACAAAGCACTGCCAAATCAAGGACTGATCAACCTTGATGAAAGCACTGATGAATAGAGAGAGCAGTAGTTTAGTATATCATCTGTCTTATGAATTGTCAGTTGTTAGGTTTAGAAGTGTTTGTATAAGAACAGTAGATACAGGTTGTTAGGCTGTTAGACGTCACTTTCATGGTGACGTCAGCTGAGATGCCTCAGCGGTTTGGTTTGCTTATAAATATGACAGTACTCTGTACTGTTATATTTGATCGTTTTGAGTGAGTTCTTCTCCTCAATTCAATCCTTTCATCTTGTGCAACCAACTCTGGAGTATCAGGCTGAGGGGGAGTTTAGTCTGTAAGCTTGCATTGTAACCTTTTGCTTTTAATGTAATCTTTCGACTCTATGAAAAAGCAATTGTTTATCAAACTATATTCTCCTTTGATTGTGTTTACAAAGTTTGTTATTCATTTCCGCTGCACTTAAAACTGCTCATATCTATTTGATTTGTTCAAATCTCACAAACAAGCACAATCAGTAGATCCTCAGATCCTAACAATTGGTATCAGAGCCTGGACAGTCAAATTCGATCTAACAATCAATTTGACATAACAGTTCGGCTCAAAATTCATTGATACTAAGGTTGGTTGTATTCAGTTGAAAAACAGAGTAACGAGTAAATCATGATCAAAATGGTGATTCAAAAACTCTGTAAATCAACCAAGATGTCATATGACACACAAATCTCACACAACAAGTGATATCATGCATAAGTCACTCATAGTTTTCAGATCTGAAAAGTTATCTGTTAAACTGTGGGATTATGTCATATTTTCAAAATTGATTTCAATTGCTGTTATGAAAATTGTGATGTCTCCTTATTAAAATGCTAAAGTATGAATCTCAGATTAACAAAAACCTATGTTCATAAAACATTAGTGTTTTTGATAACATAAAAAGAGGGAAATTAAAACTTTAGTCATTCAGATCTTATGTGTTGAAAACAGGTTGAGTTCCTAAAAAGGACAAAATCAACTATGTTAAAATACATTAAGAAAATCAGGGGTCAACATAGTCCGTATCATATGTAGAGTGAGATTGGTTGAAAAACTTGTGTAAACATGACCAAGTCTCTCAAAACATTACTACAAAATGATTTTGGACTAAAATTCACAAAAACTCAGAAGTGTGTTTATCTCAAAACTTTTGAAGTCAAAAGAAAAAGAGTATAAACTTAAAACACTCTCGAGTCAAAGTTTAGGGTAATAATGGTTATTAAGCAACTATGTGCATTCCTCTGATCAGGAAAAGGCTTTGATTCCGGTGAATGAACTCCGAAGAGGACTAGACAAATGTTCAAAAATCATCCATGTGTCCTCAGGTTTGCAATCAACTGACAAGAAAATGGTTCCTAACAGTGGTAAAAATGTATTCAAAATTTCCTACCACTGACCATTTTCAGAAACTTGAGAATGTTATGATTATGTTTTCTTTTGAAAATATACCAGATCCTTTTTGATGCTGTTCTCAGAAAATCCATTAATTTTTTTTTAAAGGATTCTCTCGAATAATCAGGATATAGTATTCATTTTTTTGGAGTAATATATTTTGAACTTTTGCTTGTTTTTGTTGGCATTAGTTTCAATTACCTGTCAGGACATAGTACCTTATTTTTGTTGGTATTATTGTCCTTATGAATGGGTCAAAAGGAAATGGTGCATTGTTCAAGATCATGTCATACTCAGGTTTGTGTTATACATTAATTAAGGGCTGATTGTTAAACTGTTCTTTAAACTACTGGGGTACTCATGTTTTAATTTGAATATTAAACGAAAATGAGTTGCCTTAGCAAAAAGTTCTTATCATCTGGGGTACTAATCCACTGTCAGAAATTTGAACGAGCTTCAAAATGTGAAATTGACATGTGGTAAAAACCTTGAATGAAAACTCTCAAAACAGTTGCTGACATACTTTTCCTTCAAATCTGTACCATTTACCCTAATCACTGTTGTGTTCAAACATCTGATCACCTAAATACTATCCACTGCTGAAAGTCAACCCCTAACTCCTCATTTTGCTTGGCAAGCACTGATGCTCCAAATCAGTGTCTTATCCACTGATATGCTATCCACTGATAGTAAAAATCTTCCACTGTTGTCACATTATTACTGTTGTAACTACTGATGTTTGGTACATCAGTGGCTCTTAAAACAACTGTCCTCCATTCTTCATCCATATCATCAGAGGTTGACACGTGGTCAGTTTTTAGCCTTCAAATCATAATAACCGCTGCCACAACAGCGATCAATTTTTCCTAAATAAAACCCAGATCAAAATCCCAAATAGGGTTTTACATTGTCGAATTGAATTCCAAAATTCTCTTCTCAAAGCAGTTTCCAACCTTTCTTCCCAAACTCATTCTTCGTTCTTCTCCACAAAAAAGACAAAATCAAAATCTAAACCAAAATCAACATCATCTTCAAAAGAGGTCGCTCAAACGGCCGAAGAATCCATCGAGATACCATACAAATCTCCTCATAATTATCTGGGTTTGCTCACAAAACCTACCGATAACCACACTTTCGACTCCATCATTGATACATTATCTGCATCAAAGTACAAAACTTTGTTGACAGCAGATGCTCCCATTTATCTACAAACCCAGAGAGAGTTCTGGAAAAAGGCGACTCTTGAAAAACAAGACGATAAAGTCATTGCCATCAACTCCTCGATACAGGGTAAAGTGATTCAAATCACTCCGCAAACAATCTCAGAAGTCTTCAAACTCGATGATCAGAATGGTAAAACTTCCTTTGACAAAAACGAGTTAAAAGCTGATTTCTTGAAAAGGGGATATGCAGAACAATCAAAGGTAGATACCTTACAAAAAGGTTATTTTCCATCTACACCCAGATTTTTATTCCACACACTTTTAAGTTGTGTTTCAAATAAAACAACAGCGTTTAACGAAATACCATTGAAGATTCAATGCCTGGGCTATGCTATTTTAAACAATAAAGATTACAATTACTCCCAGGAGATCTTCAATGACATGGTAAAGAATGTTGACAGCAAATCATTTCTTCTTTTTCCAAGATTTCTGAGCTATTACTTTAAACAAAAATTTGAAAAAGAGGATGAAAATTTGCCCAAACAAGGTGTCCATTTTCAAATAAAAGGCTTAACAAAAGAAAAAATTTCAAGAATGATGGCACCAATAAAAACAAAAGCAGAGGTGTCTGAGCAGATTTCAGCAGTTACCACTGCTCCTCAGACATCTGCTGCTGAGCCCACTGCTCCAGGTGATCATAGCAGCACTACCACTACTTTGAAACCCACACCTGAAATTACCAAAAAGACCAAGAGAAAATCATACAAAAAGCCCACCAAACCCAAAACAAAGGCAATTCTGGAAGATGAGATCCCAGAGCAACTGCCTGTGACAACACAAATGTCACCACAAACCACTGCTGCTACTTCCTCATAGCAGTTGGTAGAAAGATCTCAACCATTGCCTAAAACTCCTCCTGCATCCTCACAAAAGGATCAGGTTGTAACCACAGGGACCCCACAATATGAAGCTCTGGATTCAATCGGATCCATCTTCCTCAGTCCTGATCCCAAGGACATGTCTCTTTCAACACCTATACCCTCACCCATCATATTACCACAATCAATAATACCCCTGTTGCATGCGGTTGACATTGCACAGACACAAACCAGTTCCTCTCTATCACCTATCACTGAGAGTATACCCCCACAAGTGACTGGGTCTGATGCTTATACCTCTGCTATCCCAGCAACAGTTGAGGAGGTTACACTGCAGGAGTTACAAGTAACTCTTGTCAGTAGTTCAAGTGGAGCAGCAACTACAACAGATGGATCAACAGATCTTCAGTTGGACAGTTGTTTCATAAGTAAGACTCCCTTGAAGGCAATTTCTTCCATAGCACCATCGGTAACCACCAGTGAGTTAATTCTAACCACTGGTACCATCAAAGGTTTATCAAGTGCTGAAGAAAGAAGTCCCCAGTACCAAGAACAAGGGGCATCAATGGGTGATTTTTGGGACTCAGTCCCTAAGACACACATTGATACAACCACTACTGGTGGGGATTCAGATGATCCTACTAATGTAGGTGATGATTCAAAATATCAGAAATTGACGGAAAGAGTTGAAAAACTTGAAGAATCAGTTGCTGAAATTAAAGATATGGTGCAAGAGATTTTAAAAGCTCAAAAAGCACAAGCCACTGCTGTTCCTGCTCAAGCACCTGCACAACATGCATTTGCTGAAAATGAGCTTTGGAATATTTTTAAACCCATGCTTGAAAAACAGCAACATATGGCTGATCAAAAGCATGCTATTCATGTACAAATGCTGACCAACATGGTGGAATCAAGATTTAAAGACACTCAAGCAAATACCAAGGCTATAAAGGCTAGCATTCAAAGTGCCTCTGGCAAAGTTCCTTCTTCCCTATCATTTCTTGATAACCCCCCTTCAGATAATGCCAAAAAGGGGGAGAATATCAAGCTGTTGAGAAAAATGAATAAGATGGGAATAGAACATGGCCTTTATATTGAGCTTGAAAAAGAAAAAGAAAAAGAAAAAGAAAAGCAGGTCTCAAAACCTGTTATTCAAACAGCTGATACACCAGTAGTTTCTAAAACTGCTGTCAGTAGCCAAACAGCTGCCATCTCTTCAACACACACCACTCTATCACACACCACCAAAACCACTGCCCTCACATCATCATCTTTATTTCCTGTCATAAAACAGAAGACAGCAGATGTTACAACATCTGTTGTAATGACTACAGTGGTTGAAGCACCAGCTGTTTCAACAACTGTTAGTCAATCACAAACACAAACCACTGCCACTTCATCTCAAACCACTGAGCCACCCAAGACATCATCAGCCTCTCCTACAACAAAAAGGAGAAGGATTTTCATATCTGATGATTCACCATCACCATCATCAAAAACTACCTCACCACCTCCATCTCCTGCTCAAAAGCAGAAGACATCTGCTGACATATCAGCAGTTGTAATGACAACAGTAGTTGAAACACCAGTTGTTTCAACAGCTGCTAGTCAATCATCTTCCACTGTTTCCATCAGTCTCACATTACAACCAGCAAAGCTCTACACCAGAAAAAGAAAACTTACTCAACCAGATGAGGACAAACATGATCCCACTGCTACAAAATATCCATTGGAACTAGAAGCTATAAAAAATAAGATGAGGCAGTTCTACACTGATGATGATCCTTCAAACAGAAGATTTCCTTCACTCGTTGGCTTCATGATTCCAGAAGATATGGATGAGTATCATCAGCTCAAAATAAGACAGGCTAAGATAATAGCAAAAGTTGAGTGTAAAGGTCAAAGTGATGAAGCCATTGCTGAAAGATTGGAACTTCTGCTCACAAAAGTTAATCTAATAAAAGATTTTGCACATGAGCTGAGCAAAGAAAAGGCAGAACAACGAAAAGAGATGAGAAGAAAACTTCTTGCATACATAATGCAAGAAAAATTTTATCCTGCTAAAGAAAACCAATTTGATGAATGGCCAATAATGCTTTTAAAACATGAAGCTGATAGGATTGATAGAATCAAGAAAGATCCTAAAAAGAAGAAAAATGCTCCAAATTGGAGCAAATACAAAAAGTTCATCACTGACCTAACAGCTGAGTATAAAAGGAAGAAACAGGAATTGGTGGATGCAAAAGTGGACACTGCAAATGCTATATCAAAATGGTCAAAGCAGCAAACTGATGAAGCCTATGAAAGGCTGAAGAAAAGGAAGATAACTGTTTCAGGCACTTCAAAGAAGCATGAACAAATGATGAAGCTTGAACAGAAGATAGGAAACCTCAAAACACTGTTCCGGTCTACTTTTGTGACAAACCAAGAAGAAGGAGAACAGCTGACCAGTGAAGAGGTAAAAGAAAAGGAAGTTGAGTACTTCAAAGAAACCATCATGAAAATGGGTTTAAAAGAAGATAACTCGGAAAAACTTCAAAACCTTTATAAGAAGGTGTTAACTAAACCTGCATCATCATCTGCTTTAGAAGTTTCAGACATTGAGCCAGATCAACAAAAGAGACAGGAGCAGATAGAAAAAGAAACTGCAGAAGACATAGCTGCAGCTAACAATGTTATTGAAATGGCCTTCAAAAGAATGTCTGAAAGTCTGCAAGTTTTCTCAAGGCCAATATCTCAAAGCTCATCTTCAAATAAATCTCTCCCAAGAAACCCATTGGATTTAAAAGTACTAAAGTGGATGTCTGATCAAAAGACCCACGTATTGACCTTGGTCAGATCCAATGGTGAAGTGAAGTACATATCAAGGAAAGAAGCACTAGGCCTTAGTGTTGAAGATTTGCAGGATCTCCTTGAACTTACACTGTGCCGGGATGAAGATGACACAAGTTCCAAAGAATTTGAAGAAGAATTCAAAAGAAAAGCAAGGGAACTTCTGATGAGTAATAAAGATTGTAGGACCGGTTTTGACACCGTTCGATTGCGTAACGAACGTTCGACGTGCGGAATCCGTGAACGTGCGTGACCGAACACACAATAACGTACTAGAACCGGGAATCTATTGAAAGATATGCCGTGTACAATACAAGAATCACGTAGAGAGTACTTTCTCTCTCCAGACTTTCTCTCTCTAGACTTGAATCTCCTAAATCACCAAATGAGCAAAAGTCTTACACTTTACAACTAAAGCTTCTATTTATAGGCCTTGGAATTAATGAGATTTCTCATTAATTACCAAAATGCCACCTTGCTAATATTATCTAAATATTACAATAAAATCCTAGATTTCTACAGTTTCAGCTACGGTTTGAATTGACGGAGGCGATAGACATTAATGCATCAACAAACTCCCCCTTGGATATTGCCGCAGTCAATCCGTAGTTAAACTCGTAGCGACTTGTCTTTCTCTCTCTCTTGAGTCTTCTTTAAGATTTAACGTCTTCAGCAAACACAGACTCCCTCTTGCTCGAACAGAATCCCGGTGGATCTGTCTTCAGCTTCAGCTCCCCCTTTCGGTAGTCTCTTCAGGCTCCCCCTTTCGTCAAGCTTCCGTGCTTTTAGGATCAACGCCTGGCTTTCCATAGCAACAGATTCAGAAACCTACACATCTCAACCTCTCGTAAGACAAAATAATTTTGACTCTAAAAGAATTCACTCAAAATTCTCAAACATATAACACACAATATTGTGATTCAAATTAATGAATCATCTAAACATTTGAGGATTATCTTTCAACTTCTCATCATCTTAAACAAACCAATTGTTCATCTTGTTTAGCACTTGGAATTTTGAAAATCAGCTCATCAACATTAGTTGTCTAAAATCTTTTTGGATTTTTGTTTTTAATGAAATGCAGTAAAGAAATATATACAGACAATATTTTTGTGAGTTTGTGTAAGAGGATCATATCAGTTTATGAGACATATCACTAGCACCGTTAAGCTTTAAACATATTAAGTTCTAAACGATTCACATTGATTGTCGATATACTGATCCATCTTAAATCTTCACACAAATTTCAATTTACTCAGGATATGATTTAAATGTCTTATGAACTTAGCTCATTCATGTGTCCCACCTCTTGAATATACTCCCGTATCCAGAATCCCAATATTCAGTCTTACAGGTGAGTATACTACAATGATATCTGTACATAAATTAGGGAATGCGAGGGCCGAGGGATCTCAGGTCGATACTTCTGTATACGCAGAGAGATATCAGCTTCGACTTTACGGTATGTCCCCTTTAGAGGATCTTTTAGCTACAACAACAGTGACTATCAATTTTATTGTTTCATCAGCATGCTGAGGGTTTATGCTATGTTTCAAGCATTTGTGGAAAGTATTATCCAAGGACTAGGTCAGAACTTCCATTCAGCAGAAGTCCCGGAATAATACCCCAGACATCATTGAGTATAAAAACCTAGTATATCAGAATACGAGACCTTTCAAACGAGATTTCAGGGGTTACCTATATATCCAAGTAGTGTTCCCCACGAATTTCACAAGTTTGAAATTTTAGGTTTATATCCCAAATAAATCTACTAAATGTGCAAAAACCTATCGACACATCATCAGTGAAGCCGTTTATCACATTTGACATTTCATATCTTTAGCATGCTGTGATAGTCCAACTGATTTACTATCATTTCCTCTTTTTCACAACAAAACTCATTTTTAATTTTTCAATGTTTTTGAATTTTTTCAAATTTTCAAATGTTTTTGGATTTTCTAAAATTTTACTCCCCCTAAAATGCAAACATATTTTAGGAAAATTTGAAAACAAACTGTACAAGAAAGTGACAACATGATATCGAATCGCTTCAATTAGCCATCCACTTGGCATAAACGATCAGAACTCCCCCTGACAACAAACTATTTTCCCATTATGATTTCAAAACACTTAAGTTTGTTTTAATCAAAATGGTTTTTCCGGAAAATTAGTTTTGTGTGTCGTTTCACAAACATGGGGTTTCATCACACTGTTTTAAATCACTTGTAAGTTTATCACAAAAACAATTTCCAATAATCAAACCACTTGTAAGATAGTTAAATCAAGTACAACTTAATGTCCTTGATTAACCACTTGTAAGTCGAAATATCATAGTTACCAACCTGTGAATTTCTCAAGAAAGATGCCGATTCCTACTCCCCAATTACCAACCTAGGAGTTCCAGCATGTCAGGATTTTCAAGTACAGAAAGGTGACACCCCAGCCTGACCAGTCTTGGGTGTATCCGAGTTATTTTCACTCGGTGTATCAGTATTCCTCTTTGATTCATAAAATTCCTTTACCCCTTTGACTTTTCCGTCAACCATTTTTCCAAAAATGTTTAGAACATTGGGGTTAAAGGCTTTTTCAACATCAAAATCTTTCTTTTCAGAAAAAGATTGATTTGAAATTTCAACTTCGTCAACTTTTTGTTTATAATTTTCAGCTCGCAATGGTGGAAAGTTGATATCATCAATTGGCGGAACTGAATTTTCTCCTTTTTGCTCAACTGGTGGCTCTTCTGACTTTGACAAGTCAGATTCATCGCCAACACGTGGCTTCTTTGTTTCCGAAGAAACAAATTCATCGCCAGATTTTGCATCTGAAAATGTTACTTTCTTTTTTCTCTCTTTTGTCCTCAGATTTGCATCTGATGAATTCGTTTTACTTGACTTGTTTGTTGAGTGAAGCGATTCATCAGAACTTTTATTTGAACCAACAGTTGTACCCGAGGACAAAATCCTTTCAAGGTACTCTCGAGCTTTCTTTCTTTTCTTTCTCAGTCTGTCTTTCTGCCCTTGTGAAAGCTTCACTTTCTGTTCTTTCACCTTTTGTTCTTTAGGCTTTTCTTCGACTTTGACTGATTTCTTCATCTTTTTATGAGATTCAGCCCTCGATCTTCCCATTGATCTCATTGGACAATCTCTAGAAATATGACCTTTGATTTGGCATTCATAGCATCTCCTCGTTTCAAAACTCTGACTTTGGCAGTTAACAGCAATGTGTCCTTGAAAACCACATTTGTAACACACTCTGTTGTCATACCATTCTCCACTATCAATCCAAACACTCAAATCATAACACTGATTTGATTTGTAATACTCACGACTTCTCCTGTAAGCTTGATTTGACGCTTGAGCACTGTGGTCAAACCTGCACCACTTATTACCAACTTTTTGTGAGTTTTGATTTTCAAATTTTTGTGGTTTTTTATAATGATTGGATGACTGAACTGATGACCTTTTATTGTTGTTTTGAAAAATTTTTGAATTTTTAACATTTTGTTTTTGTTCTACATTCTTCTTAACAGGTTTTTGCTTTGAGCATTCACCTATTTCAGTCGAATGTAAAACAGTTTCTTTAAATTTTTCTTTTAATTTCAAAAATATTTTCTTTTTCTCATTTTCATCATCAGCTTTATCATCACAATCTTCAATTATGACAATGTCATAATTTGTGACATTGTCACTTATTGGAACTGAATTGATCGATTCTGGACACACATATGGTGCAGAAGTCACAAAACCTTTCAACTTATTTTCTAACTCAGCAATTTTATTCCGATCACTTTCAGCTTCTTTTTCAAGCTGAATGATTTTAGCAAGATGAGAATTTATTGCAATTTGTTTTTCAAGATTATTTTTACCAAAAATATCTTTCTCATCTTCTAAAATCTTTATTTGATTTTGAAAATCTTTTTCAATTTTCAATTTTTCATTTTCAAAAACTTTTTCCTTTTCTTTCAAAATTTTGTTTTCCAATATCAAACTGTCCAAACCACTCAACAGTTTGACATTTTCAGATTTCAAATTCTCAAAATTTTCTTGTATTTCAAGAATCTGTTTATCATCAGATATTTTCTCATCCTTCACACGATTGATTTCCACTGTTAAACTCTCTACATCCTTCAAGAGTTTGGTATTGTCTGATTCAGATTTTTCACAGTTTAAACATTTTTCGGACATCATTTCAACTTCAGCTTTCTTCTCAACCTTGATAGCTGAAATTTCTTTAACCTGCTCCTCTACCACTTGAACATTTTTCTCAGGTTCGAATTTTTCATCAACAGACTTCATTTTTCTAATCTTTTGGAGTTCAAGTTCTTGAGCTTCAATCTTCTCGATAAACATGCTCAAAGTCACGTCTAAATATATCTCCTTCAAATCTAACAAATACGTTCTCCACATATCACCCGGTAAAACATTTACCAACTTATCAACCCACTCCTTATTAGCCTTGGTTATCCCCAATCTCCCCATCTCTATAACTAAATGGCAGTATCGATCAATCAATTCTTTTGTAGACTCTCCCTTGATACCTGTAAAATTATCAAATTTGTTCAGTGCAATATAAATCTCAGAATCCATGCTTTGGTAATGAAAAATACACAACAACAGATTTTCAAACAATACAAAAATTCACACAATCAAATGACTATCCGATTGAATATCAAAAATTAGGCGACAGTGGATCGAGTGGGGATTCGCTCGTGCGAGTATCCGATGCTTTGACTTTGAATCACTTTGAATCACCTTTGACTCTTGGCCAGATGGACAAAACTGATCACACCTTCACATGCACATTTTAAAAAGCCTACTGTCAAAACAAATATATGATTGGACCAAAACTCTTGTAGTGGGCTTTATTACACTGTGATTGGGCCGAAACTTTAACAAACCAAACTTCAAATGAACTACCCAATACTTCAAAACCAAATTAATTCCAAAATATTCTCACATTCAATCTCTTCACATTCACTGTATAATGTGATTGGACCACAAAATATGATTCTCATGCAATCAAAATGGCCGACAAACAATTAATTGTTGTATGAACTTTGACTCTTGGGCCGATGAACTTCACATGAACCGAACAATATTATTAATTGCACATGGGTCTTTAAAATGGACTAGATATTGAGTACATCAGATTCACGTGATTTCTGATTTTCGATAGAATCAAACCTCACTTGATCAGAGTGCAACTACAAACGTGACTGACTATCTTTAATATCTCACATGTGCTGTACACAGATAAGATCACATGTATTCCGACATTTTCAATTAATTGTTCAACAAAACTGAATTTTTTTTAATTTGACCATTCGTTCAATTAAAGTACATGCAAACTGACACACCACGTGATTACTTCTCCCAATTTACTGACAATCTCGTAAAATGTTTCACACTTAATCACTGATTTCACAGCCTTTGGATCGGAATCAAACGTGATGTCTTATGAGCTAAACCAATTAATTGTTCATAAAAGCGAAACTAGGTAATGACCGGATGAGCGGAACTCCAACAAATGTGACCTAAGAGCGGATCTCTAGAGCGGACCTACTACAAATATGACCTAAGAGCGGACCTCTAGAGCGGACCTATGACAAATATGACCTTATAAGCGGACCTCTAGAGCGGACCTCTAAATGTCACTATGAGCGGATCTACCTGATATCACTACGCAAAATCGGACCAAAAACCTTCAATTTCTCCTAAACGGCTAGGAGTTTAGATCTGAAACTTTGTAAGATTGTAATTCAAGTATTTTCTCACAACATATCAAAAATTCAGCCGATTCGGACAGTAAAATCCCGTTCAATTTGACGAATTTCAGCGAAAAACGTGATAAAAGTGAAAAAAATGAAGAAATAGATGAACTTCGGATCTGAAATTGCTGAAATCTGGTACGAATCAATGTGTTTGATCAGTGCAATCGAGCTCCTAGCTCTGATACCACTTGTAGGACCGGTTTTGACACCGTTCGATTGCGTAACGAACGTTCGACGTGCGGAATCCGTGAACGTGCGTGACCGAACACACAATAACGTACTAGAACCGTGAATCTATTGAAAGATATGCCGTGTACAATACAAGAATCACGTAGAGAGTACTTTCTCTCTCCAGACTTTCTTTCTCTAGACTTGAATCTCCTAAATCACCAAATGAGCAAAAGTCTTACACTTTACAACTAAAGCTTCTATTTATAGGCCTTGGAATTAATGAGATTTCTCATTAATTACCAAAATGCCACCTTGCTAATATTATCTAAATATTACAATAAAATCCTAGATTTCTACGGTTTCAGCTACGGTTTGAATTGACGGAGGCGATAGACATTAATGCATCAACAAAGATCCAGAATAATGACAGGTTTTGGTATTATCTGTTCCAGGGGGAGATTGTTGGGATTGAACCCTACCAGAGGAACAGATAATGTAAAGCCAAAACCTGATCACATCAGTGGATTCACAATAAGCAGCTGTTTACACTAAGTCTTCTCCCTTGAAAGTGATTACAACAGCTGATGGTCTCATATCCACTGCCCAGATACAACTGCTGCTCCGCATAACTACTGATGAAGCCTAGAAGACTGCTGGAAACTAAGCACTGCTGGAACAAACTGCTGATGACAAAGCACTGCCAAATCAAGGACTGATCAACCTTGATGAAAGCACTGATGAATAGAGAGAGCAGTAGTTTAGTATATCATCTGTCTTATGAATTGTCAGTTGTTAGGTTTAGCAGTGTTTGTATAAGAACAGTAGATACAAGTTGTTAGGCTGTTAGACGTCACTTTCATGGTGACGTCAGCTGAGATACCTCAGCGGTTTGGTTTGCTTATAAATATGACAGTACTCTGTACTGTTATATTTGATCGTTTTGAGTGAGTTCTTCTCCTCAATTTAATCCTTTCATCTTGTGCAACCAACTCTGGAGTATCAGGCTGAAGGGGAGTTTAGTCTGTAAGCTTGCATTGTAACCTTTTGCTTTTAATGTAATCTTTAGACTCTATGAAAAAGCAATTGTTTATCAAACTATATTCTCCTTTGATTGTGTTTACAAAGTTTGTTATTCATTTCCGCTGCACTTAAAACTGCTCATATCTATTTGATTTGTTCAAATCTCACAAACAAGCACAATCAGTAGATCCTCAGATCCTAACAGAATCTCACAGTCGTAATCATTGCGAAGTTCAACCCATCGGCGTTGGTGCATGTTCAGTTCTTTCTGGTCAAAGATGTGTTGTAGGCTCCTATGATAGGTGAAGATCATACACTTGGTACCGTAAAGGTAGTGTCACCAAATCTTTAACGCAAAAATAACTGCACCTAGCTCGAGGTCGTAGGTGGTATAATTCCTCTCGTGGATCTTGAGCTGTCGAGAGGCATACGCTTTAACCTTGTCCCGTTGCATGAGAACACAACCAAGACCAAGGTTTGAGGCATCGCAGTAGACTATGAAATCATCGTTTCTGTTGGGAAGTGAGAGCATGGGAGTATTGCAAAGCATAGCTTGGAGAGTTTGAAAGGCCTCCTCCTGTTTAGTTCCCCAAATAAAAGGTTTGTCCTTATGCGTAAGAGAGGTATACGGCATAGCGATTTTCGAAAAGTCAGCGATGAATCGATGATAGTAACCCGCCAATCCGAGAAAAGAACGAACTTCAGACGGGTTCCTTGGTGTAACCCAACTCTTAACAGCTTCGATCTTCGCAGGATCGGCATGATTTCCTTGACTATTGACGATGTGACCCAGGAATTAGACCTCCTCAAGCCAGAATTCACACTTAGAGAACGTGACAAAGAGACGGTTTCCCTGGAGTAACTCAAGAACCAAACGTAGATGCTGCGAGTATTCGGCTTTTGACTAAGAATAGATCAGGATATTATCAACGAACACGATGACGAATCGGTCAAGAAAGAGTTTGCACACGCGATTCATTAGATCCATGAAGACTGCGGGAGCGTTAGTCAACCCAAAAGGCATGACAACAAACTCGTAATGACCATAGCGGGTTCGAAAAGCGGTTTTAGTGATATCTTCCTCTTGAATGAGTAACTGGTGATAGCCTGAGCGCAGATCGATCTTCAAAAAACACGTAGCAACTTGTAACTGATCAAACAAATCATCGATTAGAGGCAAGGGATAGCGATTCTTGATGGTCAGCGTATTCAACTCCCTATAGTCGATGCACATCCGGAACGATCCATCCTTATTTTTGACGAAAAGGACAGGCGCGCCCCATGGAGAGGTGCTAGGGCGATTAAAGCCTTTATCAAGAAGTTCCAGGAGCTGACTTGAGAGTTTGCGCATTTCAGAAGGAGCGAGACGATAAGGCGCTTTAGCAACAGGATTTGCTCCAGGAATGAGGTCGATTCGGAAATCGATATCACGAGTGGGAGGTAAAACAGGTAAATCATCAGGAAATACGTTAGGGAATTCACAAACAACGGGAACGTTTTTCGCTTCTGTGTTTCCTTTCTTTTCCTTCTCCGCTACTACAATGTTAGCCAAGAAAGCCATGTATTCCTTGCTGAGATACTTGATTGCTTGGACACATAACATGAGTTTGAGACCTTTCGAAGGAGTTTCACCATACACACAAAGTAAATCACCATTAGCGAGCGAGAAACGAATCGTCTTATCAAAGCAAATAACTTCAGCACGATTCTCGCGAAGAAAATCCATGCCTACTATGACGTCAAAACTACCGAGCTGCATCGGAATAAGGTCGATAGGGAAGACGTGATTGTTGAGTTCAAGCGTACAATCACATAGAACAGAATTGACAGCGACGGTTCTTCAATATCAGTTATCGAACGTCGAGGGGAGATAGGCGCACTTACGATTAAGGAGCTTTTCGAATTCAGACGATACAAAACAGTTATCGGCTCCAATATCAAACAAACACAAAGCATATATACCATTCACAAGGAACTTACCATTAACCACGTTGTTGTCTGCTTGAGCCTAGTGGGCGTTGATGTTGAAAGCACGTCCGCAGGCTGCTGGCTGCTGCTGCTGTTGCTGGTGGTGTTGTTGTGGCTACTGGTGGGGCTCTTGTTTCACTACTCTGTTGGGGCAGATGTTTGCAAAGTGGTTAGGATCACCACATGCGAAGCAAGCTCTAGCGTGAGCAACGGGTGCAGGAGCTACTTGTTGGCCTTGGGAGCAGGAAGGAGAGCTTGTGGTGCAGGAGCTTGACCTTGAGCTGGAGGTGGAGCTTGGCGTGGACCTGAACGCAAATTTACGGTGAAGTGGCCGTACATGTTGCAATGAACACAGAACCGGCATGCGATACCCACCGGGTGATGAAAAGTACAAGTAGGGCAAAGCGGGTGTGGTCCAGTGTATGCACGCTTGGCAGGTGGTGCATTGACCACAGGTGCCTCTACTTTGCGGTGTTGAGGTTGCGGTTGGGCAGGTACTGTTTGGAGCGGTGCGGCAGTAACTGTACAGTTTTTGTTACTAAAACGACTGTTGTTATTCCTCTTGCAACGTAAGACCTGTTAGGCCGTTTGATCAGGATCTGTTGCGGAATTGTAACAACCCTCAGTAAAACCAACACCCTCATAATATTTCCGATACCCTAGTATATTTTAAAATGTCCCAATATGTCTTTAAATACACCTCGTATGTGAAAACCAAGCCCGAAATACGTTATAGTAATTAAAATAATTAAAAATATGAAAATATTAAGTTGAGGCAGGCAGCGTAGACCCACCCCAAGCCTTTACGCGGGTGGTATCGAGGTTGGAACCTGATTTCGTTAGTTTTCTTAAGTTCAGGCGGGCTGCGTAAGACCCCCATTAAGTTAATGCGGGCCCCGAGAGTTTCAAAATGTGGCGCAGCCCGGTGATGACACGTGTCATCATCGTGTCGAACCTAAATCATGACCGGGACAAGCTATACGTTTGACCAGGGTTGACGTGGGCCGCGTAACCCTTGTATGTTCTTTACGCGGGCCGCGTGGGAACCAGTTTCAGCACCTATATAAGCAGGCAACGGGTTTTCGTTTTTCGTCGTTCATTTCTTTCATTCTCAATCATAAATTCTGAATATAGGCATTATAAAACTGGTATTATACCCCCTAATTAGCGAGGTTCTGCTCCGTTGTAAGTATTATAACCCCAAATTCGTAATAGATACGCTGCCCGATTGATTTAGGGTTCCGTAACAACTGTCGTGGTTCTGCCCAACGTAGTTGTTGGAATGCCATCTCGGGGAGGGTATCATTAATATTTTCAAAGGGTTATGATACTAACCTATGTACATTGGTGTAAACTATAGATTATTCCTAGGAAACCCTTACGCGAAGTCTAAGATAGCAATGTGAGTTTATCCTCTTTTTGTTAACCTTTTTGTAATGTTTTTACAAAACCTTAATTGTTTTACAATGTGAATAAGCGGTGATTGAGTCTTTGTAGTTCTTCAATTACTACCAGTATGTTAGGGTTTTGTATACAAAATTTACTACCGCGAGTAGTAAGTCGGGGATGACAGTACGTTAACATTGGACAACGAGTTAGCCAATGTGTAATATGACCCACAAGTAAGGATTGACAGTACTGAATGAGTAATTGTGTAGAAATAAACTATGTGATAGCTCTCAATACTGTTTTAATTAATAAAATGTTTCTTGATTAAACTGGGATTCACTCACCAGTATTTCCCACTGACAAATGTTTTTAAAACGCGTTTCAGGTAACACAATGTGATTGCCAATTAGTAAAAAGCCAACTGGAGAGCACTGAAGGCTTGGGAAAATGTGGCTATAAAAGTTACCTAAAAGACGATGTTTTAAATTCAATAAAATAGGGTTCATCCCTATAAACGTATTGTAATAAGAAACTTGGGTTTTGCCCATGTGATTATTAATATTAAATATGGTGGTTTTACTCTGATAAACATTTCCTAACTACGGTCCTGATGTAATTTCCGCTGCCAAATTAACAAGCTGATACCACCGAAACTCTGAGTTCGCGTCCGCCCGTTCCCGGGACAGATAAGGGATCGGGGGTTACGACAGAAGGTGGTATCAGAGCCTAGCCACTGGTCTATGCCAAAGAAGTGTTCTGCTGATACTTAAATTCTAAATTTTGTGTTAGGAAATAAATTACGGAAATACGTGCATAACTGTAATTATTTGTTATGTGTTATTTGACTATTTGTTAGTTTATAGTATGAGTGATCAAGGACCCTCAGACGTGAGTCGTCAGTTGTCTGATTCGCCTAGGAGTGAAGGTACTTCATCACAGCCTGCCCTTTCTGGGTATTCTGCTGATCAGGAAGAAGGGATGTTTGCTTTTAAAGCACACTCAGAAGAGCCATTCCCTCATAAGAAACGAGGATGGTTCAGTAAGGAAGCTTTTGCACGTAGGAAAAGAATGTGAAAGTTGCAACAGCAAAGAGTTCTAGCAGCTGCTAAGCGAAAGACAGATGCCCATACACAGGATATGCTTAATAGAAGCCTAGCCAATTTCCATATCCTAGCTACAACTGCTGCTGACCCAAGTCTGGAACAACTAGTAGCCCCACAACCACTAATCCCAGACCAATCCATGGAGATAGAAAACCCTGAAAACCAGGTGGAGATGCATGATTTCAACCCAGAGGAAATACCTAGGGTACCTATACCAAACCCTCTAGACCCAAACTACGACCCCTGGTGGGACGATTATAGGGACTTTGTGCAACGTTACCCGATACATGAAGATACACCTATACAGAACATTGGAGCCTACCCAGGTATGGACCCTTTAGATCCCTATTACCATGATAACTACATTAGGGAGATCTTAGAAGATCCTTACCGATTTCAGGCACTTTGACCCCCATATCAGGAACCCGTACCCCAGATTCCGAACCCAGTCCTAGAACCTGCACCCCTAATGAGTGCAGAAAACGTGCAAGAACTTAGGACTTTTGGGGAGGAAATTTTAGAAAGCAGTGAGAGAATGAGACAGGTGGGAGAGCGTCTCGTATGGAAATACGATGAGCGCAATATGGATTTTTGGATAAATCCATATGCGTAATATGATAGAGGAGATGGTAATAGTAATAATAAAATAATATAATAAAATAAAAATAAAATAAGATATGTGTGTACGGATGCCTATTACTATTAGTGTAATTCTATTTCTGTTGGTATTGTAATTTTCATTTCAGTACTAGTGTGTAATAGATGCATAATAGTATATGGGAAATAGAGTAAAAGTCGCAATGATCGACGTTTTTGGCTAGATTGCGTGTCATGTGATTAACTATATTAAATATTATCTTGTGATATTAATATGGGGTAAATGTTTAAAATTCAGATGGCCGACGAAGGAAATCAAGGAAATCTGAATAATGATAACCAGAGTAACATTAACGTGGTTAATGAGAATCCAAGCATCAATAACAATGGAAACCAAATGGATAATAGTGTTGTTCAACATATAGTGGCACAAGGAATCATAGATGCCATGCCATTTATTATTCAAACTATTCAAGAAGCGAATAATAAAAGTAAGCATAGCAGTAAGCGACCCATCGAACCCGAAAACAGTGTAAACAATGAACCTGTACTTCAATTGTCCATTCCCAAAAGGAGAAGAACCATGCCTTATGGTTGTTCTTTTAAAGAATTCTGGTCTTGTAAACCAATGGAATTCTCGGGCAATGAAGGAGCCATTGCAACCCTACGCTGGATAGAGATGGCTGAGGCAGTCTTAAGAATAAGCAAGTGTGCTGAAGAAGATAAGATATTGTTTGCTTTGAATCTGTTTAAAAATTCAGCGTTAGAATGGTGGAACACTATCCTCCAATCAAGAGGAAGTGATAGAACCTACAATATGGAATGGGAAGAATTTAAGAACAATATAGAAAGGAAATTCTGCCCACGAAATGAGAAGGAACAGATAGCAAACAAATTCTTACATCTCAGGATGACTGGTGTGGATAGTAAGGGATACACTAAAATATTCTTCGAATATGCTAGAATAGTGCCAACTCTTGCATCACCTGAACCAGTATTAATCTCCCGTTATATTTGGGGATTAATTGGGGAGATAAGACACGTAGTTAAGGCAGCTAGACCTCAAATTATAAAAGAAGCTGTAGAACTAGCCAATACCTTGACAGATAAATTAATCCGTACCCGAGAAGAGGACCAAATGAGGAACCTAACCCAGAAACTGACACAAGAATTTCGTTCTGGAAATTCTAACCGTGGGAGAAATATAGGTTCTACCTCTGCACCTTACTGTAAGAATTGCAAAAGAAAGCATTCAGGAAGATGCTCCATATACTGTAACTTTTGCAAAATATCAGGACACAAGGAAGAAAATTAGAGGAAGAAAGCTAATAACAGGATATGTTACAACTGCAGAGAACAAGGTCATATCAAGCTTAATTGCCCGAAATTAGCTCCAGCTACAAACAACAAGAATACTCAAAATGCTAGAGCATTTGTTCTGACTGCAGATGAAGCTAAGATGATTCCAGATGTCATAGCTGGTACGTTTTTAGTTAATGATGTTTTTGCTAAAGTATTATTTGACATTGGTGCAAACCAAAGTTTTATTAATACATTATTTTGCAAATTTCTAAATCAGTCATTAACTAAACTACCACAAGAATGCTTAGTAGAAACAGCTAATGGAGAAACTGTTAGGATTTCTGAAATCTTGCAGGGAGCAAGCATAAAAATTTTAAATCAGAAATTCATTGCAAACCTTTATCCCATGAATCTGGCAGGATTTGATGTAGTTTTAGGAGTGGATTGGTTAATAGCCAATAAAGCCAGTATTTTATGTGATCAAAAGTCAATTCAAGTAAATTCACCAATAGGTAAAACGATCACAATTAAAGGAGATAAACCATCTAGATCTACAAAATTTATCTCTGTGATGAAAACTGCAAGATACATAAGAAAAGGATCATTAGTGTATTTGATTTCCATAATCACTAACACTGAAGGAAAGGATTTAAAAGATATTCCAGTAGTATCTCAGTTTTCAGATGTATTTCCAGAAGAATTGCCAGGGCAACCTCCATCTAGAGAAGTTGAATTCAGAATCCATTTAATACCAGGAACAGCACCGATTGCCAAAGCACCTTACCGTTTGGCACCTACAGAAATGCAAGAGTTGAAAAAACAATTAGACGAATTGTTGGAGAAAGGATTTATACAACCAAGTTCGTCGCCATGGGGAGCGACGATACTGTTTGTTAAAAAGAAGGACAGATCAATGCGTATGTGCATTGACTACCGTGAATTAAACAAAGTCACAATTAAGAATCGGTACCTATTACCGAGAATCGATGATCTGTTCGATCAACTGAAAGGAGCTCAATTTTTCTCTAAAATTGATTTAAGGTCAGGATATCATCAATTAAAGGTACATGAAAAGGACATTCCTAAAACCGTATTTAGAACAAGGTATGGCCATTATGAATTTACTGTCATGCCATTTGGTTTAACCTATGCCTCAGCTGCATTTATGGACATGATGAACCGAATATGTAAGCCATATTTAGATAAATTCATAATCGTCTTCATAGATGATATTCTCATTTATTCTAAAAATAAGGAGGATCATGCAAAGCATTTGAACGCACTTTTAAGTTTATTAAGAAAGGAAAAGCTTTACGCTAAATTTTCAAAGTGCGAGTTTTGGTTAGAACAGGTACAGTTTCTTGGACACCTAGTCAGTCATGAAGGAATTCATGTGGATCCCACAAAGATCAAGGCAATTACTAAATGGAAAACCCCTGAGTCACCAACCGAGGTTAGAAGTTTCTTAGGATTGGCCGGTTATTATAGAAGATTTATTCAAGATTTTTCTAGAATAGCCATTCCTTTAACTAAGCTAACCTGTAAATCTGTTAAGTTTGAATGGGGATTAAAACAAGAAGAAGCATTTAGAACCCTTAACCAAAGATTAACTAATACACCCATATTAGCGTTACCAGAAGGAACTGAAGATTTTGTAATCTATTGTGACGCTTCCAAATTAGGTTATGGATGCGTATTGATGCAACGACAAAATGTTATAGCTTACGCATCTAGACAACTTAAGAATCATGAAGAGAATTATTCAACCCATGATTTAGAGTTAGGAGCTATAATTTTTTCTCTTAAGATTTGGAGACATTACCTTTATGGTAGTAAGTTTACCATATTCACTGATCATAAGAGTTTAAAGTATATTTTCAAGCAAAAGGAGTTGAATATGAGACAGAGATGCTGGATGGAGATGCTTAGTGATTATGATTGTGATATCCAGTATCATGAAGGAAAAGAAAATGTAGTGGCAGATGCTTTAAGCCGAAAATATCATGAAAAGCCAAAAAGGGTACGTTCTCTTAAATTAAATCTACAAGTAGATTTAAATAATCAGATGAGAGAAGCACAAGAATCAGTAATCAAGGATGATACTGAAAAGTTAAAAGGTATGCTAAAAGAATTAAAACTAGGAACAGATGGAATTTGGAGATTCCATGAAAAGAGAATGTGGATACCTAAATTAGGAAACCTACGTTATCATAATTTAGAAGAAGCTCATAAGTCTAAGTATACGATACACCCAGGAAATGATAAAATGTACCAGGATTTAAGGAAAAATTTCTGGTGGATAGGAATGAAGAAAGACATAGCAGCCTATGTTTCTAAATGTTTAACTTGTTCACAAGTCAAAGCTGAACACCAGAAACCCTCAGGATTGTTACAGCAATTAGAAATGCCAGTGTGGATATGGGAAATGATAACAATGGATTTTGTTACCAAATTACCCAAAACAAAGAAAGGTAATGATACAATTTGGGTGATTGTAGATAGGCTAACCAAGTCAGCCCATTTCTTACCAATGAAGGAAATTTTCAGTATGGAATAGCTAGCTAAGTTATATGTAAATGAAATTGTTTCTTTACATGGAATTCCTTTATCAATTGTTTCTGATAGAGATAGCCGATTTACCTCTCATTTTTGGTCAAGTTTCCAAAAGGCTATGGGAACCAAGTTAAATCTAAGCACAGCTTATCATCCTCAAACAGATGGAAAAAGCGAAAGAACAATTCAAACGATGGAAGACATGCTTAGAGCTTGTGTAATTGATTTCAGAGGTAATTGGGACGATCATTTACATTTAATAGAATTTTCTTATAATAATAGCTATCACACAAGTATCAATGCTGCACCATTTGAAGCACTTTATGGACGAAAGTGCTGAACCCCAGTCTGTTGGGCAGAAATTGGGGAAAAACAACTATCTGGACCCGAGATAGTGCAAGAAACAACTGACAAAATTATTCAAGTCAAAGAACGACTGAAAGCAGCACGTGATTGACAGAATAGCTATGCTGATAACCGACGCAAGCCATTGGAATTTCAAACAGGAGATAAAGTATTGTTAAAGGTCTCTCCTTGGAAAGGAGTAGTAAGATTCATCAAACGGGGAAAGCTAAGTCCCAGGTATATTGGACCTTTTGAGATTATTAGAAGAATAGGACCTGTAGCCTATTAGCTACAACTGCCAGAGGAAATGGCAGGAATACATGATATATTCCATGTATCTAATCTCAAGAAGTGTTTAGCTGATGAATCACTGATAGTACCTCTTAAGGATATAGAGGTAAATGAACAACTCAAGTTTGTAGAAAAACCTATACAGATTGAAGACAGGAAAGTCAAGAATCTCAAACATAAGAGACTAGTTCTCGTCAAAGTAAAATGGGACTCCAAAAGAGGACCTGAATACACATGGGAGCTTGAATCAGAAATGCAAAGGAAATATCCGCATTTATTCCAGTAGATCTCGAGGACGAGTTCTAAAACAAGGTGGGGAGAATGTAACAACCCTCAGTAAAACCAACACCCTCATAATATTTTTGATACCCTAGTATATTTTAAAATGTCCCAATATGTCTTTAAATACACCCCGTATGTGAAAACCAAGCCCGAAATACGTTATAGTAATTAAAATAATTAAAAATCTGAAAATATTAAGTTGAGGCGGGCCGCGTAGACCCACCCCAAGCCTTTACGCGGGCAGTATAGAGGTTGGAACCTGATTTCGTTAGTTTTCTTAAGTTCAGGAGGGCTGCGTAAGACCCCCATTAAGTTAACGCGGGCCGCGAGAGTTTCAAAATGTGGCGCAGCCCGGTGATGACACGTGTCATCATCGTGTCGAACCTAGATCATGACCGGGACAAGCTATACGTTTGACCATGGTTGACGCGGGCCGCGTAACCCTTGTCTGTTCTTTACGCGGGCCGCGTGGGAACCAGTTTAAGCACCTATATAAGCAGGCAACGGGTTTTCGTTTTCCGTCGTTCATTTCTTTCATTCTCAATCACAAATTCTGAATATAGGCATTATAAAGCTGGTATTATACCCCCTAATTAGGGAGGTTCTGCTCCGTTGTAAGTATTATAACCCCTGTTTCGTAATAGATACGTTGCCCGATTGATTTAGGGTTCCGTAACAACTGTCGTGGTTCTGCCCGACGTAGTTGTTGGAATGCCGTCTCGGGGAGGATATCATTAATATTTTCAAAGGGTTATGATACTAACCTATGTACATTGGTGTAAATTATAGATTATTCCCAGGAAACCCTTACACGAAGTCTAAGATAGCAATGTGAGTTTATCCTCTTTTTGTTAACCTTTTTGTAATGTTTTTACAAAACCTTAATTGTTTTACAATGTGATTAAGTGGTGATTGAGTCTTTGTAGTTCTTCATTTACTGCCGATATGTTGGGGTTTTGTATACAAAATTTACTACCACGAGTAGTAAGTCGGGGATGACAGTATGTTACCATTGGACAACGAGTTAGCCAATTTGTAATATGACCCACAAGTCAGGATTGACAGTACTGAATGAGTAATTGTGTAGAAATAAACAATGTGATCGCTCTCAATACTGTTTTAATTAATAAAATGTTTCTTGATTAAACTGGGATTCACTCACCAGTATTTCCCATTGACAAATGTTTTTAAAACGCGTTTCAGGTAACTCAATGTGACAGCCAATTAGTAAAAAGCCAGCTGGAGAACACTGAAGGCTTGGGAAAAATATGGCTATAAAATTTACCTAAAAGACGACGTTTTAAATTCAATAAATTAGGGTTCATCCCTATAAACGTATTGTAATAAGAAACTTGGGTTTTGCCCATGTGATTATTAATATTAAATATGGTGGTTTTACTCTGATAAACATTTCCTAACTACGGTCCTGATGTAATTTCCGCTGCTAAATTAACAAGCTGATACCACCGAAACTCTGAGTTCGCGTCCGCCCATTCCCGGGACAGATAAGGGATCGGGGGTTGCGACAGGAATCCCTTGATAATGTCACAGAATCAACAACGACAAGTTCAACATTTAATGCGTCTGAATTCTTTTCAAAGATGATGAAAATACAAAGGATCCGGTAGAACTCTAGACTAGCATAGCTTCGCTACAAGTTCAGCAAAAGTTCTTAATGATCTAACACTAGCAAGCTATTTATAGGCAACTAGGGAGGGTTATGTGTCACCCGATCGGATGGTGATCCGATCGGATGGTGATCCAATCGGATGGCCATCCGATCGGATAACATTCGTCGTCCGATGGATTTCACTTTTACATATACGCATCGTTCCCTGAGTTATCTTTACAAACATACATACATGTTCATACATATACAAAATACATACACAGCACGGGATTTTGTTTTCTTCCTTTTCAATCGATGTCTGGTCAGTTGGTGTAGTTCCTAACAGACTCCCCCTTGGATGTAGCTATAGTTCCTTCCTGCATAGTCTTCATTCAGTCTTCCTGCTGCGCCTTCTCTCCTTAGCTCTCTGCCTTCTCTTATATGCTTTCTCTTCATGCATCTTTCGTCTGAGAGGCCTACCAACTTCATTCCAGTATTTTCTGTATTCAGGATCACCATCTCACTTCCTATCCCATCGAGGGATCTTGTTTTCTTCCTTTTCAATCGATGTCTGGTCAGTTGGTGGAGGTCTCATCAACTTTTACCTTCCAAGTCTTGCAGCTTTATCAGCAATTTCCTTGAATTTCTGACTGCGCTTGTACCTCTTCAAGAATTCATCAATCTCCAAATCTCTCCACTTAGATTTCCAGTATTTGCCAGAGTTTTTGTCTTTTGCAAAGCACACATCCACTACTTTCTGATATTGCATAGCTTGCACATTATCTGGCTTCTCATACACAATCTTGTTGTAGAATAAGCTGTAGATATCCTTCTTTGAAACATTAACAAGCCACATAGGATCCAGCACGCTAATCCTTCATGATTTACTAGTAGACTTGTCGTACAGAGAGATCACCACTTCCGCTGTGCTTTGATTATATAACCAACCTTGAAAATCTTTATGAAAGTCTTGTTCCATTGCACGTAGCGGCATATTCTTCAAACGTCTCGACGGCTTTATATCCAACTTGATATCTTTCTCTCCTGATTTCAAGATTGTAACGATTTGCTTTGGAAACTGTGGCTTCCAATCTGGAAATCTTGCTTTTGCTTACTGCTTTATGTAATCCCACAAGTATTGATCATGCTGTTTCATATCCAACCCATGATAAAACTGCTTGATATTCTTTGTTTGCAACAATTCTTCAACATCCCACCACGGGAGGGTTTTAATATCTGACAAAAAATCAAAGTATTAAACCCCTTGTTCCCGTCTGATGGCATACACTTGTAGATCTTCCAGATAACCCCAAGACAAGATATCTCCCCATGATATATCAGCATCATGCGTGAAGTATTGTAGAGGTCTTATAAACTTTCTTTCCTTCGGCATTACCTTGCACCATTTCTTTCTCTCTTCAACAAGATTCTCTCGCAGAATAGTTCTTGGAACACCTTCAGTAGTGATTTTCTCCACAATTTTCCTTCTAACTTCGTTTTCATTCTGTTCTTTAAACATTTCAGCAAGAGACAGAAACGTTTCATCAACACCAGCATAATGAAATACGGTCTTTTCATCAGACGAACCAGATCCTTCTTCAACTATTACATCATTGTACTTATCAGCCTCCTGAGCATACTTGAACTCATATTCCTTTTCAGGTGACGAAGGAATCCCATCTTCAATGTCAAATTTAAATTTTCGGTCGTCTAACCCCAATTCCTCTAATATTTCAGCCCTGGACCTAGGCACCTCTATCTCCCCTTAACTCGAGCATGTAAGTATATAACAGTAGGTTGTGTGAGGAATACCTGGTCAGCATGTTTCTTTCCTGAAGACGAAGACTCTTGATGTTGATCCTCCTCGTGTTCGTTGATTTCGTCATTCATAAAATCTTCTATCTTTTGTTGAACAGAAGGATTCACAATTAATAACCCTGTCGAGCCTTGATCTTCATCATCATCTTTATCATTTGAGGATCGTAATTTTCAATCTCATTCATCCAATAATCCATCTCTTCATCATCTTCCTCTTCTTTCTCTTCATCTTCTACTACCTTCTCCTCTTCCTTCCATCTTGAAAACAACATCTCTGGTTCTTTCTCCTTTCGTTTTCTTTGTTCAACTTGAACAAGGTGAATGATGTCTTCATAGCTATAGGATAGAGGAGTAGACTCACCAACAAGTACGAAGCTTTGAGCTTGATCAGCTTCAACATCAACCATTTCAACATCAGCTTGACTCGAAGAACCTCCAGCATCTTGAGTCTCTATGATAACATCTTTCTTTTTTTTAGTAGCTTCCTCAGCCAACCTCTTTTCTCTCTCAATCCTTCGTTCCTCAACTCTTTTGATCTCTATATTGTTGTAGATGGATTAAACGTCGATACCAAGATGATGTTCCATAACAGTGTACAACATGTTGAGCTGTTCATCCTTCATAACTTTATCAGCCCTTAGTGCTTCCATTTCTAGCTTCAATACTTTGAATTCATTTACCAACGCTTCATGAAGTTCACTTATCAGTTGATTCAGCGTCTTATTTATCTCATTCAACTTTATGTTCTTCACATGCAGATCAGAAATTTCTGTTGATAGAATCTCAAACAGCTTTGAATTATCATCAACATCTCCTTCCATTTTTTTTATCTTCTTCGCATGTTTGATTATGACAGTCTTCATCTCTTCATTCACTTTAGAAAGCTCCTCAAGTTGCTTCTTTAGCTTGTCACCCTCAGCTTCAGCTTTCTCTTTCTCTTTCTCCAAAAAACTCATTTTCTTTTTCAAATCTTTGACAGACTCATCATGAAACATATCAAACTCATTATCAAGAAGAATATCATCTTTTAGTTCACCTTGAATATTAGGAAAACCTTCAAATATATCAAGAAGAACAGTTTTCCTTTCCTTGCCCTTACATTCCTCGGAATGACGCCTGTTTGAACAGCTTTGCATTTTATCCTTAGCTTATTTTTCTCTTCAACTGTTGGAGTATATGTAGAATCCTCTTCATCAAAACCCTTAACTTTCTTCTTTTGAGGTTTCTTTTTTCATCTGAACTGTTATGGGTGGTTTTCTGCTCATATATCCTGAATAATATTCTGACTGTGCTTCCTTTATTGTGATCAGGATACCGGATCAGGATATTGGTAACATCCTGACACAGTATCCTGGTAATGACTAATTAGTTCACGTGTAGATTAATGAAGCAAGCTTATAACATTTGAGTGGAGCTGTTCTCCCAAAGACTCGGGCTAATCAGTTGAAATAGGCACGTTGAAGCTGGAAGAAGTGGACTACAACGTTCACAAAGGAAATATCCGGCGTATCCCGGTTTTATAGGCTAGTTTGTTAGTTTTGTTTTACTATAAATAGGATTGATCGGATCAGATATAACACACACAACTTTCATACACTCTTGCTCTCTACTAGCTGCAATCACTCACAAAACACTTACACTTGTACTCGAATCTCATTGTAACACTTAGTTGATCCGCATCATATCCTGCACTGTATCCTGATATTTGAAGCAGTAAGAAGAATAAGGCAGCTGCGATTGTCAGCTCTCGAGGTTTTGTGCCGGTGATCTAGATTGATCAAGGGCTTTCCTCGTACATCACATGTCAACCTTTACCTTTTTGCTCATTGTTTTATTATAGATACATCTCGATATCCTCAGCCGTATCCTGAAAACTGTTTTTGTTAACAACTTAATCAGCAAATATTTTTCAAATACTTCTAGCACACTACCTCACTTAACTAATTTGATCACTTAATTACTTAGGTAATTTTTGACCAAAACAATTTGGCGCCCACCGTGGGGCAAGTGGTGCTATTTCCACTAAAAACTTTTGCAAAATCATTACTTGGTTTCTATTTTCAAAACTTTTTGCTATACTATTTTCAATGGCCTCAAGATCAAACATGAGCTCTTCTACCGTGTCTGCTACAATCTCTCCAACAATTGGCTAGGTGCTTCCACCACCTCCGAGGACGCAAGCCTATTCACAGCCTTAGGATCTTCCAAGAAGGACCGAAACTTATGTGGCTCGGGATGTTATCCCCAGTCAGAATGTTCAAGGATCTGTTGTTTCAAGGGGAACTCCTATTTTGGCTTATAATGATGAAATTCTAACCTTGTTTGGTAGTATACAGGATCAGATGATGCAACGGCAGGAGACCAACCACATGCTGATGAGAGAGATACAACTCCTGAAATCCAGCTCGAGTAGGACTGCTGAGGATACCGTCATTCCCTCGCAGCCCAGGGCTTTGAAATTCAGTTCGGCAGTGTATATTGAGGATAACAGGGGCAATATTATGCCTAGTCATACTCAGAATCATACTCCTGAGATAACCTCTTCGGTCAGGGTGTCAACTATGAGAAGCTCAGGATATGCTTCTGGATATGGCCAGAATCCTCAGACTGGTAACGTGTCTAATAATACTAATACTCTTGTTACTAATGGTCTTGGAACTTTGCAGGATGCAGGTATGACATCAGCATTTTCTAGGGAGCTTCAGAAATTGAAGGATATGATATCCAGTGTACCTAGGGTGGTCCAGCCAATTCCAGAAGTGTCCCAGGATAGCCACATGATATCCCGGTTTGCATATCCTATTTGTGATGCTGAAATCCCAAAAATATTTCAAACCCCCAACATGAAGCTCTATGACGGAGCTGCGGATCCTGAAGAGCATATTGCTCAGTATAGGGAAAGGATGGAAATTAATCTTATCCTTCCAGATCTCAAGGAAGCATGCCTCTGCAAGGGTTTTGGTTCTACTTTGACAGGATCAGCCTTAAAATGGCTCTTAAATGTTCCACCTCATTCAATAACATCGTTTGCTCATTTAGTCAATTTGTTTAATAGTCAATTTTTTTGCAGTTGAAGTTTTGAAAAACTAACCAGTGATCTCTACAGGATAACTCAAGGACCTCAGGAATCCTTGAGGGATTATGTGAACAAGTTTAGTAGGGAATCTCTGGATATCCCACACCTTGATGTTGCAACAGCTATGCAGGCATTCAAAATGGGGTTGCAAAAGGATTCCCAATTTTATCAGGATCTTGTAATGAATCCTTGCAGGAACCTGGATGAGGCTCGAAACGGGGCTTTAAGATATATTCGACTGGAAGATGACAAAAAGATGCAAGAGAGGATGAATTCATCCTCGACCTATGAATCAACTAACAGGAAGTCAGAATCCTCATACAAACCATATCGCTCTAAGCCATATGGCAGGAATGGAAGAAAGAAAGTGAATGTTGTCGAAGAAGAGGATCCTGAGGAGTATCCCGAGTTATCAGAATATTGTTTTCAGTTAATATACCTGAACTGATGTATGCTATGAAGGGTTTGGGAGACAAGGCGAGGTGGCCTAGGAAGAACCAACAGAAAGCTGATTGGAAGGATAAATCCAAGTGGTGTGCCTTCCATGAGGATTTTGGACAAGTTACGGAAGATTGCATTGCTCTGAGAAAGGAAATAAGCTATCTCCTAAGCAAAGACGATCTGAAGGATCTCCTGGGAAGAAAGAAGAATAAAGGCCAGGATACTGAAAAGGATCCGGAACGAGCAGTATCACCTCTTACGGATGCCGAGATAATTAACTTTATTTCAGGAGGATCCGATATCTGTGGAACTTCTTATTCTGCAGCAAAAAGACATGCAAAGGAGGCTAAGGCAGAAAGGGGAGATAAGCCAACCAAGACGACAACCCTCACAACCGATAAAGTGATAACGTTTGACAGTGATGACAGGGATACTGTCGAGGATCCCCATCATGACGGTTTGGTAATAACTTTATATGTTGCTAATCACTTTGTGCGCATGATACTGGTGGATAATGACAGCTCTGTCAACATTATACAGCTAGAAACGCTGAAAAGGATGAACGTTTCCCCAATGGATATCACTTCAAAATCTACTGTACTTGTTGGGTTCAGTGGAGAGGCCAGGAATACTGTGGGAGAGATAAATCTGCTAGTTTATGTTGAAGGAGTCAACTCAATGCATCGCTTCTGTGTCATGGACTCCTTATCTTGCTACAATATTATATTGGGTAGGCCATGGATCCATGATATGAAAGTTGTGCCATCGACTTATCATCAGTGTATCAAGATCCCAACCCCTTGGGGGTTGTCAAGGTGGAAAGTGATCAACAAGAAGCGAAGGAGTGTTATTCTTCTTCGATGAAATCCTCAACAAATCCCAAAGCAGGATAGCAATTAAAGATGCGAGCCCAGGATATCATGGAGGCTTCAGAGAAGGATGTTAAGAAAATTATCCTGGATAAGGATAATCCAGATATCTCGGTGCTCGTTGGAACCAATATCCCTCAGGATATTGAAAATCAATTGACTAACTTTTTGAACTGCAGGATGTCAACATTCGCATGGAAACATGAGGATATGACAGGTATTTCCAAGGATGTTATAACTCACAAGCTCGGAATTGACATGTCTTTCAAGCTTGTCCAACAGAAACGAAGGAAGTTTGCTCCTAAACGGAACACAATCATTCAGGAAGAGGTTGAAAGATTATAAAAGAGCAAGATGATTAGGGAAGTCAAATTTCCCAAATGGCTAGCAAATGTAGTTGTGGTGCAAAAAAAATGGGAAATGGAGAGTTTGTGTAGATTACACAGACTTGAACAAAGTGTGTCCTAAAGACCCATTTTCTCTTCCTCATATCGACTCAATGGTGGATGCTACTGCCGGTCACGAAATGTTAACCTTCATGGATGCATCCTCAGGATTTCAGCAAATACAAATGGAACCTTCGGACCAGGAGGATACTGCTTTCATGACACCAACAGGTATTTATTGTTATATTGCTATGCCTTTTGGTTTGAAAAATGCAGGTGTAACATACCAGAGATTGGTGAACATGATGTTCAGAGACAAACTGGGGGACACCATGGAGGTATACATTGATGATATGGTGGTAAAATCTAAGAAGGCTGAGGATCATCTCCGGGATATTGAAGGAGTATTCGATATCCCGGACCAGTACAACATGAAACTAAATCCTACTAAATGCCATTTTGGAGTGGGGGTAGGAAAGTTTCTAGGATACATGGTGACTAAAAGGGGGATCGAAGCAAGCTCGGAACAAATTAAAGCTATCCTGGATATCAAGTCACCTTCCAACTTGAAAGATGTACCAAGATTAACAGGACGAGTAGCAGCATTAAATAGGTTTATATCGAGATCCTTGGAAAAAATGCAAGGAATTCTACGATATCCAGAAGAAGAATAAGAAATTCGAATGGGGAGAGAAGCATGAAGCAGCCTTGCAGGAATTGAAGCAGTATCTCTCAACTGCACCTGTATTGATGAAGCCCGAGGATGGTGAACCATTATCCCTGTATCTTGCAGTATCAGTGAATGCAGTAAGTGTTGTTCTGGTAAAGGATCACGAAGGTCAACAGTATCCTATCTATTATGTTAGCAAAAGTTTATTAAATGCTGAAACTAGATATTCTCATTTAGAAAAATTGATATTGGCCCTAGTTATGTCATCGACAAAGCTTATACATTATTTTGAGACACATAGGATTCATGTTAAAACTAATTATCCTGTTAAAAATGTGCTTAGGAAACCCGAGATGTCAGGTAGGATGACTAAGTGGTTAGTAAAATTAAGTGCCTATGATCTAGTATATGAACCTAGAAATGCCATAAAGTCTCAGGATCTAGCTGACTTTGTGGCTGATTTCAGTAGTGATATTAAAAATGAAGTAAACCTAGAAGTACAACAGCTAGGAGAAAACTTAGAATCCTGGACATTATATACTGATGGTGCACCTAATGTGAGAGGTGTAGGATTGGGTATACTACTAAAATCGCCACAAGGGGACATATTACCCCAGGCTATTAGGTGTGAATTTCCTGCCCCTAATAATGAAGCAGAATATGAAGCTTTGATTGCAGGATTAGAGTTGGCCAGGAATATGAATATTAAAAGTTTACAAGTATTTGTTGATTCCTTGTTAATTACTAATCATTTTAATGGATCCTATGCAGTTAAAGGTGAGAAGTTAATCGAGTATCTAGAAATTCTAAAAAAATTAGCAGGATATTTCGATGTTTTTACACTTAAACAGGTACCAAGAGAAGATAATGCTGAAGCAGATGCCTTGGCAAATCTAGGATCATCAGTCAGGATACCGGAGGGAACCCAAATACCAATACTACATATCCTATATCCTGCAGTGGATCTTCTCAAATCTCAGGATAAGGAAGTAGTAAGTGTCCAGGATCCTGATGATGAATATCCTGAGGAGGATCCTAAGTCCTGTACGGCTCCAATCATGAGATATCTCAGGGAAGGACATAGGCCAAAGGATGAGAATCCTAAGGCCTTTAGAATGAAGGTATCACGATTCACTATTATAAATGATGTTTTGTATAAGAAATCTCTTGTAGGACCATACCTGAGTTGCTTGGAGGATCCCGAAACTAAAGAAGTGCTTCAGGATATACACGAAGGGGATTGTGGTAACCATACTGTGGGTAGATCACTATTCTCAAAGGTGTTAAGTACAGGATACTACTGGCCGATGATGAGGAAAGATGCTGCAGAATATGCTTGAAGATGTGATGCATGTCAAAGGCACAGTAATATATTACATCAACCTGCTGAACCACTATATCCTATTGCTTCCCCTTGGCCATTCATGAAGTGGGGGATGCACATAGTGGGAAAATTGCCAAAAGCTCCAGGAGGAATAGTCTTTATGCTGGCGATGACTGATTATTTCTCTAAATGGGTTGAAGCTAAGGCATTTGTTCAAGTCAGAGACCAAGAAGTAGTATCCTTCATAAAGAGGAATATCCTGACTAGGTTTGGGGTACCAACTGAGATAATTTGTGACAATGGCTCTCAGTTTATCAGTAAGAGGGCAACCGATTTTTGTAAAAGTTGGGGAATCAAAATGATCACATCCACACCAGTACATCCTCAAGCAAACGGACAAGCAGAATCCTCGAACAAGATAATTGTTAACAATTTGAAGAAGAGACTATGAGCTAAGAAAGGAAAATGGGCAGAAGAATTACCCTTTGTTTTATGGGCTGATAGGACAACAGTGAAATGTGCAACTGGGCAAACCCCATTTTCCTTAGTGTTCGGAGCAGAGGCAGTAATCCAGTTGGAGATTGGGTGGCAAAGTTGAGAATGGCAGCATATCAGCAGAGGATATCCAGAGCATATAACAAGAATCTACAGACGAGAAGGTTTCAAGTTGGAGATTGGGTGTTAAGGAAAGCTTTTCAGAACACTACCAATCCTTCAGATGGAAAGTTAGCTCCTAAGTGGGAAGGACCTTATGAGATTGAATTGGAATCCAGAAAGGGAGCATACCTGCTTAAGAATATGGAGGGGGATATACTACCAAGATCCTGGAATGCTATACAACTCAAAGCCTATTTTAAGTGAGTTTAGAATTTAATTTCTAACTCAAGATGGTATGAATTTTGTCTCTTTTAAATATAATTCTATTTTATTTTATTTGAACCCAATACTGACTTAAGCATCAGAGGGGTGTTAGCCAAGCTAACACCCACCTTAGTTTAAGGTTGTTTTGCAGAATATGCTTCGGGATATTAATCCAGGATATACACTCAGGATAATTCGAAAGATTAGAGGATTGGCCCCCTCTCTCACGTTTAAGGGATCCTGGTCCCTGCACAGGATTAAAGGTATTTACCTTTCTCTCGAATTGGGTTTAAACACCCCGCTTGGAGTGCAAGTTATCCAGGGATAGTTCAAGATAGCGGGACCAGTCCATGTAAAAGTGGCTGACAATTTCGTTATTGTTGGCTATATCCTGGATCCTAAAGGTGTATGAGGATTGATCACCCTCTCTAACGAAAGGGTATTTTCATACTCTCTAAGGTTTAAAGGTTTTCACCTTTCTAAGTCTTGGAGTTTATACACTCCTGCCTGTAGCGCACGAAAATTTGGGATTTTCCCCAGTATACTTAGGGTTTATCCCCAGAATATTGAGGATCTATCTCCAGAATATTTAGGGTTTATCCCCTGTGATACTAAAGTTATACATAAGTTTTGATTGGAGCACAAAAGTTCCTAAGTATTTGACAATGATATATACAGGGGACATTCCTTCTAAGGCATTGTGAGAAGCTCAAAGGATCAAGCTTGGGCCTAGTTCACTAAGTATCCCAGACTGGGGACATCTTCGGTGGAAAGGTTGAAAAGGACCGGAGTTTAAGGATAGAGGTATCCTCTATTTCTGGTATAAACTTTCCTTTTTGGTCTTTTATAAGCCTTATCTAAATTGTCTACGTTTTTGAAATTTTGTTTGACAAAAATCTAGTTGGAAGATTTATGAGTATCTTGATCAAGATATATTCTCAGGATATATTTTCAGGATATTTGGTGGGAATGTTTGAAGTATTACACTAAGATTGGAAATTTAAAGTGGTATTCGAATCAAACAACATATAACAGGAATTGCAAAAATGGACAACAATGGATTAGGTCATAAAAGGTTATATTATTAACATTGCAAAAGGTTGTGCTTTTGGTTTCATCTCAAACCGAGACCCATCCACCAAAAGCACGGTTAGTTTTCTACCATATTTACTTAACAATTGAAGGCTTCGTCTTGAAACCCAAGATAACTCCGCCTTCAATTGTTAGAATGTTCAAAATAAAGCATACTAATTGATGACCAAGGGCTTCGTCCTGAAACTCAGGATCCCTCCACCTTTGGTCATCATATTGTCTAAGTGCAAGAAATTTAAATTGTTTGAAAGACAGGAAAAGTAAATTGTTTGTTAAACCACAACCATCAAGATCTAAAAAAGTGGGCTCCGGCCTAGGCATGAATATCCATCATTGCCCACTTCACTGCTTTCAGGGAGCAGCACCTTCTTCACCTACAGCATTTCCTCCAGCACCCGCATCAGCATCACCCTCAGGATTCTTCTAGGCATCACCACCAGCATCAACCGCCTCCTCTGCCGCCTTGGAAGGCTCTTCACCAGTAGGCTTCACAGGATGTTCCACGGGACTACTTCCAGATCCTTTAATTTCGCCTCCAAAGCGTTGACATTCCAGGAGGGGCATTCAAAGCCCAAGGCTTTGGCGTCATAGGCCATCCTTAACCTGGCTTGGAGAAGGGAAATTACAATGGATCCTTTGAGGCCACCCCGGTAAGAATTCATATCCCGCTGGTATCGAAGATGAGCGGCGTCTAGCTTGGCTTGAGCATCCTGGTTAGCCTTGTTGATAGCAGCTTGATGCTCCTGGGTCATCGCCTTGAATTTATCTTCGTAATGCTGGGATTTGGCGGCGGCAATCATTCCTTGATCAGCAATGGTGACTTCGGCCTTCTTGAGCTTGACCTCCAGAATTTTGTTGAGCCCACAAGCTTCATCATATAAGTGCATGAGACGCTCAAGGCCCTGCAATAAAAAATACAGGTATCAACATATATATATAAGTTGTTCAGGAAAATAGTTCAACATATGTGTGCAGGATACCAGATGAAAGTTTTTACCTGATTAACGAATGAAGTCATGAACCCGTTGGCTTCATTGATTCCATGGTTCTTATAAGGAAAGGTCTCAGAGGTAGCCGGAGAATCCATTTCCTTCCTCTTTCGGGCACTGGAGGCACGTGTCTTGGTGGCTGGAGGAGGCTTGGGGGTGGTAACAGCCTTCGAACCGGTGGGCTTGGATGACGTGATTGCTTTAGGGCTTGGCTCTTTCTTCACCGAGATAGGAGCAGAGTAGCTGTCCAACTCATCGAGATCAAAGACTTCTAGAACTTTGACTGATGCTGCATAAAAGGGAGAAAAAACTGAACCTTTGAACATTTATAAATTAAAATTTGTTTTATATATGCTAATGTACTCACAAGACATATCGGAACTAGATCTTTGGCTTGAACTTGCAAAGGATAGAGAAAAAGTTCTCTCACACTCCGGGAGTTGGTAAATGTTCTTGATCCTCTGCTCTGATTCAGCGCTTGGAGGGGCTAGCTCTTTGAAATTTGCTGCATAAGAAATGGAGATGTCAGTTCAGGATATGGTTTCAGGATACAGTTGGGGATATTCCTAAAACCCTAAACCCTACCAGAGGTCAACCACTTCACCGGGAGGTCAAAACCCTTAGCAATGGAATCCCTTTTTATGAAAAAGAACTTTCACTGCCACTTATCCTCATTTTTTATGGCCTTGAGGATAAGAGGATTTTTGGAGGTTGAAAAAAGAAGAAAACGGCTGTTGTCGTGGGAGCGAAGACGATAGGCGACGGGGAGATCCTCGATGCAAAGATCAGGAATGTGGCGAGATCTGATTTGGTCTAAGGTCACTAGCACACGCCAAACCATAGGCATGGTTTGGGCGTAGCTAAGACCGGTTAGTTCAAAAAAGCAAGTAATAAAGGCTGGGAAAGGATATTGGAGTCCTATCGAGAAAGGATAAGCAAAGAAGCATACCCACTCGTCGGAATAAAAAGTCCGATCGGACCTCTCGGTCGAACGGATGAAAAACCGCTCCGGCGGGGAAGGCACCGGAAGTTCTTAGGGCTGCAATGTTGGCATTATCGAATGAGCATACCTCCTTCGAGGGTTCTTTCAGAAGATTTTACTCGTGAAAGATGGGAACGGAATCAGCGGTTTGGGATCTTGTTCGACTGGCCATGAAGAATCTTTGCAAAGAAAAATAGAAGAGAAGGAGAAGAAGAATACCTGAATGTTTCTCGAGCACTATGTGACAACCGGTAATTTACGCCCTTAATTACGTGATTAACAGGTGATTACGTGATAATAAATAATGCTTACGACGCTAATTAACTTAAACAGGCCCTTGGAGTACCCAGAAACGTTTGTTCAGCTATACAGTGCGCGTGTGGTGATTTATGGGAAATCTGCTAAATATGACGCGACAACGGACTAATACCGTACGAAATACTGACAACGCCGACAAACACAGATTTTCTAAGAATATTTTATGCTTACGGAGTATGGGTCGCGATATCGGGTCTCGTAAGAATTACGGGCCACCTACACATAAGATGCGCTTGTGGGCCCTGTGCACAAGTCCAAAACCCACCAGCCTAACCTTGCACATAATATATTAGAACCCTAACTAGATCTTATAAAAATCTTATAAGATCTGCTCAAAAATCCCATCAAGATCTATACAAGATCTACTAAATCCCTAATAAATCTTGATTAAATCTTCATATATATTATTTTAAGAAGATTGTCTGTCCTTAAGGCCACAACAAATCTTAAGACCAGATTTTCACCACTCTCATTTACTTTTCTTTTCTTTATATATGAATGCTTCAAGGAAATGATACCCCATCTCAAAACATACATACACAACACACAGACATTAAGTCTGTCTTACTCTCTCGATTCCTCACAAAAAGAAAACACAGAAGTTCATCTTCTCAAAAAATTTCACTCACACAAACCCTCACTCCCCATATCTCTCTAGACTGATTATACTCAAACAAACAAGTCCCTGCCCTCTTCTCCCTCTCGTTCTCTAACCGGCGGCCGGAGTTAATCCGACCCGTGCCGGCTGTGTTCCGGCTAACCACCACACACACCCCCATCACTCCCTCGTTTCCTCTCCCACCTCCTTTTCTCCGGCGACAAACCGACCACCACCACTTTCGGGTGGTGGCGTGTGGCGGCGACACGAACAGAGACGGGAGAGAGTGAGAGGAGAGAGAGACCAGAGAGAGAGAGAAACACCGAGAAGAGAGACGGATCGAGAAGAGGGAGAGAAAGAACGGCAGAGAAGGAGCGGCGCCGCCGCTCATGGTGGCGGCAGTAGCGGCGCGGTGGTGGTGAGCTCCGACGAGATTTCTCCGGTAAGCCCCCCTGTTGTTCTCTTTCCTGATTTTGGTCGGACCGGCTTCGGCCGTGTTCCTGTTGATAATGATGATGTGTTTTGCTGCCTAAGGAGATCGATGATGATGATGAGGTTGTCGGTTTGAGTTTGGTTCGGGTATAGTTTCGAGTTCAGGTTCGGCTCAGTCAGCAACTCTGTAGATTCGGCTCAGGATGCGGGTTTCGTGAAAACGGGTATCGTTGGGGTCAGTTTTGGATATGGTCAAATCTGGTCAAAGGCGGTCAACAAAGTCAACAGTGCGGTTCGGGTCTCGGGCTACGGGTCAGCTTCAGTTTTGGCTCGGTCAACTCGGGTCAAACCCGGTTGACTTATTCAACTCAACAAGACAAACCGAGTCAACTCAGTTGAACTCGGTCAACTCTGTTAGCTCACTTGACATATTGACGGAAGACTTGGTAAAGATTAGCGATGCGCTTATCTCGTTATATTTTTAGTTTAATTAAATACGTGGATAACGAGCTCGAACCGACTGATTATAATTTACATTTGATATAGATTTGACAAATTACATGAATATTGTTTGAATATTGTTGAATTTTGAAAATAAAACGACAACTTGAGTTGTCGGGGCCGTCCAAAAACAGAGGAAACCCTGCCCGTTTTTTCGAGAGAATCCGTAAAAACAAAACGCGTTTTATTATATAACAACGATTCGCATTTTAATATCAAAATATAGCGATCAACTACAAACGCTTTTTACAAAAGTAAAAACAAGAGTATAACTTTCGACAACGACTTACAACTTACGAGAACAACGATACGAAAATTATTTCGACAACAAAAATAAATATAGTTATTATTATATTTATTTCAAACGAACTCGAATCCTTTTATAAATAAATATTGTTATATATTTATTTTCCAATACAAGTCGACGATTCTTTTACAAAATAAATATAACTGTTATATTTATACGCCTAGACGGCACATACGTATATTTTTGGCAAATATACACAAGACGCAATATATATAATACGAGTTTATTATATATTACTTTCATATGAATATTCCTTTATATCAACATACGACTTCTTAAAACGAGCTAACAAGTATAACTTCTTCGCTTCTTTTAAGTTGACAATTTACCGTCATATCGTTCGGTCAACGATTCGGTAGAGCTCGATTACACGTAGTTAGTTACTGCGTTATTTAGAAACTTATAAGGTATTCCGTGTTAGGAATATTGTAGAATGCACGCTAGCGAGTCTCATCTTGGAAGCGACATCACGAAGTCGTAATTAGCTAGCTTTGCACAGGAATATTCAGGTGAGTTCATAACCCCACATTTTTACACTTTTATAAATGTTTTCGGGGTGGAAAGACATGCACTTTTTGCAAAGCATACAAGAATTATATATTTCTAAACCATGTTACAAAAAACACAAATGGTTTACGAAAAGCTTATGATTTATACCGGTTTTCCAAACAAGCGTATTTTTCTGAAAATACAAATACAAGAGTTTAAAAATACATGAGTTATGGTATGAAAATATAAAAATATAAGATACGCACTTGGTGAGGACGAGAACCAAGTAGGATGCGTTATAAGAAATGATAACAAGAAACGCACTTGGTGAGGACCAGAACCAAGTAGGATGCGTTATAAGAAATGATAACAAGAAACGCACTTGGTGAGGACGAGAACCAAGTAGGATGCGTTATGAGAAATGATAACAAGAAACGCACTTGGTGAGGACGAGAACCAAGTAGGATGCGTTAGGAGAAATAGTGTCACGAATAGGGTACAGAAGCACCATTAATCAACAATATACCTAGACCGCAGAACAAAAGGTTAGATCTAACGGGTGCCTGGCAGCCACACTCTCGGTGAGGGCGAGCATCGAGTAGTGCTTTTGTGTCTCAGAATATACCAATTAAATGCCTTAGGTTTGGTGACTTCCTATGTCGTGTCACATGTTAATGGCCTTGTAACCCATTAACAATCCTGATCTTACAGGAATACTTTAATTACATGAAATTCATACCATGCTAGAATTAGAATTATACTTGAAGTACGTGGGGTACTCAAGAAAATTAGAATTATACTTAAAGTACGCGGGGTACTCAAGAAAATTAGAATTATACTTGAAGTACGTGGGGTACTCAAGAAAATTAGAATTATACATAAATCATTGGTGTACACATGAATACTTGAATTATACATGAAAACTTGATTTATACGTGACACAAACTATGTTTTCATTCAGAGTTTCAAGTAACTCGATAAGAAAATGATTTTAAACACATTTTCTCAACAAAACTTCAAAAAACCGGTTATTCAAAAAGATTTATTTCAAATCTTTTACAAACAAACAATGAACTCGCTCAACTTTATGTTGATTTTTCGCATGTTTCTTTCTGAGGTTGCATTTCTAAGACAAGGCACGGTTGGAATAGGAGAACCATGAAGAGTTGAGTACTTAGTGGCGTTCATTTTCTAAAAGACTTAGCTTATTTGCTTCCGCTGTGCAATGAAGATACCAGTCCAGTCACGCCAATGCTCTGATATTTTGGGGTGTGACAGATTGGTATCAGAGCTATAGGTTACAACGAATAGGGTTCTCTGTAAAGAATACCTAGGCTCTAACCTCATATTTCTCTGGGGACTTAGATTATTAAAACGGTGAATGCATACAGAACGCATAGTACTCGAATATGGTCTCCAACCGTTGCCGAAAAACAAACAGTCAAGACTTTGTTTTCAAACATACACTAAAGTGGTGTTTTACACACGGTACACAAAACAGTCGCATACAGTACATAAAACCCTAAGAGTTTAGGAAACATGCATTTAAGACCTTCGGAAACTTATGTTAAAGTTCATTAAAGGTCATCACGTAGGAACTGCAAATACTAATTCGGGCACACACAATTATACATATTGTCTATGATGTTTTAACTTCCCGAGCAGACAGCCTACGCATAACGAAACGCTAGCGACGAGAATACATAGAACTCAAATTTTACGCCAACAGATGTCGGAGTGCATCACAAAACGAAACGCTAGCGCACAGGCATACGTGAGACTTAAGCTATACATCAACGGAGGTTAAAGTACGTCACACGCGACTATCGATCAGGAAGCGACAGTTGGCACGCGGTCCTGCAAACGACACGAGTCATGCTAAGGAAAAGACGCAAGTCACCGTATTCCCCCTATTTCAGATAACGACGAATACGCTATGTTCGACATTCTATGGTAATGTCACCTAACAAACGGTTATCACATGCAACCCCAGGTAAAGTCCTTAAATTTCTTTTATTGAAATTTCGACTTTCACATTTACTGAGTAGATTTTCGTATCTCTACTCCTCTTAATGGTCATTGTGTCACGACTATTTCTTTCAGTATAGCGAATACTCATTTGCTTCGTTTCTTGAAAATTCATATGTTACGCATGTGGCTTTGTTTCGAATAAAGCGTTTCATCAAAGTTCAAATATTATTTCGTTTGTGATTCGAATGACTCGCATTATTGAAATTGTTGGCTTCTTTGTAATCAAGTCAACACATTTTCTTGAAATCCCTTTCTTTTCAAGTTACATACATGGTTTTTCGATGTGACCATGCCGAAAGTTTTCTTGTCGATACATATAATTATTGTCGGCTTGCGCCGAAGTCAAATTCAATTGTTTGAACTTGTTCATTACACACATTCAATTCAAGACACCATATGATGTATTGAAAACATCATATTCGAATTCATTTTAACAAGCGTTTCATTGTTCTGAGTCGTAGTAGATTTGTTTGGTCTACGACTCCAATAAGTCGTTTGTTGATTTCGACACCTTGTGGTGTCAGTATAAACTTGTAGCTTGGGCTAATCATGATTGAGCGTTTTATGCAAAAACACAGGTGATACTTGTTCGATCACCGCTATATTTGAATTGTTTCATTCACTACGACACCTTGTGGCGTCGGTAGAACTTGCAGCTTGGGCTGATCATGATCAAGCGTTTCATGCAAACTATTACATTTGAGCTTGTTGAAATCTAAATTCATTTATTGGATGCAATCATTTCTAGAATTCATTTGTATCTTGTGATACGTCCTTGAATTCACATCATTCGAATAAGTCTTGATTCGATTTCATGATCGTTCACTTTGGTACTATTCATATTTTCTACGCATAACGTAACTCAAAGGAGTTGACGTAGTCTAAATTTCGAGGACGAAATTTTATTAACAGGGGGAGACTGTGACAACCGGTAATTTACGCCCTTAATTACGTGATTAACAGGTGATTACGCGATAATAAATAGTGCTTACGATGCTAATTAACTTAAACAGGCCCTTGGAGTACCCAGAAACGTTTGTTCAGCTATACAGTGCGCGTGTGGTGATTTATGGAAAATCTGCTAAATATGACGCGACAACGGACTGATACCGTACGAAATACTGACAACGCTGACAAACACGGATTTTCTAAGAATATTTTATGCTTACGGAGTATGGGTCGCGATATCGGGTCTCGTAAGAATTACGGGCCACCTACACATAAGATGGGCTTGTGAGCCCTGTGCACAAGTCCAAAACCCACCAGCCTAACCTTGAACATAATATATTAGAACCCTAACTAGATCTTTTAAAAATCTTATAAGATCTACTCAAAAATCCCATCAAGATCTATACAAGATCTACTAAATCCCTAATAAATCTTGATTAAATCTTCATATATATTATTTTAAGAAGATTGTCTGTCCTTAAGGCCACAACAAATCTTATGACCAGATTTTCACTACTCCCATTTACTTTTCTTATCTTTATATATGAATGCTTCAAGGAAATGATACCCCATCTCAAAACATACATACACAACACACAGACATTAAGGGCATGTTTGGGTAAGCTTTTTGAAATAACTTATTGACTTATTGGCTTTTTGGAAAAGTCAGGATTTTGTGACTTATTGACTTATTGGTTTTTTCCCCTCACATACACCCTCTTTGCCAAACATCATTTTAGAGCTTATGACTTTTCAAAAAGCCAATAAGTCAATAAGTTGTTTCAAAAAGCTTACCCAAACATGCCCTAAGTCTGTCTTACTCTCTCGATTCCTCACAAAAAGAAAACACAGAAGTTCATCTTCTCAAAAAATTTCACTCACACAAACCCTCACTCCCCACATCTCTCTAGACTGATTATACTCAAACAAACAAGTCCCTGCCCTCTTCTCCCTCTCGTTCTCTAACCAGCGGCCGGAGTTAATCCGACCGGTGTCGGCTGTTTTCCGGCTAACCACCACACACACACCCATCACTCCCTTGTTTCCTCTCCCACCTCCTTTTCTCCGGCGACAAACCGACCACCACCACTTTCGGGTGGTGGCGTGTGGCGGCGACACGAACAGAGACGGGAGAGAGTGAGAGGAGAGAGAGACCAGAGAGAGAGAGAAACACCGAGAAGAGAGAGAGACGGATCGAGAAGAGGGAGAGAAAGAACGGCGTAGAAGGAGCGGCGACGCCGCTCATGGCGGCGGCAGTAGCGGCGCGGTGGTGGTGAGCTCCGACGAGATTTCTCCGGTAACCCCCCCTCCTCTTGTTCTCTTTCCTGATTTTGGTCAGACTGGCTCCGGCCGTGTTCCTGTTGATAATGATGATGTGTTTTGCTGACTAAGGAGATCGATGATGATGATGAGGTTGTCGGTTTGAGTTTGGTTCGGGTATAGTTTCGAGTTCAGGTTCGGCTCAGTCAGCAACTCTGTAGATTCGGCTCAGGATGCGGGTTTCGTGAAAACGGGTATCGTTGGGGTCAGTTTTGGATACGGTCAAATCTGGTCAAAGGCGGTCAACAAAGTCAACAGTGCGGTTCGGGTCTCGGGCTACGGGTCAGCTTCAGTTTTGGCTCGGTCAACTCGGGTCAAACCCGGTTGACTTATTCAACTCAACAAGACAAACCGAGTCAACTCAGTTGAACTCGGTCAACTCTGTTAGCTCACTCGACATATTGACGGAAGACTTGGTAAAGATTAGCGATGCGCTTATCTCGTTATATTTTTAGTTTAATTAAATATGTGAATAACGAGCTCGAACCGACTGATTATAATTTACATTTGATATAGATTTGACAAATTACATGAATATTGTTTGAATATTGTTGAATTTTGAAAATAAAACGACAACTTGAGTTGTCGGGGCCGTCCAAAAACAGAGGAAACTCTGCCCGTTTTTTCGAGAGAATCCGTAAAAACAAAACGCGTTTTATTATATAACGATTCGCATTTTAATATCAAAATATAGCTATCAACTACAAACGCTTTTTACAAAAGTAAAAACAAGAGTATAACTTTCGACAACGACTTACAACTTACGAGAACAACGATACGAAAATTATTTCGACAACAAAAATAAATATAGTTATTATTATATTTATTTCAAACGAACTCGAATCCTTTTATAAATAAATATAGTTATATATTTATTTTCCAATACAAGTCGACGATTCTTTTACAAAATAAATATAACTGTTATATTTATACGCCTAGACGGCACATACGTATATTTTTGGCAAATATACACAAGACGCAATATATATAATACAAGTTTATTATATATTACTTTCATATGAATATTCCTTTATATCAACATACGACTTCTTAAAACGAGCTAACAAGTATAACTTCTTCGCTTCTTTTAAGTTGACAATTTACCGTCATATCGTTCGGTCAACGATTCGGTAGAGCTCGATTACACGTAGTTAGTTACTGCATTATTTAGAAACTTATAAGATATTCCGTGTTAGGAATATTGTAGAATGCACGCTAGCGAGTCTCATCTTGGAAGCGACATCACGAAGTCGTAATTAGCTAGCTTTGCACATGAATATTCAGGTGAGTTCATAACCCCACATTTTTACACTTTTATAAATGTTTTCGGGGTGGAAAGACATGCACTTTTTGCAAAGCATACAAGAATTATATATTTCTAAACCATGTTACAAAGAACATAAATGGTTTACGAAAAGCTTATGATTTATACCGGTTTTCCAAACAAGCGTATTTTTCTGAAAATACAAATACAAGAGTTTAAAAATACATGAGTTATGGTATGAAAATATAAAAATATAAGATACGCACTTGGTGAGGACGAGAACCAAGTAGGATGCGTTATAAGAAATGATAACAAGAAACGCACATGGTGAGGACGAGAACCAAGTAGGATGTTTTATAAGAAATGATAACAAGAAACGCACTTGGTGAGGACGAGAACCAAGTAGGATGCGTTATGAGAAATGATAACAAGAAACGCACTTGGTGAGGACGAGAACCAAGTAGGATGCGTTATGAGAAATAGTGTCACGAATAGGGTACAGAAGCACCATTAATCAACAATATACCTAGACCGCAGAACAAAAGGTTAGATCTAACGGGTGCCTGGCAGCCACACTCTCGGTAAGGGCGAGAATCGAGTAGTGCTTTTGTGTCTCAGAATATACCAATTAAATGCCTTAGGTTTGGTGACTTCCTATGTCGTGTCACATGTTAATGGCCTTGCAACCCATTAACAATCCTGATCTTACAGGAATACTTTAATTACATGAAATTCATACCATACTAGAGTTAGAATTATACTTGAAGTACGTGGGGTACTCAAGAAAATTAGAATTATACTTGAAGTACGTGGGGTACTCAAGAAAATTAGAATTATACATAAAGTACTTGGTGTACACATGAATACTTGAATTATTCATGAAAACTTGATTTATACATGACACAAACTATGTTTTCATTCAGAGTTTCAAGTAACTCGATAAGAAAATGATTTTAAATACATTTTCTCAACAAAACATCAAAAACCGGTTATTTAAAAAGATTTATTTCAAATCTTTTACAAACAAACAATGAACTCGCTCAACTTTATGTTGATTTTTCGCATGTTTCTTTCTGAGGTTGCATTTCTAAGACAAGACACGGTTGGAATAGGAGAACCATGAAGAGTCGAGTACTTAGTGGCGTTCATTTTCTAAAAGACTTAGCTTATTTGCTTCCGCTGTGCAATGAAGATACCAGTCCAGTCACGCCAATGCTCTGATATTTCGGGGTGTGACACACTATGATCATGGTAAAGAAAAATCAAGTAGATATAGGCTGGAAATAGGGGGTTTGAGTAAATATTGTGCAGGAAGTTGTAGGAGTCATTTCAACCGTCACATCAACTTAATTGCCTCGATATAGGAGATAAGGTTTAAAATATATCCGTTGGAATTGGTATACCAACAGATATATTTTGGGGACAATTGTTATGGGTGGTTTTCGGCTCATATATCTTGAATAATATTCTGACTGTGCTTCCTTTATTGTGATCAGGATACCGGATCAGGAAATTGGTAACATCCTGACACAGTATCCTGGTAATGACTAATTAGTTCACGTGCAGATTAATGAAGCAAGCTTATAACGTTTGAGTGGACCTGTTCTCCCAAAGACTCTGGCTAATCAGTTGAAATTGGGACGTTGAAGCCGGAAGAAGTGGGCTACAACGTTCACAAAGGGAATATTTGGCGTATCCCTGTTTTATAGGCTAGTTTGTTAGTTTTGTTTTACTATAAATAGGATTGATTGGATCAGATAGAACACACACAACTTTTATACACTCTTGCTCTCTACTAGCTGCAATCACTCACAAAACACTTACACTTGTACTCGAATCTCATTGTAACACTTAGTTGATCTACATCATATCCTGCACTGTATCCTGATATTTGAAGCAATAAGAAGAACAAGGCTGTTGCGATTGTTAGCTCCCGAGGTTTTGTGCCGGCGATCTAGATTGATCAAAGGCTTTCCTCGTACATCCCGTGTCAACCTTTACCTTTTTGCTCATTGTTTGATTATAGATACAGCTCGATATCCTGAGCTGTATCCTGAAAAATGTTTTTGTTAACAACTTAATCAGCAAATATTTTTCAAATACTTCTAGCACACTACCTCACTTAACTAATTTGATCACTTATGTCACACCCCCAAAAATCCACATGCGGAGTACTGCCGCTTGGAGGCGTGACTGACCAGGATCAAGCCACCAATCATATTGAACATAACAAGTAATAAGTAAAATTCAACCACACAATATGAAAGGTGTTTCAAATCAAAAACATAGTTAAGTGTTTAGCGGAAGCAGAATTGTAAAACCCAATGTAAGTATTAAGTACGAAATAAAGTAACGTTTTTAGCATGGCACCCACTGCCATGTCCCACAACGATCGCGCCTCCTTGTGCAAGCTCCATGAATACCTAATGACCTGCAAGGCATGTAACAACGAGTCAACAACAAATTTGAGCGAGTTCACAGTTGGTTGTTTAGTTATAGCATTCGTTTCGTAAATCATATGTTCGTTTTGTAAACCATGTATCGTATTAATTCGTATCACGGTCTCCCAGACATGTTTGCGAAGATTAGTGGGGGCTTCCCATGTGTTACTAGACCGTGCGTATCGACTATTACGAAAATATAAGTGGTGCCCTAAGTCAATGTCTATCAGCATTGACCCTTTGCCCATAGTCCCTTAGTACACGCCCGTCCGACTGGCACGGTGTGAGGTTTGTTAAACCTAATAGCGCTATTAACTAATGACCCGCTCGCCATAGGCCTCGGCGATTAAGTCGATATAAATGAGGGACTTCATGATAGAGTTTTGGTCCAGTGTGAAATCTTGGCATCCTACCTACAGAGGATGGCCGTACGTATCCTACCCAAGGAGAATACGCGAGGTTGTAGTTACCGTTTACCCATTCCCAACCCTTGGGAATCCCATGCCTTGGAGAGAGTGTGAACTCACCTTGGTTTGCTCGGTATGCTAAACTATGTGCTCGCAAACAATCAATCAAGGCCTAAAGTATGCATGTATACACAGTTAGTTCATGTTGGTAAAGTTTCACATGCAATCTATGTCACAAAGTGCTTGGCTGTTAACCTCATGTATCACATAAGCAGTTAATCAATTTCATGTCGTTCATGCTTCACATAAGTGTCTTTCACAGTTTATTCTAATATAATTATCCAATAACACACTTAACTGAGTTAAAAAGCTTAACTGGATTACCATATATAACAAAGTTACATTTTAACAAAGTTACATGCATAACTTAACAGAGTTAACATGCTTGACAGAAACAACATACTTATCAGTATTAATAGGCTAAACAGAATTAACAAACTAACAGAGTTAATAAACTAATAGAGTTAATAACCTAACAGAGTTAACCACTTAACAGAGTTTATGAACTAATAGAGTTAACAGACTAACAAATTTAGCAAACTAACAGAGTTAACAAGATAACAAATCATTAGACGAAAACACTCTTTGGTGTAATCCCTCCGATACGAAATCCCCCAGGTGACGAAATCCCTTGTTATGTTTTCGTCGGACTATCATATACAATTACAAATCACCAAACTCATATTAGCATTTAACACATAATCGACATGGGCACTGAATCATCAGCAGGTTTCAATTGTTCCCAATTATTTAATCATGCGATAGATATGGTGGGTGGTGAATATATATTAAGGATCATCCTAGGCTAGTATAATCAACATATCACCATTACCATCCTCGGTACTCCAACTAGATTCATGGATTTTCATATAGTGGCCGACAACCATACTCCTATTCCTAATTCTATTGGACCGAAATCATCAATGAGTTCATATGTAAATTGGATAGTTGAATTTATCATGCTGATTGCATTTAGTGGCCAGCCACTTTACTTGTTCATCGAGACACACAACTCAAGATCAAAGAAACCAATACATAAAAATCATCACTGTATAATCTAGTAATTTAATAGTGAACCATTATCGATTACGACAATTATTAACAAGAAAATCATGCTGACATTACATATACTCCACATCAACAGTTAACATGAATATAGAATCAATAACCAAAGACTTAATCGGCCAAGATGATGTATCGAATGGGGAGTATGTCCACAGCCATCGCACAATTAGGTGGTAAATAGGGTTTGGTTTGCTATTCAATAGTTATAAAGCCAAAGAATCACACATGTGGGCAGCAGAATTGGGCCAATGCCCATTCTCGACGAAATTAATGAAGGCGACGAAAACACGATGTTTTCGTCGAGTGGGTGTTCGTCGGGTGGGGGTGGGTGTTTTCGTCGAGTGCATGAAGGTAAGTTTAGCTTTTACAGTTTATATACCAACATCTTAAAACATAGGCACGCACAACTACAAACATCTCCAATAAATAATATAAACACATATACTTACAAAGCATCTAAGTCACACAAGCATCATCGCAAAACAAGTTACGCGTTTGGAAACTCGAGTTGTCACATTATCCCCAACTTGAAAGAAATTTCGTCATGAAATTTAGCATGCGGTTACTGAGGAAGCTAGTTAAGTTTGCATGGTTTACTGGTTTTCCTGGGGTGTCACATCATCCCCCCGTTGACTTGGAATTTCATCCCGAAATTCTGTAGTAGCTTCAGCCTCAGTGGTGGTTGCGCTGTTTCCGAATAACTGGGGATACTTGAGTTACATTTGATCTTCTCGTTCCCAGGTAAACTCTGGGCCACGACGGGAGTTCCAACGAACTCGAACAAGAGGCATTCTGGTGCGGTTGAGAGCCTTTACGTCTCGGTCCGTGATTTCAACTGGTTCCTGGACGAATCGCAACTGATCGTCGATAGTGAGCTCCTTCAAAGGAACTATGAGGGTCTTATCTGACAGGCACTTCTTCAGATTTAACACGTGAAAAACGTCGTGAACTCCACTGAGTTCTGCGGGTAGGTTCAGTCTGTAGGCCACTTTGCCTATTTTCTCGATTATTTCAAATGGTCTAACATAACGCGGATTAAGTTTGCCCCTTTTTCCAAAGCGAACCACACCCTTCCAGGGTGAAACTTTGAGTAGCACTCGATCCCCAACTTGGAACTTGAGTGGTTTCCTGCGCTTATCAGCGTAGCTTTTCTAACGGTCACGAGCTGCCGCCATTCGTTGTCGTATTTGAGCAATTTTTTTTTCTGTTGCGTCTACCACAAGTTCTGGACCCGTGATATGACTGTCACCCACCTCTGCCCAACAAAGAGGTGATCGACATTTACGCCCGTATAATGCCTCAAATGGAGCGGCTTGAATGCTGGTGTGGTAACTGTTGTTATACGAAAACTCCACTAACGGGAGATGCTTTTCCCAACCATTGCCAAAGTCGATTACACATGCTCGAAGCATGTCTTCTAGGGTTTGGATGGTGCGTTCAGACTGCCCATCTGTTTGCGGGTGGTAAGCTGTGCTCATGTCTAACCGAGAGCCAAAAGATGTGTGCATTGCTTGCCACAGCTCAGACGTAAAACGTGCATCACGATCGGAAATAATAGAGGTTGGCACCCCATGCCTCGAAACCACTTCCTGTAAGTAAACACCTGCTAGAGTTGATAACTTATCCGTTTCTTTGATAGCCAAGAAGTGTGTAGACTTTGTGAGTCGATCCACGATCACCAAATAGTATCATTCCCACGTTGAGATCTAGGCAGACCAGTAACAAAATCCATGGAAATTTGCTCCCATTTTCATTATGGTATCTCTGGTTGTTGGAGTAGGCCCGGTGGTTTCTGATATTCAGTCTTGACTCTTACACAAGTCAAACACTTGCTAACGTAAGTTGCTATATGAGCTTTCATGCCAGGCCACCAATACGTAGCTCTGAGATCGTGGTACATCTTATCCGAACCAGGATGTACTTAGTAGCGAGACCTATGTGCTTCATCCATCACCAGCTCGTGTAAGTTTCCATAGTGTGGGACCCAAATGCGCCCTGTAACGTAGTAGGCACCGTCTTCCTTTTATTCTAATCGTTGCCTTGAGCCGCGTAGAGCTTCAGCCCTGACGTTTTCTGGTTTTAATGCTTCTACCTGAGCATCTCGTATCTGTGCAGGAAGGCTAGACTGGATGGTGAGTTGTAATGCTCGCACACGCCTAGGGGTTGTATCTTTTCGACTGAGGGCGTCAGCCACAACATTTGCCTTGCCCGGATAGTACTTGATGGCACATTCGTAATCGTTTAAAAGCTCGACCCATCGACGCTGACGCATGTTTAATTCCTTCTGTTTGAAGATATGCTCGAGACTCCTGTGATCGGTGTAGATGGTGCACTTGGTACCGTACAGGTAATGTCTCCATATCTTGAGTGCGAAGACAACAGCTCCCAGCTCCAGATCGTGTGTAGTGTAATTTCTTTCGTGAATCTTAAGTTGGCGCAAGGCGTAAGCAATGACTTTATCCCGTTGCATCAATACACAACCAAGGCCCTGAATTGATGCGTCACAATAAACCACGAAATCGTCTGTGCCCTCGGGTAATGAAAGAATCGGTGCACTACAAAGTCTGTCTTTCAAGTGTTGGAATGCAGATTACTGTGTATTACCCCAACGATATGTGACGCCTTTCTGAGTTAGTAGAGTAAGCGGCTGTGCAATCTTCGAGAAGTCTTTGATGAACCTTCTATAGTAGCCCGCCAAACCCAAGAATTGGCAGATTTTTGTTGGTGTACGGGGTGGAGGCCAGTTCTTGATCGAGTCTACCTTGGATGGATCAACGTGTATCCCAACCTTGTTTACCACGTGGCCTAGAAAATGGACTTCACGAAGCCAAAAGTCACATTTCGAGAACTTTGCATAGAGTTGCTCTATACGTAGAAGTTCCAAGATAAGTCGCAAATGCTGCTCGTGTTCCTCCTGACTCTTGGAGTAGATCAAAATGTCGTCGATGAATACAATCACAAACTTATCCAAATAAGGCTTACACACTCTGTTCATAAGATCCATGAAAACTGCAGGTGCGTTTGTTAACCCGAATGGCATGACCAGAAACTCGTAATGGCCGTAGCGTGTTCTGAATGCTGTTTTGGAGACGTCCTCGTCCCGGACTCTCAGTTGATGGTAGCCTGACCTCAGATCAATCGTTGAATAGTAGCTCGACCCTTGCAGCTGATCGAACAAGTCTTCAATGCGTGGGAGAGGATAGCGATTCTTCACGGTCACCTTGTTCAGTTCGCGGTAATCTATGCACATGCGGAAGGTACCGTCTTTCTTCTTCACAAATAATACTGGAGCTCCCCAGGGCGAAGAGCTAGGACGAATGAAACCCTTTTCCAAGAGTTCTTGTAATTGTTTGGACAGTTCTTCCAATTCGGTTGGAGCTAAGTGATAAGGTGCTCGAGCTATAGGTGCTGCTCCAGGAGCTAGCTCGATTTGAAATTCGACCTGACGATGAGGCGGTAGCCCAGGTAAATCTTCAGGAAACACTTGAGGAAAATCGCGTACAACTGGAATATCCTCTATCTTCTTCTCTTTCGTTGATGCGTCAGTAACAAGTGCTAAGATAGCGGTGTGGCCCTTTCGCAAACACTTCTGGGCCTTAAGGAAGGAGATGATGCCCACAACAACACCACTCTTGTCGCCTTGAATCACCAGTGGTTCTTTACCAGAACGGGGAATACGAGCAATCTTTTCCTTGCACAGGAACTCTGCTTGCTGTTGCGATAACCAATCCATACCAATGACGATGTTGAAACTCCCCAAGACTATAGGAATGAGGTTGATGGAGAAGGTCTGACCAGCTAAAACGAGATTACAACCCTTGACTATGTGTGTGGCCTCTAAACTTTTACCATTTGCTAACTCTACGACATGTTTGGTGTTTAAGGGAGTTGGTGTACGTTTTAACATTTGACTAACTTTTAGAGACACATATCTGATATCGGCACCCGAATCAAATAAAACAGTAACATAAAAGTCATCCAGTAGAAACTTACCCATCACGACGTTGGGGTCATTCCTAGCATCACCCTGACCAAGCACGAACACACGACCCCGGGCGCCATTGTTTCCATTGTTTCCCCCGTTGTTATTCCCATTGCCCTGATTATTGTTGTTCTTGTTCTGATTCTGGTTTAGCTGAGGGCAGTTCCGCTTGAAGTGACCTTCAGCACCACACTGAAAGCACCCCCTGTTTCCTCGCTGTTGCTGCTGCTGGTTCTGTAGAGCGGGTGGTTGTTGTTGATGGTTCTGATTCGCAGGTCGTGAGCTCCTGCAATCCTTAGCTTCATGACCCATCTTGAGACACCTTTGACAATGACCCCTGTTGCACTGACCCTTGTGGTGTCTGTTGCATTTGTTGCGCTTTGGAAGGTTTCCTCGATAACCACCCTGTACTTGACTACCAGAAGACTGCTGACTGGGGCTCTGGTAATCATCGATCTTTCATTGTTGTGCCTGAGACTGAACTGTAGTTGAACCCTTGCTGGAGGCTCCATCCCATTTTCGCTTGTTGTCACTGGGAGTAGCAGAAGTGGTAGCAGTAGTAGCACTGATGCGCTTAGGCAGCCTGTTCTGTTCCACTGCCTGGTCTGTGAGACGATGAGCAAGACGAGTAACATCCTGGATGGTAGCAAGGTTAGCCGAAGTCACATGGCTTTGAATTTCTGGTACAAGACCCCTGAGATACAGCTCGATAAGCTTGATGGGAGGACCCACCATAGTTGGACACAAGATGGCCAGCTTGTTTGACCTTTTCGTATACGCCTCTATCTTTGACCCTGTCATCTTCAGGTTAAAGAACTCCACTTCCAACTTGTGGATGTCATCACGACTACAGTATTCCCGCTTGATCAGTTCCTTAAAGTCGTTCCATGGGGTGGCATTGGCAGCTACCAACCCCAACATTTGCACTTGTGCGTTCCACCAAGTCAAAGCAACGCCTTCGAGAGTACCAGTGGCATACTTCACCCTACAAGCCTCAGGGCATTCACACATTTCGAAGACTAACTCGAGATTCTCGAACCAGTGGAGGAGTCCAACTTCCCCTTTAGTGCCACTGAAAGTACCAGGACGACAGTCCATGAAAGTTTTGAACGTGCACGCAGGCGGCTGAGCATGCTGGCCTCCTGCTTGGGCGGCTGCAAGTGCCGCAGCAACTTGTTGGTTAATCAGAGCTGTCAACTGGGCTTGAGTCATGTTAACGCGTCCGCTCATGATCTTCGTATCAAAGAAAACATGAGTGAGAGAGGTTCGTGAAAGTGCAATGACAGAAGAGAGTAAGCACATATGTGTTTCAATCAACAGTAGTTGTTACGTTTATCTAAGCATACCATGAGCAAAGTTCTATGTAATCTAACAAGTAGGCAATGTAAACATAAATCGTATCACCTATAATGTTGAGCCTTGCACGTGGAGTGAAGCGTCGTTGTGGATCATTGAGCACTGTACAGGTTATAGTATGGTTTTAATAAAAAAAATTTCCCTTATTAAAACCAAGTTCGCTATAACCAATGGCTCTGATACCAATCTGTCAGACCCCCAAAAATCCACATGCAGAGTACTGCCGCTTGGAGGCGTGACTGACCAGGATCAAGCCACCAATCATATTGAACATAACAAGTAATAAGTAAAATTCAACCACACAATATGAAAGGTGTTAGTGCATTTATGTCTATAGCCTTCGTCAATCCGAGCCGTAGCGAGAAACAGAAGAAAACGAGTCGTTTTGATGTAATATCTAGACAAAAGGCAAGGTGGCAATATTGTAATTAATGAGAAATCTCATTAAAAGCCAAGGCCTATAAATAGGAGCTTTATGTTTAGATTAGAGACTTTTGGCTCATTTGTCATTTGGAGCTTTCTAGATCTAGAGAGAGAAAGTGATTCAAGGTGCTTGTTCTTGTTAGATTTCTAATAGAATCACCTTTATATTACATTGTGTGTGTTAGGTCGCGTTCGTGTACGGATTCCGCACGTCATACGTTCGTTTCGCAATCGTTTCGCAATCGTTTCGGAGTCAAAACCGGTCCTACAAGTGGTATCAGAGCAGGAGCTCGATTGCACTGATCTATCACACATTTTCGTGCAGAAAATCATCAGATTCAGATCCGAATTGCAACACTTCTTCATCTTTTTCATATTTTTCACGTTTTTCACTGATTTTCGTCAAATTGAACGGGTTTTTACGGTCCAAATCGTCTGATTTTTTGATATGTTATGCGAAAACACCTGATCTATAATCCTACCAAATTTCAGATTCAAACTCCTAGCCGTTTAGGAGAAATTTGAGTTTTTAGGTCCGATTTCGTCTGAAAACTGGTGACCGTTTGAACGAGGCTTGCCTGACCATTTGAAACTGACACCTTCCCGTTTGAAACTGAAACCTTCCCGTTTGAAAATGACACTTCCGTTTGAAACTGACACCTTCCCGTTTGAAACTGACACTACCGTTTGAACTGATCGTTTGAGGGTGTGACCTTTTGAGGGAGTGACCGTTTGAGGGTGTGACCGTTTGAGGGTACCGTTTGAAACACGATTCCCATTTGAAAGTGGTTATCGGGTCACGTGAAATCAGAATTGAAAATTAATGTTGTCGACTAGTTTTAATTGAACAATTAATTGGAAATTGAAAGTTGCTTTATCGATTAAGGGGATATTGGATGGCCACTTAATACGTGTGTTGTTATCAAGAATTGCATGTGCAACAATTAAAGGAACCGACCATATTAATTGAGAATATCAAAAGTTCACAACAGGTTGTTTGTTATCGAGATTGCATGCATTTAAAACATAGTAATCGGCCCAATCAGACTTTTAAAAGAAATAAGATCCACGTGAATCAAGTAATTGCACAAGCCCACTTGTACTAAACGGTCCAATAAAAGTTGTTGAATATCATTGTTGTCGGCTATTATAGTTGATTTTTTGGCTCAAGGTTTACATGTGAAGGAGTGTCCATTTTATTGGTTCTTATATCATCGGCCCAATACTTTAAGCCCATAGTTGCAGTTCTCATCAATGTGTAATATGTCCAATTGTGTTTGAATGATATCAGCTTAACATTGCTTTCGGACAAATTAATGGTTTAAAGTGTTCAAAGATCCAAGTCTTACGGTTTGATCGTTCAAAGGTTTCAAAGGGCCAGGTCATTTGAATTTGATTCGGGTCATAGCAGTCCGCACAGTCTGTCAACCTTCAGTCCGCACAGAATATTCACAAGTTCGAGTATTTATTTGATTCAGTTATTTGATAGTGTTTAAACTGATAAGTGTTTGTTTGTTTGTTTGTTTGATTCAAGGTTATTCAAGAATTGCAAATCATGGCCGAAGAATTTTTCAACACGTTCTACAATGCGTTTACATCAGATACGGTAGAATCATCAGAGGTTACACCCAAAGCTATAACTAAGACGATCAAGGATAACATCAAACATGACAACTTTTATCAAACCTATTCAAAACCTCCGAAGCTGGATAACATTGAAGATTATGTCTGGTGGAAGGAGAGGTTCATCAATTGGGCGAAGGCATATGCACATGAGAGTTGGTTCTGTTTGAAGTTTGGTTATGAGAGCCCAGTAAATGACAAAGGAGAAGAAATTCTGATCAAAGATTATTAAGAAGATGACAGAAAGAAATTTTCTTATGAACAGAAGATGATTGATTTGATTCAGCAATCAGTTCGAGATGATATTTTCTCATTATTAGTTCATGATGGGTCATCAAAGTCTGTGTGGAAAGCTTTGAAAGTAAAAGATAAGGGGGGGTAAACAAATTCAGAAAAACAAAATAGCATTATTGAAAAAAGAATTTGATTTGTTTGACAGTTTAAAGGGAGAGATAGTGAGGAAAATGATTGAGAGGGTTTGCCATTTAAAAATTGAACTTGAAAGATTCAAAATTGTGAAAACAAGAGAAGAGATAATTGACAAAGTAATTGAAGCGTTACCACGAGCTGATCAGTGGCAAACGTTTGTTTTTATCTTGAAAAATGATGCTAAATTTGATACAATTTCTCTTGATGCATTGTTAGAAAAGATTGAGAGTCATGATCTGGAGCTACAAAAGCAAAACAAGATGAGTGGTCCACCTCATCAACAAAATGTTGGCTTGTACTTCAAAGGGAGTGTACCTTCGGAGAAAGGTGTTAGTTCACCAAAGACAGCATTCAGTGGTGAGAAGATGAAAGAACCACAAACAACTTCATCAAGTTACCATTCTGGATATCATTCATCTTCAAAATCAAGTTCTGATGAAGCTGAGGAGATTCTGTGCAACATTGCTCTTAAACTGAAGAATTCTCCTGCAATGAGCATCAATGCAGCTAAGCAGCAAATGAGTTTTCTTGCATCTGTTCTGGAGTCGTATGAAGGTCTAGTGGCTGGTAAAATTGGAAACTCTGAATTAACCAAAGAAGACTACGACCAGATTGATCCGGAAGAGATGGAACTCATTGACATTCGCTGGTGTTTGGCAAGTTGCATTCGCAGAGCTTAGAGATATATGGAGATTACAGGGAAACAATCTTTGGGTGGTCCTTCAACGAAACTTGGATTTGACAAATCCAAAGTGACCTGCTTCAGATGCAAGCAAGAGGGTCATTTCAAAAGAGAATGCAGAAATTCTGAAGTTGCTGAAGGAAATGAATGTCCTTTCAACGATGATTATTATCGAAAAGCAATCTACCACCGAAGCAAAGAAGAGTCGAAATTGATTGAAGATAAAAACCAAATCAAGAGCTTGTTTTATAATTCACGATGATGAAGGTTTTGACTAGAGCTCAATTTGTCCAGAAGAAGATCGTTTGGAAAATGTTCGAAAAACAGCTCATGGCAGAGCTGTGACAGAGGAAAGAAAGTTTGTTTTTGTTGCTGAAATTAAAGAAGATGTTAAAGAAGAAAAAGGCACTGTTGAAGTCAAAGAGAGAACTCGGGAAGAGATTTTAAAGGAGAAAACTGAGAGAGAAAGATTTATTGTGGGATGCAGGATGCAGAAAATGGAGGAAGAATATGAGAATGCTGTTGCGAACAAACGATGGGATAAAAAGCAAGAATGTTATGTCAACAAACAAGGTGAACCAGTTGTTCCCAGATGTGACATAGTTCATGATGATGTTCTTCTTGTTATTCCTCGATCCGGCGAATATTACTCAAATGTTGCAAAAGACAAAACATATGTAAAAAGGCTGGATAAAATCATCAGGGATGCTATGACAATCAAATTGAGAAAGAGAAATGAAGAAAGAATGAAGAAGAATATTGAGAATATGGTTGATGAATTGAAGAAGGTCGCTGAGGAAGTCAAGATTGAAGAAGTGAAAGATGAAATTCAGAAAGTTGAGTATGTGAAGACGTCTAAAGAACAGAAGGTAGTTGAGAAAGAGAAGGTTGTTATTGAAGAACAGCAAGTTGAAATAGTCAAGAATGAGAATTTGGAAGCTGGTGATGCTGGTGATGAAGTTAGTGTTGAAGAAAAGCAGAATGATGCTGATCAGAAGCAGACAGAGACTGTAACAAACACCGAAGTGCCAATCACTGAGGTAAATTCCGATTCTAACATCTTGACTGAAATTGTTGAACAGTGCAAGAAATGCATGGAAACATGCAATGCTTGTACTGAAAAAGATGAAAAGATCAGAACAAGAGATCTTGATTTCACAAAACTTGAAGAAGTTTTCAAGAACAAGTGCAAAGAAATATTTGAAAATGAAAAAGTTTTAAAAGAAAATAATGAAACACTTTCAGAAAAATGTAAAAAATTAGAAAAAGAGAATGAAATTTTAAAAGAAGATGTTTCTAAAATGACAGAAGAATGTTCTCAGAAAGAATATATTTGCCAAGAAATGAAAAAGGAATATGATTCAATAAAATTGGCTTATCACATTACAAAGGAATCATATGAAAAAGTAAAGAGTGAAATGAAACTTGTTCAATCAAGATTGAAATATTGTTCTGAAACATCAAATGAACTAAAACGAATGTATGAAATTAAACAACAAGTTGTGAATTCTTATATTGAAGATGTTGCTAAACTTAAGCGTAAGATTGCTGATTTAGAACAGGATAACAACAAATTAAAAAGTTATCAAGCGTCGTCATATGTGCTTGAACGTATTTTCAACATAAAACCGGATGGAAAAGATTCTGAGCATAACACGACAGGCATTGGTTCAGAGTTTCATCAAGTTCCACCACCGGAAAAGTTTGTGTTTTATGATGAGGAAAAGGTCGAAAAAGCTTTCAACATGGTAGACCAATTGCCAGACAACATTGACATAACCTATTCCAAATCTGATGATTCTGATGATTCAGAGGTGGTAGGTAAAGTCGTTGAAAGTGTGTTGAAAGAAGAGTCGGTTGATACAGGTAAATCTGAATCACAGGATGAAGATGAAGGAAATTTTCATGATAGTTATCTGAAAAACACAAAATCCGAGAAAAGTTTGAATGATGATTCAAAAGGATTGGTTTATACCATGATTGGATAGGACAGATTGTTCTTAGATGTTGTATTCCCGATTCAGAATGTGATTTCAGAAAAGGTTGATAAAGTGTTCAAAATGGTTGAGATTGAGAAGTCTGAGATTTTAAAGTTTATTGGAAAGAGTCATAGAGGTTCGTATAACACACACCTGGTTACAAGAATAAAAACATGAAGGCTGGGTTAGGTTATAAGAAGAAACAAAATCGAAACAAAAATGAAACTCAAAATTTTCAAGAAAAAATGAATTTTGTTCAAGGAAATAGTTTAGTAGAAGAAAAAGAACTCAAATTGAGACAGTCTAATGATGAGTTCTTTGCTAAAAAGAAAAAGCAACAACCACAGGTCAAAGATGTGTCCATGAGAACATGTTTCAAATGTGATCAAAAAGGACATCTTGCACGCAAGTGTCCAAATCTAAAACCTGTGGATGTTGACAAAAAGAAGTCTGAAAATGTTGAAAAACAAAAATCTGAGGATGTGAAACATAGGTCAACCAGATTTGATTCAAAACAAACTTGGAGGTATAACACAAACAAGTTTGCTTCGAATCAAACTTGGAAATCGGATCAAAATTGGAAATCAAACCCGAACAGGTTCGATTTAAGACAGACCTGGAATACTCACACACCCAGATTCAGAACAACACAAAGTTGGAAAACATCAGTTGATATGATAAAACCCCAATAGTTTTGGAAACCAAAAGTTGTTGTTCAAAATCAAAGTGTTCAAAAAGATTCACATTTTTACAAACGTGGTACTCCTAAAGGTCAAACATGGAGTGTAAAGAAACAGGTGATTCTTGAAAAAGATGAAAAAGTTGAAGTAAAAGTTAAAAAGTCTTTGTTCAGAATGACAAAGATTTTCCGAAGTTAAATGAAAATTATTGTGTTGAAATGCCTAAGGTCCAACAGACCTGGGCTAAATTGTTCAAGTAATTGAGTAGTTTGTTTGTGTAGGTGCTCATGGAATTTGAAGATTGTGAGTTTGGAATTCAGAGTAGCCTGGCATGTAACACCTGTGCCTCCACGGCCATCAAACAAATACCAAACCAATGAAATATTGTATTTCATACTTGGGATTTGTAAAAATATGTGTATCATTTGCACATATCAATTTTTGTTCAATTTCAAACTCTAAATCGCTTTCTGGAAGGTTATACGCGCACAAATGCGTACATATAACCAGTTTAATGCAACAAACACTTCGGAATAGTGAAATTGGCTTAACATACCTTAAATAACCCTTACATAACTTAGAAATAAGTTTTGAAGGCTTTGGTATGGCAAAAACAAGTTAATTCGTCTACAGGGACTAAATTTGACAAACTGCGAAAGTATGCCAATCTGAACTGTAACAGACATTCCGGAACATGGCCATAAGTTAAACATACCATAAATATCCTTTACATAGCTTAGAAATAGGCTTTGATGGGTTCGGTGTGCTAAAATAAAATTTAGGGTCATTCAGGGACTAAAAGCGTCAAAAAGTGCACAAGTTTGCACTTTCGCGCATATCTTACGTTCTGAATACATCCGGACATCCAAAAATTTATGTAAGCACTATAATATTTTATTTTAGTGTTTGGCATAAGAAAAATCCATTCGTCGCGTCATTTGGATCGTTTTTCGCGCTTATGCGCATTCCGTCGTAATTAAGCGAACATCGCGATCGTACGGCCAAACGAACCGACATCCGAGATATTTTTGAGCATGTTTCATGTCCACAATGTTTAGGCATCATTTTAAGGCCTTAAAGTTGGCTTTACGGGCCCGGAAAGTGTCGGGAATGGCCTTAAACACGTGCAGGGACTGAAACTGTAAATTCTGAAACATGTTGCTGATCAGACAAGGCCAGGCGGCCCGCCTGAGCCTTTGTGAATCCTGAAGCGGGCTGCGTGGCCCCTTCTGACCAGATTAAATGAATCTAACAGCAGATTGCAGCTGTTGCATTCACAACCACACACTCACACTTGCTTAGTCAGCTGATAAGAACCCATTTTTAGTCACCACAACTTGCCAACAAGTGTACGCACGAGATTCGATCACGATATTCGAGAAACGATCCTAACGGTTCGGGTATTCCTATAAATACCCATCCACCCCATTGCAAAACTTACAAGAATTTTGATTTGAGAAACTCTAAGTTGAAACCATTGTTTCATACCTGAGATTTTTGAATCGAAATTAGCATTCGGGGACCCTTCGTAAGTATTCTTTCGTTCTTTTATTGCTTTACGAGTCTGAAAGTCAAACTTTGTTTGACTTTCTGCGTTGACCAGTTTATGGTCAATGCGAAGTTCGTTTAAACTTCGCAACGTGAGTGTAATCACGTTGGTTATAGTCCCTTGGGACTATGCCTACTGATTACCATGTTGTCTAGGGTCGTAGGGTAAGCGATCTCGCTTATACCTTCGAACCCGACCCATTTGGTCGATCATTAGGATCCGACCAAATACATTAGGTGACCATAGTAGGTAGGGAATAACCTTCCGAGGTTATACCTTATGGTCGCTTCGTTTAAGTAGTTGTATGATAGGTAGTTTATATGCCTTAGGTAAATTACCAATATACCCTTTTCATGTATAATTGGTAATTAAGCATATGTAACCTAAACTTTTGTCACATAGCTGATTATGTAACATGTTTAGGCATATAACATTTGTCATAGGACTAGTTAGGCGGTCCGAACGCGTTTCACGCGCACGACGAGTTAAAGTAGCATAAGCTACCTTAATGGGTCGCGATGGGTCGAAAGCACTTAGGTTAGGTTTCATGTAGTATGTAGGCCTTGTTAAACCATATCATATGAGTTCCAATACTCATTTGGTTTACCAAGCCTCATCCTATCCGATCTCCCGATTTAAGTCCGGTTTATTTATATAGTTTTAGATTGCCGACTGATTCTGTGCTCTCTCTAGCTTTGGTTGGTTGTTGTTCAAGACCTCTAAGCATTCTCAGGCGAGTACATTATTCCCCTCTTTTACTGCTTCCAAATTGTTTTGGGGTGACTCATATGTGCTAAATGTCTTAACAATGATTTCAAGAACGATTACAATGATTTCAAAAACAATTACAATGTGGTTTCAAGAACGATAACAATGGTTTCAAAAACAATTACAATGGTTTCAAGAACGATTTCAATAAAGTGAAGAAACTTGTTAGTTGTAGTTACATAACCAATGACATTCATTAGCAATGATCAAGCCGACCAGTATTAGGTTATGGTACCATAGGATCTGACAAATCCCGTTATTCTCTATACCCATGGTTATGTGTGGGTATTTTGGGTAACGACTGAATCTGTAATTATTAATTTACCCTTTGGTAAGGGTTTGTTAAGAACGAGAACGAGTTGGAACGATGAACGAGTCAAGAAGGTTTGAATGTTATTAGAAAATTGACAATAAAGTAGTTTCACAATTAAAACAAGAACGATTTGAACGATTAAAACAACAAGAACAATTTGAACGATTTCACAAAATGTTTTAACGATTGGGTAAACATTTGGACATGATTTACATTTGATCATGCATTTCCACGAAACATAGTATTGATTTAAACCAAGTTTTACTTCAATACTTTGTTTTGTGCGTTTTACATATGGTTTAGTTGATGCATTTCACTAGCCATACATATCATTTTGGTTACACATTACATGGTTTACATTTGACACAAACACTTTTGACATTGGTTATACATAACATGATTTGCATCTTGACATGAACATTTTGACATATTATTCCAATACATTTGGCAGTTGGTTTACACATAGACATCTTACATTGTTGGTTTGGTTTGAGTAAGTGAGTTAAGTAACGAGGCGTGTGTAATATGATATAAGCATGGTGGATACGCCGCTGGTACTTCCTATATATAAGTGCTTATATGCTATTACATATCGTAGCGTTGTTTAAATCATTTCAATTTAAACATATAACATTTTCTACAAATAACATACTTTTCACAATACATTGTTGTACAAATAACTTAACTTATACAAACTCATTTTACATGGTTATTCATTTAATCATGCATTATTCTCTTATTTATACATATCATCTGAACTTATTATTTTTCAAATGATTTACAAAGACAAAGCAAATTACAAGGTTCATGACTAAACATTTTCTTAAACAGAAGTCATGAATCTTATTTTCACAAAACCTATGTACTCGCCAGCATTTCTTTGCTGACCTCGTTTTCGCATATGTTTCAGGTATTGTTGAATGATATCGATTGATAGGATGCATGCTCACATAGGACTGGACAAGGCCATAGTGACTCAATAACAATGATAGACTATGTTTAAATTGTGTATTTAGATTTCCAGACGATGTAATTATTCAATGTTTAATAAAACGAAACACTTTTTGGTATCCATGGTTATGAAACAATGATTCTGTTGCAACGCGCCCCGATGTTTCCGCCGCGCTTTGTTCTTTTACGCGGTCGGGGTGTGACAGAAAAGTTGGTATCAGAGCCAATGGTTATAGGGAATTAGGTTATTAATAATGCTTTGACCTAGTCTATAACCTTTCTAGGACCCTAACGCGAGTTTACTTGCGTTTAGTCATAAAACAATACCGTCACCTATCCTTAGGCGACGACCACAACAAGAACATAAATTTCAAAACCGCTTTGAAAACTAATCATCTGTTCTAGGATGATTGATTTCTAGGTTTTGAACCCTCTATTGTAAGGTTTTGAACCCTCTGTTATATGGTTTTGAACCCCTTTGAGTTTTCAAAATATCGTCAAGGTTTTGGGTTTTAAATAATGTGAATACGTGCAAACTGGAAGGGTGAATGCTTGTATTCTGGGTTTTCTGTCTTGGCAAGCACTTCGTATATATCTCATCAGACGCGAGACCAGTTGTTCTCACCTGGGAATTCTTGGGATGAGTGTTCACTTATAGGCGAGCATGTCTTCGCGATACATTATTTTTGATCCATTTACTTTGGTTAGTCACTGTGTGTCGGTTGTTGCTTTGTAGTAACAAACAAATGACCACTATCCTTGCTTTCATCAGATTTGTTTCATCTCATTCTTTTCGTCAAATTCTCTCACTCGTTTCCTTTCATGTTTCCTCTTTTAGAATGCCTCCTCGACGCGAAAGCCAGATAGCGACTGCCGAATTGGCAGAAATCATTGCGCAGCAAATGGCTGCTCAATTCCCAAACCTCTTTGCTCAATGGAACCAAGCCAACAACAACAACAATGTTCCATGCAAATACAAGGATTTTAACCAGGCTAAACCACTCAAGTTTAGTGGTTCTGAAGGAGCGACTGGGCTTCTTCAATGGTTCGAGAGCATTGAGAATACTTTCCGCCACGTGCAGTGTCCTGACAATCGCAAGGTCGAGTTTTCTTCAAGTGTGTTTCAGAAGAGGGCTCTCACATGGTGGAACGGGGTTATGAGGGATCGTGGTGCAGAAGTTGCTCTAGCACAGACATGGGCTGAACTTAGGGCTCTTATGATGAGGGAATTCTGTCCTCGTCATGAGCAGCGACCTTTGGAGAAGGAATTTGATGAGTTGAAGCAAGATAGTGGTGAGCACAGGGCGTATACTGATAGGTTTGAGGAGTTGAGTCTGCTTTGCCCGACAATGGTTACCCCACTCGACAAGGCTATCGAAAGGTACATCGACGGCCTACCTGACTCGGTACAAGACATTCTTACTGGTAGTAGCCCTACCACACTCCGTCAGGCGATCGAGTTAGCTGCGACATTGACTGAGTCGCAGATTCGGAAGAATAAGTTACACAGAAAGGGTGACAAGGGTAAGAAGTAGGGGTCTGACAAGGAGGATAGCAAGAAAGGTCAAAACAAGAAGGGTAAGGAAGGTGAGACGTCAAAGAAATCAAGAAAGCGAAAGGGTGTTCAGAACTTTGCTGTTACAGCACAGACTGCTCAGAACCCGCGGAACCCACCAGCTCAGCCACCTGCAAAGAAAGCATATGCCGGTACCGCACCTCATTGTGCACGCTGCAACGGTCATCACGCGGTACAACAAGCTTGCTGGCAATGCACGACGTGTGGTAAACTTGGGCATTTGGCCAATGTTTGTCGTTTGGGACAAAATCAGGCTGCTCAGGTTCAAGCTCCGGTTCAAGGGAATGCTGCGAGATTCCCACTGGGTTCATGTTTCAACTGCGGAGAGATTGGTCACTTCCGCCACAACTGCCTAAGACTGGTGAATGCAAATGCTAACGTAAACCCGAATGCGAACGTCAATGTGAATCCAGCACGTGGTCGAGTGTTTAACATCAATGAGGCAATTAACGATGCAGCGATGAACGATTAGTATTTTGTATTCCTCTGGTTGTTATCTTGGAACATTTAATGACAATGCGGTTGTTATATAAATAAAAATTTGTAGTTTTTATTTTCTTTAACTAATGCAATTGTATGAATGTTTGATCCAACCTTATGATGTCAACACAAAGACAAACTACTCGTGTGGTTCTGTCATTATTATGATCACTTGTGACCTCCCCAAGAACCTTAAACGCTTTTTTCTTTTAAATCAAAGCCCAAAGTTATTTACGAAAAGGATATGTTGCTTTTCTAGCACATGTCACCGAGGAGAAAGGCAAGAGCGAGAGTATTCAGGATATTCCGATTGTTCGGGATTATCCAGAGGTGTTTCCTGATGAACTATCTGGTTTGCCTCCAGTTTGTCAAGACAAGTTTCATTATGATCTTGTACCCAATGCCAATCCAATTGCGAAAGCACCTTATCGTCTTGCACCATCTGAGATGCAAGAATTATCGAAACAGCTTCAAGAGTTGTATGATAAAGGATTCATCCGTCCAAACTTTTCACCTTAGGGAAAACTCTTGCCCTCTTTGTGAAAAAGAAAGATGGATCTTTTCGAATTTGTATCGATTAACGTAAGCTTGATAAGCTTACCATCAAGAAATCGATATCCCCTACCTTAAATCAATGATCTCCCCGATCATCTGCAGGGTACTTCATGCTTTTCCAAGATCGATTTGCATTCTGGGAATCATCAACTTCGAAGAAGATATTCCCAAAATGGCTTTCTGCACGAAGTATGGCCATTACGAGTTTACAGTCATGCCTTTTGGATTGACAAATGCTCCAGCCATCTACATGGACTTAATAAATAGAGTCTGCAAGTCTTATTTGGATCAGTTCGTCATTGTTGTTATTGATGACATCTTGATCTATTCATGTCCCGAGCCGATCACGATCAACACCTTCGTTGACATTGGAACCCCTAAAGAAGGAACAAACTTTTCGCTAAATCCTCCAAAAGGAAATTTTGGCTTAAAGAAGTTCAGTTTTTGGGTCATGTAGTCAACAAGCAGGGTATTCATATGGATCCATCCGAATTGCTGCAATTAAGGATTTGATTCCTTGTATGCTTTAAATACCCGTGTCCAAAGATAACAAATTTAAAGGTCAATTTAAACAATAATGCGAGTGTGTGATTATGCGATTATGTGATATGTGTTTATGTGTTCTCCTCTATGTTTTTGTGTGATCCGATTTTCAAATCCTCATAGAATCTTTCATATCTTCATATGAGGGATTCATAGTAGGATATTTAAAAGGTACTACCTTAATCCTTATGGGCTTCTACGTGGTAGTTAAGACCCTTGGGTTATATAGTACCATTCCATGATTCGATGAGAGACCCTTGAGTGGTCTAGTTAAAGATTGATTTAAGATCTGGTTAAGAATGGCATGTGATGATACAGCTGAAAGGACCCTATGGTGGTCCAGTCACACTCATCACATGTTTGTTCATTTGGTTTTAACCTACACATTATAAAATAGACTGTGTGAACTGTGCAAGGAATTGTCTAATTATGGACGCGTACATAATTATGAAATTTAGTGCATAGAAACCCAGTAGGATTTATTATGTGTAAGAACCGATAGTGACAACAATAACAAAATGAGAACGATGTAATGGAGGTACGGTGGACGCACCAATGACGCTTCATATACTTGTATATAAGTGTCCCTCTTACATTGCAAGCATAATGTTATTAAGGTTACTAGAAGTTCAGAACCCTAACCAATGTTGTTCGATCTTTTCAACTTCATGTTTTAAACTCTCACAAGTTTCCTCTAAATAAATTTCGGGACGAAATTTCCTAAAGTAGGGGAGACTGTAACACCTGTGCCTCCACGGCCATCAAACAAATACCAAACCAATGAAATATTTTATTTCATACTTGGGATTTGTAAAAATATGTGTATCATTTGCACATATCAATTTTTGTTCAATTTCAAACTCTAAATCGCTTTCTGGAAGGTTATACGCGCACCAATGCGTACATATAACCAGCTTAATGCAACAAACACTTCGGAATAGTGACATTGTCTTAACATACCTTAAATAACCCTTACATAACTTAGAAATAAGTTTTGAAGGCTTTGGTATGGCAAAAACAAGTTAATTCGTCTACAGGGACTAAATTTGACAAACTGCGAAAGTATGCCAATCTGAACTGTAACAGACATTCCGGAACATGGCCATAAGTTAAACATACCATAAATATCCTTTACATAGCTTAGAAATAGGCTTTGAGGGGTTCAGTGTGCTAAAATAAACTTTAGGGTCATTCAGGGACTAAATGCGTCAAAAAGTGCACAAGTTTGCACTTTCGCGCATATCTTACGTTCTGAATACATCCGGACATCCAAAAATTTATGTAAGCACTATAATATTTTATTTTAGTGTTTGGCATAAGAAAAATCCATTCGTCGCGTCATTTGGATCGTTTTTCGCGCTTATGCGCATTCCGTCGTAATTAAGCGAACATCGCGATCGTACGGCCAAACGAACCGACATCCGAGATATTTTTGAGCATGTTTCATGTCCACAATGTTTAGGCAACATTTTAGGGCCTTAAAGTTGGCTTTACGGGCCTGGGAAGTGTCGGGAATGGCCTTAAACACGTGCAGGGACTGAAACTGTAAATTCTGAAACATGTTGCTGATCAGACAAGGCCAGGCGGCCCGCCTGAGCCTTTGTGAATCCTGAAGCGGGCCGCGTGGCCCCTTCTGACCAGATTAAATGAATCTAACAGCAGATTGCAGCTGTTACATTCACAACCACACACTCACACTTGCTTAGTCAGCTGATAAGAACCCATTTTTAGTCACCACAACTTGCCAACAAGTGTACGCACGAGATTCGATCACGATATTCGAGAAACGATCCTAACGGTTCGGGTATTTCTATAAATACCCATCCACCCCATTGCAAAACTTACAAGAATTTTGATTTGAGAAACTCTAAGTTGAAACCATTGTTTCATACCTGAGATTTTTGAATTGAAATTAGCATTCGGGGACCCTTCGTAAGTATTCTTTCGTTCTTTTATTGCTTTTTGAGTCTTTTCGAGTCTGAAAGTCAAACTTTATTTGACTTTCTGCGTTGACCAGTTTATGGTCAATGCGAAGTTCGTTTGAACTTCGCAACGTGAGTGTAATCACGTTGGTTATAGTCCCTTGGGACTATGCCTACTGATTACCACGTTGTCTAGGGTCGTAGGGTAAGCGATCTCGCTTATACCTTCGAACCCGACCCATTTGGTCGATCATTAGGATCCGACCAAATACATTAGGTGACCATAGTAGGTAGGGAATAACCTTCCGAGTTTATACCTTATGGTCGCTTCGTTTAAGTAGTTGTATGATAGGTAGTTTATATGCCTTAGGTAAATTACCAGAATACCCTTTTCATGTATAATTGGTAATTAAGCATATGTTGTGACACCTGCGTCACTTCAACCATCAAACAAATTCCAAACCAATGAAATATTGTATTTCATACTGGGGATTTGTAAAAATATGTGTATCGTTTACACATATCAACTCTTGTTCGATTTCAAGCTTTAAATCGATTTCTGGAGGGTTATACGCGCACTGATGCGTAAATTTAACCAGTTTAATGCAATGAACACTCCAGAATAGCAAAATAGGCTTAACATACCTTAAGTAACCTTTACATAACTTAGAAATAAGTTTTGAAGGCTTTGGTATGGCAAAATCTAGTTTATTCGCTTACAGGGACTAAACTTGACAAACTGCGAAAGTATGCCAATTTGAACGGTAACGAACATTCCGGAACATGACCATAAGTTAAACATACCTTAAATATCCTTTACATAGCTTAGAAATAGGCTTTGAGGGGTTCGGTGTGCTAAAATAAACTTTTGGGTCATTCAGGGACTAAAAGTGTCAAAAAGTGCACAAGTTTGCACTTTTACGCATAACTTACGTTCTGAATACATCCGGACATCCAAAAATTTATGTAAGCACTAAAATATTTTATTTTAGTGTTTGGCATGAGAAAAATCCATTCGTCGCGTCATTTGGATCGTTTTTCGCGCTTGTGCGCATTCCGTCGTAATTAAGCGAACATCGCGTTCGTACGACCAAACGAACCAACATCCGACATATTTTTGAGCATGTTTCATGTCCACAATGTTTAGGAAACATTTTAGGGCCTTAAAGTTGGCTTTACGGGCCTTAGAAGTGTCGGAAATGGCTTAAATACACAACAGGGACCAACACTATCATTTTTGAAACTTATTTTCTGATCAGAACCCCCATGCGGCCCGCATTAGTTTTGGTGTATCCTGAAGCGGGCCGCGTCAGCCTTCCAGAACAGATAAGATCGATTAGTCAGCTGATTCCAGCTGTTTAATCCACACCCACACATTCTAACTTGCCCTTTCAGCTCATGGGGGATCATTTTTAGCCACCATAACTTTCCAACAAGTGTACGCACAATATTCGAGCACGGTTTCCATGAAACGATCTTAACGGTTACCCGAAAACTATAAATACCCATCCACCCCATTGCAAAACCCACAAGAATTCTGATTTGAGGAGCTCTAAGTTGAAACCATTGTTTTATACCTGAGCTACTTGGATCGAGATTAGCATTCGGGGACCCTTCGTAAGTATTCTTTCGTTCTTTTATTGCTTTTCGAGTCTGAAAGTCAAACTTTGTTTGACTTTCTGCGTTGACCAGTTTATGGTCAATGCGAAGTTCGTTTGAACTTCGCAACGTGAGTGTAATCACGTTGGTTATAGTCCCTTGGGACTATGCCTACTGATTACCACGTTGTCTAGGGTCGTAGGGTAAGTGATCTGATAAATCTCTTATACCTTCGAACCCGACCCATTTGGTCGATCATTAGGATCCGACCAAATACTTTAGGTGACCATAGTAGATAGGGAATAACCTTCCGAGGTTATACCCTATGGTCACATCGTTTGAGTAGTTGTATGATAGGTAGTTTATATGCCTTAGGTAAATTACCAGAATACCCTTTTCATGTATAATTGGTAATTAAGCATATGTAACCTAATCTTTTGTCACATAACTGATTATATAACATGTTTAGGCATATAACACTTGTCATAGGGCTAGTTAGGCGGTCCGAACGCGTTTCACGCGAACGACGCGTTAAAGTAGCATAAGCTACCTAAACGAGTCGTAATGGGTCGTAAGCACTTATGTAAGGTTTCATTTAGTATGTAGGCTTTGTTAAAACCATATTATACAAGTCTCCACACTCGTTTGGTTTACGAACCCTCATTCTATCCGATCTTCCGATTTAGGTCCGGTTATTAACATAGTTACCTATAGTAGGTGCCGTTTGATATCCGCGATCTCTAGCATTGTTTGGTTGTTACTCAAGGACTACTAAGCAATCTCAAGTGAGTACATAGACCCCTCTTTTACTGTTTTCCAAACTGTTTTGGGGTGAAACACATGTGCCTACTTGTTACATTCATGCTTTCCCGTTTTCACATCATATACCTGCTATGTTCGTTAGTACATTATAGTACATGATTTCATTACATTTTATGCTATGTATGTCCATTGTGTGCATACTTAGTACATTGTTTTACATTACATTTTGTTGCATTTGCTCATCCAGTATATGAACACATTATATTACATTTTGAACCGTTTATAACTATTTGACTATGTGAACCGTTGTAATCATTTGACTATGTGAACCATTTGTATCTGTGAACCGTTTGTATCTGTGAACCGTTTGTATCTGTGAACTGTTTGTGTCTGTGAACCGTTTGTATCTGTGAACCGTTTGTATCTGTGAACCGTTTATATCTGTGAACCGTTTGTATCTGTGAACCGTTTGTATCTGTGAACCGTTTGTATCTGTGAACCGTTTGTATCTGTCAATCGTGTGAACCGTATTTGACCATACATAAACATTTCTACAATTGTTAAACATTACTTTGGTGGTTTGGTTTGATTAAGTGATAAAGTAACGATGCGTGTGTAATATGATACAAGCATGGTGGATACGCCGCTGGTACTTCCTATATATAAGTGTTTGTATGGTATTACATATCGTAGCGTTATTTGAATCATTTCATTTTGAGACATATAACATTTTATACAAATAACATACTTTTCACAATACATTGTTTTACAAGCAACTTAACTTATACAAACTCATTTTACAATGGTTATTCAGTTAACCATACATTTTTCTCTTATTTATACATATCATCTGATCTTATCGTTTTTCAAATGATTTACAAGACAAAGCAAATTACAAGGTTCATGACTAAACATTTTCTCAAACATAAGTCATGAAACCTATTTTCACAAAACCTATGTATCTCACAGGCATTTTTATGCTGACGTACCTATTTTCACATGTGTTTTTCAGGAGCTGTTGCATAAGATGATCAAGATACACATAGGCAGACTTGGGCTTTAGTGACAATAAAAGATGCAAGACTAGTTAATAATGTTGTATTCCTTTGTCTGTTAAGACATTGTAACACTTTTAATCAATAAAACGAAACTTCAATTGCCATAGATTTGAAACAATTAATTCTGTTACAACACTCCCCGACATTTCCGCCACGTTTTGTATGTTCTACGTGGTCGGGGTGTGACATATGTAACCTAAACTTTTGTCACATAACTGATTATGTAACATGTTTAGGCATATAACATTTGTCATAGGACTAGTTAGACGGTCCGAACGCGTTTCACGCGCACAACGCGTTAAAGTAGCATAAGCTACCTTAATGGGTCGCGATGGGTCGAAAGTACTTAGGTTAGGTTTCATGTAGTATGTAGGCCATGTTAAACCATATCATATGAGTTCCAATACTCATTTGGTTTACCAAGCCTCATCCTATCCGATCTCCCGATTTAAGTCCGGTTTATTTATATAGTTTTAGATTGCCGACTGATTCCGTGCTCTCTCTAGCTTTGGTTGGTTGTTGTTCAAGACCTCTAAGCATTCTCAGGCGAGTACATTATTCCCCTCTTTTACTGCTTCCAAATTGTTTTGGGGTGACTCATATGTGCTAAATGTCTTAACAATGATTTCAAGAACGATTACAATGGTTTCAAAAACAATTACAATGTGGTTTCAAGAATGATAACAATGGTTTCAAAAACAATTACAATGGTTTCAAGAACGATTTCAATAAAGTGAACAAACTTGTTGGTTGTAGTTACATAACCAATGACATTCATTAGCAATGATCAAGCCGACCAGTATTAGGTTATGGTACCATAGGATCTGACAAATCCCGTTATTCTCTATACCCATGGTTATGTGTGGGTATTTTGGGTAACGACTGAATCTGTAATTATTAATTTACCCTTTGGTAAGGGTTTGTTAAGAACGAGAACGAGTTGGAACGATGAACGAGTCAAGAAGGTTTGAATGTTATTAGAAAATCGACAATAAAGTAGTTTCACAATTAAAACAAGAACGATTTGAACGATTAAAACAACAAGAACAATTTGAACGATTTCACAAAATGTTTTAACGATTGGGTAAACATTTGGACATGATTTACATTTGATCATGCATTTCCACGAAACATAGTATTGATTTAAACCAAGTTTTACTTCAATACTTTGTTTTGTGCGTTTTACATATGGTTTAGTTGATGCATTTCACTAGCCATACATATCATTTTGGTTACACATTATGTAACACCTGTGCCTCCACGGCCATCAAACAAAAGCCAAACAAATGAAATATTGTATTTCATACTTGGGATTTGTAAAAATATGTGTATCGTTTGCACATATCAATTCTTGTTCGATTCCAAACTCTAAATCGCTTTCTGGAAGGTCATACGCGCACCGATGCGTAAATATAACCAGTTTAATGCAACGAACACTCCGGAATAGTGACATATACTTAACATACCTTAAATAACCTTTACATAACTTAGATATAAGTTTTGGAAGGTTTGGTGTGGTGAAATCAAAGTTTAATCGCTTACAGGGACTAAATTTGACAAACTGTTAAAGTATGCCAATTTGAACTGTAACATACATTCCGGAACATGACCATAAGTTAAACATACCATAAATATCCTTTACATAGCTTAGAAATAGGCTTTGAGGTGTTCGGTATGCTAAAATAAACTTTTGTGTCATTTAGGGACTAAAAGCGTCAAAAAGTGCACAAGTTTGCATTTTCGCGCATAACTTACGTTCTGTATACATCCGGACATCCAAAAATTTATGTAAGCACTAAAATATTTTATTTTAGTGTTTGGCATAAGAAAAATCCATTCTTCACGTCATTTGGATCGTTTTTCGCGCTTGTGCGCATTCCGTCGTAATTAACCGAACAACGCAACCGTACGGCTAAACGAACCGACATCCGAGATATTTTTGAACACATTTTAAGTTCCCTATACTTTAACTTCATTTTAGAGCTTTGAAATGGGGTTACCGGGCCTTAAACGTGTCGAAAATGGGCTGAATGCATGACAGGGACCAAAAGTGTAAATCTGCCAAACTTAGAAGTAGCGCACCTCTACACTTTTAATGTAATGGTGCGCTAGCCTGGGACAGACCAGATTCAGTGTTTTTAACAGCAGATTGCAGCTATTTTAACCACACCCACACATTATAAATTGCTTAGTCAGCTGATAAGGATCAAATTTTAGTCACCATAAGGTCCCGACACTTGTACGGGTGGGATTAAGGCACGTTTTCCATGAAACGATCTTAACGGTGGACCTTTTACTATAAATACCCCACCCCCCATGCTTCATAATCACTAGAATTTTGATCTTAGAAACTCTAAGTTGAAACCATTGTTTCATACCTGAGATTCTCGGATCGAAATTAGCATTCGGGGACCCTTCGTAAGTATTCTTTCGTTCTTTTATTGCTTTTCGAGTCTTTCGAGTCTGAAAGTCAAACTTTGTTTGACTTTCTACATTGACCAGTTATGGTCAATGCGAAGTTCGTTTGAACTTCGCAACGTGAGTGTAATCACGTTGGTTATAGTCCCTTGGGACTATGCCTACTGATTACCACGTTGTCTAGGGTCGTAGGGTAAGCGATTTAATAAATCGCTTATACCTCGAACCCGACCCATTTGGTCGATCATTAGGATCCGACCAAACACATTAGGTGACCATAGTAGGTAGGGAATAACCTTCCGAGCTTATACCCTATGGTCACATCGTTTGAGTAGTTGTATGATAGGTAGTTTATATGCCTTAGGTAAATTACCAGTATACCCTTTTCATGTATAATTGGTAATTAAGCATATGTAACCTAAAATTTTGTACATAACTGATTATACAACATAATTAAACACGTTTAGGCATATAATACTTGTCATAGGACTAGTTAGACGTCTCGAACGCGCTTTGCGCGCACGACGCGTTAAAGTAGCATATGTTACCTTAATGGGTCGCGATGGGTCGAAAGCACTTAGGTTAGTCTCAATGTAGTATGTAGGCCTTGTTAAACCATATCATATGAGTTCCAATACTCATTTGGTTTACCAAGCCTCATCCTATCCGATCTCCCGATTTAAGTCCGGTTTATTTATATAGTTTTAGATTGCCGACTGATTCCGTGCTCCCTCTAGCTTTGTTTGGTTGTTGTTCAAGATCTCTAAGCATTCTCAGGCGAGTACATTATTCCTCTATTTTACTGCTTTCAATTGTTTTGGGGTGACTCATATGTGCTAAATGTTTTCGATGTTATAACGATGGTTTCAAAAACGATTAAGACGATTTATACAAAACTAATAACGATTTCAAAAAGTGAACAAACTTGTTGGTTGTATTTACATAACAAATGACATTCATTAGCAATTATCAAGCCGACCAGTATTAGGTTATGGTACCATAGGATCTGACAAATCCCGTTATTTACTACCCCCGTAGTTATGTGTGGGTGTTGTGGGTAGCGACTGAATCTGTAATTGTTAATTTACTCTTTGGTAAGGGTTTATTAATGCGAGTTGTTAATCTATCCTTTGGTAAGGGTTTATTAATGCGAATTGTTAATCTATCCTTTGGTAAGGGTTTATTAATGCGAGTCAAGAAGGTTTGAATGTTATTAGCGAGACGACCATTTAAGTAGTTTCACGACCTAAAACGAGTTTAACGATTTGGGTAAACGATTGGTTTTCACACGATGTTTTAACGAGTTGGGTAAACGATTTTGAAACGGTGTCACACAAACGAGGTTTTCGATATGATATAAACTATACGAGTTTTTAACAAGATTTATTAACAAGTTTTATTAACGATTTATTTCGAGATGTTTCATAACTTGCTTTACTAAAACAAATGTTTTTGGGTTAAGAGTCATGGCTACGAGGTTTTACAAACTATGACCCGCTTGATTTGAGTTGGTTAATTAAGTTGCAATATTATACTCTTTTCAAAACAAGGTTTTTAATAAAGTATTGCAACATCTAAACTAGCCATGATTTCGACACTCCTACAAAACCTATGTATTCGCCAGCATTTCTTTGCTGACCTCGTTTTCACATGTGTTTCAGGTATTGTTGAAAGATATCGATTAATAGGATGCATGCTCACATAGGACTGGACAAGGCCTTAGTGACTCAATAACAATGATAGACTATGTTTAAATTGTGTATTAGCAATTTCAGACGATGTAATTATTCAATGTTTAATAAAACGAAACACTTTTTGGTATCCATGGTTATGAAACAATGATTCTGTTGCAACACGCCTCGATGTTTCCGCCACGTTTTGTTGTTTTACGTGGTCGGGGTGTGACAGAAAAGTTGGTATCAGAGCCAATAGTTATAGGGAATTAGGTTATTAGTAATGCTTTGACCTAGTCTATAACCTTCTTAGGACCCTAACGGGAGTTTACTTGCGTTTAGTCATAAAACAATACCGTCACCTATCCTTAGGCGACGACCACAACAAGAACATAAATTTCAAAACCGCTTTGAAAACTAATCATCTGTTCTAGGATGATTGATTACTAGGTTTTGAACCCTCTATTGTAAGGTTTTGAACTCTCTATTATATGGTTTTGAACCCCTTTGAGTTTTCAAAACTTCGTCAAGGTTTTGGGTTTTAAATAATGTGAACACGTGCAAACTGGAAGGGTGAATGCCTGTATTCTGGGTTTTCTGTCTAGGCAAGCACTTCGTATACATCTCATCAGACGCGAGACCAGTTGTGCTTACCTGGGAATTCTTGGGATGAGTGTTCACTTATAGGCGAGCATGTCTTCGCGATACATTATTTTTGACCCATTTACTTTGATTAGTCACCGTCTCATTTGTTTTCCTTAGGTAACAAACAAATGATCGCAATTTTCATGCGTTATCATTCTGTTTTGATTTTCCAATAATCTTTCACCTGTTTCTCCCTATGCCTTTCTTTTTCTTCAAGAATGTCTCTTCATCACGATGACGCCCAGATATCTGAGCAAGCAGCCAAATTCGCTCAGCGAATAGGCGAAGTAGTCCTGAAGACTGTTGAATTAGCTACTGCCATGTATCATCTCCAGGATGAAGCCACTCAAGAGTCACCAAGACAGGCAGGACCTAGTCAGGCGACAACACCATCAGCCAATAAATCAATCGAGGAATCAAAGACCATGGATGAACGATCCCCTAAGAAGTCAAAGAAGCGAAAGGCTTCTCAGAACTTCGCCATGATCGCTCATGATTCCCTCGAAAATTTTAAGTACTCGTTTCACTCTAAGAAACAAAGTACAGAAAATTAAGTGACATTATGAGTAATCGTGCTTTTCGCACATCTGTGCCTTTAAATCCTTGGTTAGATAACTAAGGGTATTTTCAAATCTCATACCCATTACGCTTTGATTTTTCAACATACACAGTACAAGTATTTCAAAAACATTGGCTACACTTTCAAAAACAACGTTCATAATTTCAAAATGTTTCATATAGTCTGAACACAATATTAACACAATACATTTTCTGATCAAGTGCATGATTTCGAAAAGCATCATTCATGTCTTTCAAAAACCTTATACATAATTTCAAAATTCATCTCGCATGATTTTAAAACATTTTTGTAAATATATCTACCTAATACACCTACTTTATGATTTCAAAAAGTATTATATATAAGGTTTCAAAAACGTTAAACACATTTTTTCTTAAAATAACCCCATGCATAGTTTTCAAAAATATTTTCCTCATACATTGACTTAACCTTCAAAATTCTGCTTCATATGTCGCCTTGACATATCAAGCATCTCAACTTCATAAGCATTTTACATCATGTTTTGACCTAAGCACATCCAGTGCAAGGTTTCAAAACATCTTCAACTTCTAAAATTCATATGGGATCTTTTTATCTTCACAATTAGATCCTTGTGGATGATTATCATTCAAATCAGAGTCCTTAATTGGATTCCTTATGTACCTTAATTCGAACACTTCGGTTCCTAATAATCGAAATCGAATTTTCTTTTTGAATCTTTCTATCTTTTTAGTTGGATTCTTGATAACGTTTAAAGTACCAAATGAAATCCACGGAATGGATTCCTAGTGTGCTTTAAATGCATGCACGCAATTTACAAGACAAATTAACAAACAATTTTGGGGTTATGTGACTATGTGTTTATTCATCTTATGTTTTCTTTTATGCATTTTTATGTTTTTGTATACTCTGGATATTCATTATCCAAATTCTCGCAGGATCTTTCATATCTCCATATGAGGGATTCGTAGAATGGATATTCAAAAAGGTACTACCTTAAATCCTTAATGGGCTTCCATGTAATAGTTAAGACCCTTGGATTATATAGTACCACTCCATGTTTCATAAGAGACCCTTTTAGAGGTCTAGTAAAAAAGATTGATTCACAATCTGGTTAAAGAACGACATCTAGTGATATAGCTGAACAGACTCCTTGATAGTCTATTTAGATCATTTATTGATTTAATTAAAAGGACTCTATGGTGGTCTAGTCACACTCATCACAGGATTGTTCATTTGGTTTTCCCCTACACATTTTAAAATAGACTGTGTGAACTGTGCAAGGAATTGTCTGATTATGGACGCGTACATAATTATGAAATTTAGTGCACAGAAACCCAGTAAGGTTTATTATGTGTAAGAACCGATAGTGACAACAATAACAAAATGAGAACGATGTAATGGAGGTACGGTGGACGCACCAATGACGCTTCATATACTTGTATATAAGTATCCCTCTTACATTGCAAGCATGATGTTATTAAAGTTACTAGAAATTCAAAACCCTAACCAATGTTGTTGGATCTTTTCAACTTCATGTTTTCAAACTCTCACAAGTTTCCTCTAAATAAATTTCGGGACGAAATTTCCTAAAGTAGGGGAGACTGTAACACCTGTGCCTCCACGGCCATCAAAAAAATGCCAAACAAATGAAATATTGTATTTCATACTTGGGATTTGTAAAAATATGTGTATCGTTTGCACATATCAATTCTTGTTCGATTCCAAACTCTAAATCGCTTTCTGGAAGGTTATACGTGCACCGATGCGTAAATATAACCAGTTTAATGCAACGAACACTCCGGAATAGTGACATATACTTAACATACCTTAAATAACCTTTACATAAATTAGATATAAGTTTTGGAAGGTTTGGTGTGGTGAAATCAAAGTTTAATCGCTTACAGGGACTAAATTTGACAAACTGCGAAAGCATGCCAATTTGAACTGTAACATACATTCCGGAACATGACCATAAGTTAAACATACCATAAATATCCTTTACATAGCTTAGAAATAGGCTTTGAGGTGTTCGGTATGCTAAAATAAACTTTTGTGTCATTTAGGGACTAAAAGCGTCAAAAAGTGCACAAGTTTGCATTTTCGCGCATAACTTACGTTCTGTATATATCCGGACATCCAAAAATTTATGTAAGCACTAAAATATTTTATTTTAGTGTTTGGCATAAGAAAAATCCATTCGTCACGTCATTTGGATCGTTTTTCGCGCTTGTGCGCATTCCGTCGTAATTAACCGAACAACGCAACCGTACGGCTAAACGAACCAACATCCGAGATATTTTTGAACACATTTTAAGTTCCCTATACTTTAACTTCATTTTAGAGCTTTGAAATGGGGTTAACGGGCCTTAAACGTGTCGAAAATGGGCTGAATGCATGACAGGGACCAAAAGTGTAAATCTGCCAAACTTAGAAGTAGCGCACCTCTACACTTTTAATGTAACGGTGCACTAGCCTGGGACAGACCAGATTCAGTGTTTTTAACAGCAGATTGCAGCTGTTTTAACCACACCCACACATTATAAATTGCTTAGTCAGCTGATAAGGATCAAATTTTAGTCACCATAAGGTCCCGACACTTGTACGGGTGGGATTAAGGCACGTTTTCCATGAAACGATCTTAACGGTGGACCTTTTACTATAAATACCCCACCCCCCATGCTTCATAATCACTAGAATTTTGATCTTAGAAACTCTAAGTTGAAACCATTGTTTCATACCTGAGATTCTCGGATCGAAATTAGCATTCGGGGACCCTTCGTAAGTATTCTTTCGTTCTTTTATTGCTTTTCGAGTCTTTCGAGTCTGAAAGTCAAACTTTGTTTGACTTTCTACATTGACCAGTTATGGTCAATGCGACGTTCGTTTGAACTTCGCAACGTGAGTGTAATCACGTTGGTTATAGTCCCTTGGGACTATGCCTACTGATTACCACGTTGTCTAGGGTCGTAGGGTAAGCGATCTAATAAATCGCTTATACCTCGAACCCGACCCATTTGGTCGATCATTAGGATCCGACCAAACACATTAGGTGACCATAGTAGGTAGGGAATAACCTTCCGAGGTTTTACCCTATGGTCACATCGTTTGAGTAGTTGTATGATAGGTAGTTTATATGCCTTAGGTAAATTACCAGAATACCCTTTTCATGTATAATTGGTAATTAAGCATATGTAACCTAAACTTTTGTACATACTGATTATACAACATAATTAAACACGTTTAGGCATATAATACTTGTCATAGGACTAGTTAGACGTCTCGAACGCGCTTTGCGCGTACGACGCGTTAAAGTAGCATATGTTACCTTAATGGGTCGCGATGGGTCGAAAGCACTTAGGTTAGTCTCAATGTAGTATGTAGGCCTTGTTAAACCATATCATATGAGTTCCAATACTCATTTGGTTTACCAAGCCTCATCCTATCCGATCTCCCGATTTAAGTCCGGTTTATTTATATAGTTTTAGATTGCCGACTGATTCCATGCTCCCTCTAGCTTTGTTTAGTTGTTGTTCAAGATCTCTAAGCATTCTCAGGCGAGTACATTATTCCCCTATTTTACTGCTTTCAATTGTTTTGGGGTGACTCATATGTGCTAAATGTTTTCGATGTTATAACGATGGTTTCAAAAACGATTAAGACGATTTATACAAAACTAATAACGATTTCAAAAAGTGAACAAACTTGTTGGTTGTATTTACATAAAAAATGACATTCATTAGCAATGATCAAGCCGACCAGTATTAGGTTATGGTACCATAGGATCTGACAAATCCCGTTATTTACTACCCCCGTAGTTATGTGTGGGTGTTGTGGGTAGCGACTGAATCTGTAATTGTTAATTTACTCTTTGGTAAGGGTTTATTAATGCGAGTTGTTAATCTATCCTTTGGTAAGGGTTTATTAATGCGAATTGTTAATCTATCCTTTGGTAAGGGTTTATTAATGCGAGTCAAGAAGGTTTGAATGTTATTAGCGAGACGACCATTTAAGTAGTTTCACGACCTAAAACGAATTTAACGATTTGGGTAAACGATTGGTTTTCACACGATGTTTTAACGAGTTGGGTAAATGATTTTGAAACGATGTCACACAAACGAGGTTTTCGATATGATATAAACTATACGAGTTTTTAACAAGATTTATTAACAAGTTTTATTAACGATTTATTTCGAGATGTTTCATAACTTGCTTTACTAAAACAAATGTTTTTGGGTTAAGAGTCATGGCTACGAGGTTTTACAAACTATAACCCGCTTGATTTGAGTTGGTTAATTAAGTTGCAATATTATACTCTTTTCAAAACAAGGTTTTTAATAAAGTATTGCAACATCTAAACTAGCCATGATTTCGACACTCCTACAAAACCTATGTATTCGCCAGCATTTCTTTGCTGACCTCGTTTTCACATGTGTTTCTGGTATTGTTGAAAGATATCGATTAATAGGATGCATGCTCACATAGGACTGGACAAGGCCTTAGTGACTCAATAACAATGATAGACTATGTTTAAATTGTGTATTAGCAATTTCAGACGATGTAACTATTCAATGTTTAATAAAACGAAACACTTTTTGGTATCCATGGTTATGAAACAATGATTCTGTTGCAACACGCCTCGATGTTTCCGCCACGTTTTGTTGTTTTACGTGGTCGGGGTGTGACACATTACATGGTTTACATTTGACACAAACACTTTTGACATTGGTTATACATAACATGATTTGCATCTTGACATGAACATTTTGACATATTATTCCAATACATTTGGCAGTTGGTTTACACATAGACATCTTACATTGTTGGTTTGGTTTGAGTAAGTGAGTTAAGTAACGAGGCGTGTGTAATATGATATAAGCATGGTGGATACGCCGCTGGTACTTCCTATATATAAGTGCTTATATGCTATTACATATCGTAGCATTGTTTAAATCATTTCAATTTAAACATATAACATTTTATACAAATAACATACTTTTCACAATACATTGTTGTACAAACAACTTAACTTATACAAACTCATTTTACATGGTTATTCATTTAATCATTCATTATTCTCTTATTTATACATATCATCTGAACTTATTATTTTTCAAATGATTTACAAAGACAAAGCAAATTACAAGGTTCATGACTAAACATTTTCTTAATCAGAAGTCATGAATCTTATTTTCACAAAACATATGTACTCGCCAGCATTTCTTTGCTGACCTCATTTTCACATATGTTTCAGGTATTGTTGAATGATATCGATTGATAGGATGCATGCTCACATAGGACTGGACAAGGCCTTAGTGACTCAATAACAATGATAGACTATGTTTAAATTGTGTATTTAGATTTCCAGACGATGTAATTATTCAATGTTTAATAAAACGAAACACTTTTTGGTATCCATGGTTATGAAACAATGATTCTGTTGCAACGCGCCCCGATGTTTCCGCCGCGATTTGTTGTTTTACGCGGTCGGGGTGTGACATGGCACAACAAGAGGAGGAGGCTGTTGCGGGACCCTGGTTTGGTTGAACAAGGAGTTTATTTGTTTTTCTGTACATAAATAAACAATATTTTCAAAAACCCTAAAAATTGAAAAAAAAAAAAACCAAAAATATGTTTTAGTTTGTTAAAAACTTGAAAAACCAAAAATATGTTTGTTTTTAATTTTTGTAAAAAAAAATAGAAAATTACAAAAATATGTGTTGATTGAATACGCCGAAACCCTCACGGCTGAAAAAACATGATTATTTTCACAAGATTGAAAAACGGTTTTCAAACTGTAAATATCAATGTGTTGTAAATCATGGGGGTAGTTTCTACTTTATATTAGTTTTTCTGCAAAACAGAGCACAGTTAGCAGAAAATGGATGGCGAAACAAAGCTATCAGTGTTGGTTGTCAAATTTTCTTTAAATGATTTTGCATTTTAGGGGTAGTAATATTGTTAGAAAATACAAAAGCATTTGAAATTTTGAAAAAGTAAAAAACATGATAAAATTCAAAAATTGAGTTTTTGCGTAAAAAGAGGAAATGATAGTACATCAGTAGATAGTTACAGTACGCTAAAGAATTGGAAAGTTTAAATGTGTTAAACGATCTCACCGTGGATGTGTCGGTAGATTTTTATACATTTAGTAAACTTTTTCGGGATATAAACATAAATTTAAACTTGCTTATTTCGTGGGGAACACTACTTGGATATATAGGTAACCCCTGAAATCTCGTTTGAAGGACCCCTCTTTCTGAGATACTAGGTCTTTATGCTTAGTGATATCTGGGGTATTATCCCGGGACTTCTGATTTTGCGGAAGCAATGGCCTAGTCCCCGGAGAATACTTTCTGCATTGCTTGAAATATAGCGTCGCCCTCAGCAAATTGATGAAACAATAAAATTGATAGTTATTGCTGTTGTAATACAAAAGATCCTCTAAAGGGGACACACCAAAAGTTGAGCCGTCATCTCTCTGCTGAACGGAAGTTCTGACCTGAGCTCTCACGGTTTCGTACTATAATTTATTCCCCTTACAGATATCATCTAGGTATACTCACCTATAAGACTGAATATTGGGATCTGGATACGGGAGTATATTCAAGAGGTGGGACACATGAATGAGTTTAAGTTCTTAAAACATCTAATTCGTATCCTGGATCAGTTGAAGGTTGTGTGAAAATTTAAGTGGATCAATATATCGACAATCTAAGTGAATTGTTTAATTCTTAATGTGTAACTAAGCTCAATGGTACTTGTGACTTGTCAGAAACTGATATGATCCTCTAACGCATACTTAAACAAAAATATTGTCTGTAAATATGTTTGTACATATTTCTTTACTGCTTTATATTTTCAGAAAAATACAAAAAGATTTTTTATTCTGCTTTATTTTCGACAACCGATGTCTGAAATGCTGAGTTTCAAAATCTAAGTAAGCTAATTGTGTTTCTGAAAATAAAACAAGTTCATTAATTTGAAACTTGAATTAAAAATCAAAAATCAAAAACAGTTTGTGATATCTCCAAGGTCATTAGTTTGGACTTGGATGATTAACTGTGAGGGATTTTGGATACTTAACACTGCTAAATCTGTAAAGATTGTTGATAGGGGGAGTGTTTTAGAAAGATTGAATTGCCAGATTACGATTTCTGGAAAATTGAATATTCAAAACATTGTTACTTATAAATGTTTGAGTGATTGCAGATGTAATACCAGACTACGATCCCGGAAGCCGAGTCTAAGGGGGAGTCTGAAGACGAGCTCAACGCAAAAGGAAGCATGGATTCAAGGAGCCATGTAACTATCCAAAGGAGCTTGTATACAGAAAGCAAGGTGTCGATCCCAAAGCATGGAAGCTTGACGAAAGGGGGAGCCTGATGAAGAAAAGAGTCTACAGAAAGGAGAAGCTGAAGACAGATCCACGGGGATTCTGTTCAAGAAGACTAAAAGAGAGAGAGAAAGAGAAGACGCTACGAGTTTGACTCAATGATCGAGATTGACTGCGGCAATATCCAAGGGGGAGTCTGTTAGTGAATTTATGTATATAGCCTTCGTCAATCCGAGCCGTAGCGAGAAACAGAAGAAAACGAGTCGTTTTGATGTAATATCTAGACAAAAGGCAAGGTGGCAATATTGTAATTAATGAGAAATCTCATTAAAAGCCAAGGCCTATAAATAGGAGCTTTATGTTTAGATTAGAGACTTTTGGCTCCTTTGTCATTTGGAGCTTTCTAGATCTAGAGAGAGAATCTAGAGAGAGAAATTGATTCAAGGTGCTTGTTCTTGTTAGATTTCTAATAGAATCGCGTTTATATTACATTGTGTGTGTTAGGTCGCGTTCGTGTACGGATTCCGCACGTCATACGTTTGTTTCGCAATCGTTTCGGAGTCAAAACCGGTCCTATAAAAGGTGTTTCAAATCAAAAACATAGTTAAGTGTTTAGTGGAAGCATAATTGTAAAACCCAATGTAAGTATTAAGTACAAAATAAAGTAATGTTTTTAGCATGGCACCCACTGCCATGTCCCACAATGACCGCGCCTCCCTGTGCAAGCTCCATGAATACCTAACGACCTGCAAGGCATGTAACAATGAGTCAACAACAAAGTTGAGCGAGTTCACAGTTGGTTGTTTAGTTATAGCATTCGTTTCATAAATCATATGTTTGTTTTGTAAACCATGTATCGTATTAATTCGTATCGCGGTCTCCCAGACATGTTTGCGAAGATTAGTGGGGGCTTCCCATGTGTTACTAGACCGTGCGTATCGACTACTACGAAAATATAAGTGGTGCCCTAAGTCAATGTCTATCAGCATTGACCCTTTGCCCATAGTCCATTAGTACACACCCGTCCGACTGGCACGGTGTGAGGTTTCTTAAACCTAATAGCGCTATTAACTAATGACCCGCTCGCCATAAGCCTCGACGATTAAGTCGATATAAATGAGGGACTTCATGATAGAGTTTTGGTCCAGTGTGAAATCTTGGCATCCTACCTACGGAGGATGGCCGTACGTATCCTACCCAAGGAGAATACGCGAGGTTGTAGTTACCGCTTAATTCATTAACCCATTCCCAGCCCTTGGGAATCCCATGCCTTGGAGAGAGTGTGAACTCACCTTGGTTTGCTCGGTATGCTAAACTATGTCCTCGCAAACAATCAATCAAGGCCTAAAGTATGCATGTATACACAGTCAGTTCATGTTGGTAAAGTTTCACATGCAATCTATGTCACAAAGTGCTTGGCAGTTAACCTCATGTATCACATAAGCAGTTAATCAATTTCATGCCGTTCATGCTTCACATAAGTGTCTTTCACAGTTTATTCTAATATAATTATCCAATAACACACTTAACTGAGTTAACAAGCTTAACTGGATTATCATATATAACAGAGTTACATTTTAACAAAGTTACATGCATAACTTAACAGAGTTAACATGCTTGCTAGAAACAACATACTTATCAGTATTAATAGGCTAAACAGAATTAACAAACTAACAGAGTTAATAAACTAACAGAGTTAATAACCTAACAGAGTTAACCACTTAACAGAGTTTATGAACTAATAGAGTTAACAGACTAACAAATTTGGTAAACTAACAGAGTTAACAAGATAACAGATCATTAGACGAAAACACTCTTTGGCGAAATCCCTCCCATACGAAATCCCCCAGGTGACGAAATCCCTTGGGCGACGAAATCCCAAAGGGATTTCGTCGTGGTTGTGTTTTCGTCGGACTATCATATACAATTACAAATCACCAAACTCATATTAGCATTTAACACATAATCGACATGGGCACTGAATCATCAACAGGTTTCAATTGTTACCAATCATTTAATCATGCGATAGATATGGTGGGTGGTGAATATATATTAAGGATCATCCTATGCTAGTATAATAAACATATCACCATTACTATCCTCGGTACTCCAACTATTTTTTTTGGGTAAAGGGTTACCCCGGTGATTCTATTATAGACAACCGCCAAATAAGAACAAGTAGTGAGGATGAGTTCCCCACTAGTTCATATACAGGACATGCCCCGTATATGTAAACAAAAAAGCAAAACAAAACAAGTTACCACCTCAATCTAGCCTACTACAATCATGATAATGACTAACTAGTAGACAAACGAAAAAACAAACAAACGACGTCAACCACCATCATCAAAAATGAAATTGCTACCAACCGGCAGCCCCTTTGCATGAAACAGAAGCCACCTATCCATTGGACACCTTTTTGTGAGAGGTGCTTGCCCTTGTACTGGAAGACGTAGGATGTGTACCCGATGTCATAAACTCCTTCGTTTCATCATATACATTCTCTACCTCATCATCGTCAGACTCCGCATTTAGCTCACGTCCCCCTTTAGATCTCCCTTGGAAGAAACCCCCGTCCCCCCCCCCCCCCCCCCAACAAACCCAAGAGCACTAAAAGAATTGTGTGTTTGAACCTTGGACGAGCTAGCCACTGCCTTTTTCTTCTTATCTACAGGTCTATATTCAAACTTGGGCTTTTGATTGTTAACTTGAAAACCACTCTTCTTTACATTCTTCTTTGTCTTGACTTCCGTATAACCATCCTCATCTACTTTCTGATTGTTTGTAGGAGGTTTCACTGTCGATCGTATACCTTTAGGACACTCCTCATAAACATGCCCAAAAACACAGCAATGGGCACATCTCGGGGGTTCCCATTCATACTCCACCCTAATAGTCTCAGTAACATATTTATTCCCATCCAATTCAGGAATAACCATGGTAAGAGTCTCTTTCAAATCCTGATCAGCCGATATTTCAATGAGAGCCCTAGCATAGCTGCTCCTTCCCCAAGCCTCATTACACATATCAATAGTATACGAATCAAGCCGCACATGATTCCCAATTTTTGAAGCCAGCATGCTTAAACCATCATCAGAATATGCCACTAGAGGGACATCATGCAATTTAACCCAAACTGCAACCTTTTTAACTTCTTCTTTTTTAAGAGTGTTTGTAGGGGACCAAATGTTGAGAAACATAGGTTTGTTACGGATCATCCATGGACCCCCTTCAAGAACAACATCCATACCCTTTCTGTCTTCAAACTTGAAGAAAAAGAACCCATTCGAATTCATCATAGTTTTCTGAAGACCATGTTTCTTCCAATTTGTTCTCACAAAGTGTTCAACTACTGGATACGCAATTCTATCTCCCAGAAAATAACCATAAAGAGTGTTAGCTAACCTGTTTTCAACCTGGCGAACAGAATCAATCGGAAGCACTACATCCACACCATCCATTGAGACATCTGAGTTTAGAGAACGAAAGTTGACTTTAGGAGCTTGTTCAGCCGCATCATTGGGCTTCCTAGCAAATTTATCATCATTCTGTTTCTGAATAAACTCACTACCACGCTTAATATCTCCCTGCTCGAACTGTTCATTTAGGACCACATCCGCATAAGATTGGACATGAACATTATCATCTTGTATCTGATCTTGAACTTGAACTCGAGGAGGACTAACATCCTTCAACGGTAGCACAAATGCTACCTTTCTTTTGTCAAACACCTTCGCATAAATCTGATTAGGAGAATCAGAACTGCCAATAACATGCTCAGAATCATTAAGCGGCATCATAAAACATACCTTCTTATTCGGCAATTCAGCAACCCTAGCCGGCATAAGTGTTGGTGCATGTTTGTGACAACAGCTTAGATTTGGTCTTTGGATATCTTGTAATTAGTTAAACGATAAACAGTTAGCGGGTTTAGCTTTGTAATAGTTAGTTATAATGTTTGGGCTAACCAAACCCATACTTATGGGGTTGTGGGGCGAATTGGGCCTGTCCAATTCGCAGTCCATGATGTTTAACCTTGGCCCAAGTAGCAAACCTTGTGTTATATAAACAAGGTTAGGCTTTAGGGTTTAGGTTAATCAGCCAAAACAGTGTGTGAGAGCAAATTCTTTAGAGTGCTTAGGCTTGGACGAATTTGGAGTTGGTTAGGGATCTTGATTGATTGTAATCAGTTTGATAGATAATCAATAAAGATTCGATTTGAAAGTGTCTTGCTGTTTCTGTTCTTCTACTTGTTTCTGTGATATTCTGATCAAGAGGATTCCGCACTCTTGATTGGAAAGACAATTATGTGAAAGATCCATACGATTAGGGGACCTACAATTGGTATCAGAGCATTAGGCTCTTGAAGGCTCGGTTCAGAATTGTGTCTGCAGAAACTGGGAGATTTTCGAATTTTTGAAATCTGATAAAATTAGGGTTTCGAAAATTTTTTGTGTGTTTGATAAAATTTTCGAAATTTTTGGCTGTTTTGATCTTCTGTTTGTTTGTTTAGTGTTTTGCAGGATTTCTGGAAAATTTTGGTTGATTCTGGAAGAGTTTCTGGAAGAGTTTTTGGCTGAATTTCTTGAAGATTCGAAAACTGTTTTCGTGTTCTTCATTAAGTTCATCAGAAATTTGTCAAAAGTTTGCTGATTTGCTTGTTCGATTTTGCTGGAAATTGATACGAAATCTGCTGAATTCTGAGAAGATTAAGTTTCCAAAGATACTGGGTGGCGAAATTAACTGTACTGGCGAAATTGGCTGCTCTGCGAATTTAACCAGCATACTTATCGGCGAAGTTAAATCCAAAGGCGACTTTGGTAACCGTGAAATTTTCCACAGCGAAAATATTACGGTTTTCAGCAACTTACCAGTCGTCGTAATAGCGAACTGGTTACCCGGCGAAATTGTTGACTGAGCGAAATTAACAGACTTGTCAGCGAACTAGACCTGCGAATTTGACTTGTCAGCAAAGCAGACCTAGCGAAATTAACAACACCCCCAGCGAAATTAAGGCAGCAAATTTAATTTAAGTGGTGGAATATTTTCTGGCAAGCGTCGATAAAATTTCAGTGTTTTGCAAATAGAAATTGATCCGTAGCTCGTTAGACAGAATCGTTTGCACCGTTAGATTCCTTGTATTTTTAGGGTTAAAAAAAAAAACTCTGGAAAATCCCGAATACGGTTTTTGACATTATATATCATTGGATTTGTCTTTTCGAGACGATTCTAAAGGTGTAATTTGGTAACCACTGTTTTCGGAGATATTTTGTACGGTTTTAACAGTCTGTTACGTTAAAATGTCAAACATGATGAATTTGAAAGCACCTAAGATGATGAAGGTGGAGAATTATCTTACATGGAAGGACAACTTCAAATCCTTCATTGAATCTCAGGATGCACGTATGTGGATATGTATTGAAGATGGGTACACAAACCCAACACTCGATTTTGAGGGCAGACCACGTCGAACAGACTATGTGAATATGCAAGAAGAAGATAAAAGGAAGTATGACGCTGAAAAGAGAGCATTGGCTGCAATTAAAATGTCCTTACCTGATAGCATCAAGCATATCTTCAACAAGTACACTAATTCAAAGGATATGTGGGATGCTTTACAAAAGCGATATCAGGGAAATGAGAGTGCCACTCAGGCATTCATGGCAGAGATAGTGCCAGTTGATGAGGCTGAAATTATTGTGAGTGATGCTGAATCTGAAGTGAAAAATGCTGAAGCTCAAGTGGAAAATGCTGAAGCAAAAGTGGATGCTGAAGTAGAGAAGGAGAGTGAAGCTGAACAGGTTGTTGCTGATGAAAATTCAGAGGTTCATGAGAAAGAGGTACAATCTAATTCAGTATGTTTGAGATGTCGTGAACTACAAGGTGAGGTTGCCAGGTTCTGGTAAGTGAGATGTCTAACATAAAAGAAGCAAACTTTTTCGCTAAAAGAAATGAATCGTCATACTTGAAGAAGATAAAAGGTTATGAAGCTGAAATTGTAGCTTTAACTTGCAAACTAAATGAAAAACTTCAAGTCATTGACTTAGCTCATGACATGATGGCTGAAAAAACAAAAGAGATTTCTGAAAAATGCAAAGAGTTGTCAGATGCACAACTCAAAATTGTTGAACTTGAAAAGAAATTGAGTCAATTCAGAGATTCGTCTTTTGTTATGAGACACATGATGGGTGGGTTAAAGAAGAGTAATGACAAGACCAGTGTGGGCTTCCAGGGCTTTAATGAAGTTCCACCTCCTCTTAGTCATAACTATTCATTCCTGCCTAGTGAAGATGAGCTAGCAGACTTTATGGCATCTACACCAAGTAATTTCGCATCCACATCAACTCAAGGTGATGGATCTGAGAGTGATGATTTGAAAAAGAAAAATTCACCGCCTAAGAATAAAAATCAAGCTTTTGTTAAAAAGATTAATTTTGTTCAAGGTAGTGATATGAAAAACGAAACTGCTGTTATTGAAAATGAATCGAATGTAGAGTTTGCTAAAAATAAGAGCATAGAAAAATCTGAAATAAAGCAAACTGAACAAGGTTCATCTAAGGGATCATCACCATCTGATAAGGGATCTACCTCAGAGACTCCAGCTAAGAAGTCTTCGAAAAAGAGATCGTGCTTCAAATGTCACGTCAAGGGACATGTAGCAAGCTGCTGTCCTAACAAAAAGAGTGAAGCACAACTTAGTGAAAAACAGAGAGGGAAATTACCAGTGAAGGAAGGTGATAGTGAGGAGAAAGGATCAAATTCTCAAAAGAAATCTGCTCCTAAGCAACCAGAAAATGTTGCTGTTGGTGTAGATAAGGCTGGAACAGGAACTTCACAGGTTCCACGTTTTCAAAGAAATCAACCAAGATTTCAGCCTAGATCTCCACCAGGCAGATACGAGAGACCTAGAAGCAGTTCACCTAGAGTGAACAATTTTAATGGAAATTCAAATAATTTCAGAAGTCAAGGTCAATATCAAAATCGATACCAAAATAATGGTTGTCGAAATTTTTATAACAATGGCTTTAGAAATTATAACAATCAAGCTTCTTGGAATCAAAATTCATGGTACCAAAATCAAAATTTCCAAAGGTCAAATAGTCCAAACTCATATAGGAACCCTCAGGACCAGAGACCTTATGGAAATCGAAATCAAATTCCATCAACAGGTCTGAGATCCAAGACTCCAGTTAGGAGTAATGGATATTGGATGGATGTTCCAGTGGTTGGTGAATTTGGACGACCCAAGACCATTAAGGCTTGGGTGCCCCAATCTAACTAATTTCTTAGTTGGTGTGTGCAGGAGCTGCTAAGGAGGATTATCAACTTATGTTGATAGTGGCTGCTCTAGGCACATGAAGGGGGGTGTGAGATTGTTAATATGTTTATATTGATTGATTTAAAAAGAAGTTCAAAGTGCTGAGTCGACACACTAGATAACCTGGCAGATCTTTATACTAAAGCTTTTGACAGGGCTCGCTTTGAACATTTAGTCGAACTCAACGGGATGAGGAATCCTAAATAACTGGTTTTTCATAAGAATTTTTGTAAATAGTTTACTGTTTTTTCTTAAAAATCAAAAATATAAAAACATTGAAAAATTGAAAAACATACAAAAAAAATAGAAAATTAAAAAATGAGTTCACTGTGTGAAAAAGGAGAAATGATAGTACATCAGCAAGTTAGACTGTCACACTGACACTGAAATTAAATTGCTTAAGTGTGATAGCAGCTTCATCATATGATGTACCAGTAGGCAAAAAGCATGAAATAATCAACTTACCAATGTGATATAAACTTAAACGAACTGAATATGAGTGGGGAACACATCAGTGGTGTATGGTTTAATGACCTTAAATCTTGCGTTGATAGATTGCCAAAATCTAAAGTTTTGGGTCTTTATACTGATATTTCATCTGGGGATATCTTGACTGTCTTTCTGTTTAGAACTAAAATTGTACATGACCTCAGGAAAGAAAGTCACTTGGAATTAGCTCATTTCTATTTGAATGTCTGTATGTTGTCCCGATACACACAATTTTAATCTGATTCTGAAATCTTCTCTGAAAAAAATCGTGTACCTCCTCTGCTGCATCCAGATATATGCTGACCTGGAGGTGCTAGGCAACGACAGCTTCTGCTGCATCCAGATACATGCTGACCTAGCTGTACGTTGTCGCGCTATAGATCTAATAAACCCGAAAGAGGCCCTCTAGTGCCCAAATGAAACCCAAGAAACCTATATCAAACTGAGTAAAACTCATTTGATCTGTATATTATACCATCTCTCCTAAAGATCTATTCTGTTCTCTTCTCAACCTATTCCCAGTTAAGATTTCAGAAATCTGGATTGGACTTGTGAAATATGTGGTAGGGAAGATACTTGCATGATAGAGTGTGTTGTTTATATTTCCAGGATTTGATTAGTATTTATTTGGGTGTTCATTGTTAAGCAATTAAAACATGATAAAACAGATTATATGCAGATCTAGACACTGTCAGGATATCTTAAAGGATGACTTCAGTATACTCACCTACTACGATGAATCTTTGTGCATACGTTGATCGCGGGGATATATCCTGAAGTGGGACACACTAGTATATCAGAATAAAATTACCTTAACGTATCATATGGTAATGGTACTTGAAATGTTCATGCATTTTGTTTAAGTGGACAAACATACTGGTAATCGTCTTGGACTGCTTTTCATGAAAAATTAAATAAAGAATTATCTAATAGTGTGAAACAGTTTGATTGTGCTGATATGATCTTCTTACCAGTGATTCTCACAAAAATAGAATGTTTATTGCTTTTTGTATTTACTTGCTTTCAGAAAATATAAAAATACAAAAATAGTGTCTTTTTCTGTTTAAAATTCTTAACGTACGGAAAACTGTTATTCTTGGAGGAATTGTTACTGATAGGGGGAGACGGTGTTAGAAAGTGAGTTCAAAATTTTAAATCATGCGGGTTATAGGGTGTGTTATTAAAAAGTTTTGCGTGTTGGTGATAAGTTGAAAATGCTTAATCTGTGATACAGTTTAACTGTCTCTTGAAAAATAATAATTTATTTAACTGTGTTGAAAAATTCTTATGGTTTCTCGAGATGTTTGTTTTATAGTATACAGATTGAAGCGGTATGTTGCTGAGAAGTTAAAGTGATGAGTTGCTGTGAAGATGAGAGTTTGATTGGATGCATGGTAGAACCTCCTTTCTATATTGCAAACAAAGTTGAAGAGTTTGAAGATTGCTATACATATGCTGAACTGGAGTTTACTCAAACGCTAAAGTTTTTGAAGATTTGGTGATTGGATGCATCAGCTTAGGGGGAGTCTGTTGCTGACAGAAGCTATTAAAGCTGAAGCTATCCAAAGACCAAAGACAGTGCAAGAATACATGAAGATTGCAAGAAGACTGAAGACAAAGTGATTTTATGAAGCTATTGTCAAGGGGGAGTTTGTTGGTGCATGTTTGTGACAACAGCTTAGATTTGGTCTTTGGATATCTTGTAATTAGTTAAACGATAAACAGTTAGCGGGTTTAGCTTTGTAATAGTTAGTTATAATGTTTGGGCTAACCAAACCCATACTTATGGGGTTGTGGGGCGAATTGGGCCTGTCCAATTCGCAGTCCATGATGTTTAACCTTGGCCCAAGTAGCAAACCTTGTGTTATATAAACAAGGTTAGGCTTTAGGGTTTAGGTTAATCAGCCAAAACAGTGTGTGAGAGCAAATTCGTGAGAGTGCTTAGGCTTGGACGAATTTGGAGTTGGTTAGGGATCTTGATTGATTGTAATCAGTTTGATAGATAATCAATAAAGATCCGATTTGAAAGTGTCTTGCTGTTTCTGTTCTTCTACTTGTTTCTGTGATATTCTGATCAAGAGGATTCCGCACTCTTGATTGGAAAGACAATTCTGTGAAAGATCCATACGATTAGGGGACCTACAATAAGTGATATTTGTCTAGGCTCAAAAGGTTTACCATCAATGTTCTTAATCTTTGTCACAAACACATTAGAATTTTCAGCATCTTGGCCCTCCATAACCACAAAAGTGATTAATAGTTTACGTTGTGACAGGAACAAAAAAACAATCAGCGAACGAACTGATGTTGCTGGAACCCTAACGAGAATCGGTCAGCCAACTAACCTTAATCAGCGACAAAGTATGCAGGCTGCCGAAACCCTAGTCGATTGCAAGCAACCACTCCGCAGATGACCCGTCTTCAATCAAAGAATGATTCCGAAACAAAGGTTGACAGTATAACAGCCGCCGCAAACAAACCCTAATCAATAACGAATGTAATTGGACTGCCGTAAACTGAATGGAATGATACCGCCGGTTACCCCAAGAACAATCAGAAACGACTGAGAAAACAAAACCCTAGAGCACGAAACTTAATCTGATTTCAGATGATTAAAACCTAAAGAAACGAACATGGAATCCTTAGACACTAACCAAGATCAATCGAGACCAAGATTTGATTGAATCGACTAGGGTTTCACGAAATCTCCAAAATCGCCCAGAGCCTCATTTCTCAAACTAGGTGACCCGCTTTGGAGAGAGAGTTCGATGACTTTCGGTACTCCAACTAGATTCATGGATTTTCATATAGTGGCCGACAACCATACTCCTATTCCTAATTCTATTGGACCGAAATCATCAATGAGTTCACATGTAAATTGGATAGTTGAATTTATCATGCTGATTGCAATTAGTGGCCAGCCACTTTACTTGTTCATCGAGACACACAACTCAAGATCAAAGAAACCAATACATAAAAATCATCACTGTATAATCTAGTAATTTAATAGTGAACCATCATCGATTACGACAATTATTAACAAGAAAATCATGCTGACATCACATATACTCCACATCAACAGTTAACATGAATATAGAATCACTAACCAAAGACTTAATCGGCCAAGATGATGTATCGAATGGGGAGTATGTCCACAGTCGTCGCACAATTAGGTGGGGAAATAGGGTTTGGTTTGCTATACAATAGTTATAAAGCCAAAGAATCACACAAGTGGGCCGCAGAATTGGGCCAAAGCCCATTCTCGATGAAATTAATGAAGGCGACGAAAACACGATGTTTTCGTCGAGTGGGTGTTCGTCGGGTGGGGGTGGGTGTTTTCGTCGAGTGTATGAAGGTAAGGTTAGCTTTTACAGTTTATATACCAACATCTTAAAACATAGGCACGCACAACTACAAACATCTCCAATATATAATATAAACACATATAATTACAAAGCATCTAAGTCACACAAGCATCATCGCAAAACAAGTTACGCGTTTGGAAACTCGAGTTGTAACAACTTAATTACTTAGGTAATTTTTGACCAAAACATGAACTTTCCCAACACCTATTCTTTCAATCTCAGACTCTGTTTCTGTTGATTCATCATCAGCATCATCTGAATCACTATGAGCAACACTTTCAGGTTCTTTTTGTTTAACACTTTCAGCTTTAATATTCTTAGAAGGTTCAGCATTCTTTGCAGCTTTCTTAGCTTCAGCTTCCTCGTTCTTCTTTAGAAAGTCATCATATGACATGTTAAGAATATCAGCTCCTTACCTTATCAACTCTGTTGGATCAACGACTGGCTCATCAGCTAACTTTGGTGGTGGTTGCTTTGAAGGCCCTGCAAAACAAGTATCAAAGCATTCATTAGACACATATAACATTCAAAGTTCTAACTTTTCTTATAACGCCCCCTTCAACTGTACCCTTAACAACTATCTTTGGCGATGACACTTTAGGAGCAGTCACAGTTGGAAAGGTCTTTGGTGTTCTCTTCCTTTTTCCAGCCTTCACGAACCAATATCTAAGCTTCTTCTCGTTCATCTCCCTCAATCTATCAGTTTCATCTTCAGAGTTGTTGTTTTCATGTCTCCATGCATCGTTTTCAGGAGCAACATATGCTGGATTATCAATCTTGCAAATCATTCTCCTTGCCCTTTGTTCAGAACCTTTAGATAATCTGCTCAAAGTATCAGCTGTCATGTTTCATAGTCCTAATATATCAGCAGGATCCTTTGGAAGGTCTTTAAATTGATCATCTATCATCATCTGGATAAACCTGGGATACATAATGTACTTTCCACTTCCACTTCCTATATTGTCTACCAAATGGTCAAATGTCACTTGAGATACATTATATGGCCTGTTCAGCACCAAACATGTGATGATATTCATGATATAGTCTGACGTCTCATCATAAGCTCCCTTTCGATGTGACAAAGCATGTATTACACAGTGAATTAGGAATTTGTATGGTGGACTAAACACAGTCTTAAGATATTTCCCGTTCAAATGTCCTGTAAAACCCATTATGCACCACAAACCCTTGCATAATCGTTCAGGAATAATGGCAGGATCATTGTCACTGTCTCCTAACTCCAAAACACGTCTTAAATTTCCCACATCAAACTTGATTTCAACATCTATATCTTGACCATTCTCATCCTTCTTTCTAACAGCTGAACATATCATCTTTTCATCCTCAACATACCTCACCGAACTCCAAAACCATCTGACATGTGATTCATATACTATTGTTTTATTGGTTATGGCCTTATTAATCTTACTCTCCCTCAAAAATTTTTCCATTACTTTAAAAGGAGTATTATATGTATAGTGTGTATCCAACAGACAATAAATATTGTGAGATTTATCCCAATCTGATGCTCTTCCCTGCAATAATACACAATGTTTAATGTTTGCACAAAGTTCAAGACAAGAAGTAAGATGTTACAAAATTTTGAAATTACAAGAAATTTTTCTAACTCTGGAGGTCACACTCTATATAGTACTGAAGATCGGATGGTCATCCGATCGGATTTCCATCAGATCCGATGAACCATCAATCATTAAGGTATAAAACCGACTGTCATGTGTATTTAGATCGGGTGGTCATCCGATCGGATTGCCATCTGATTGGATTGTCACTCGATCCATGTAACAAGCCAAATAGCACCATTAACAAGTCAACATTCTATGTAAGTGGTATGTATCGGATGGTCATCCAATCAGATAGTCATCCGATCAGATTGCCACTCAATCATTGACAAGATAGGACAAAATAATTTTGTCATTATGTGATGAGGATCGGATGGCCATCCGATCGGATTGTAATCTAATCGGATTGTCACTCGATCATTGACAAGAAAGTATAATGATGAACAATTATGACATGATATGATGAGGATCGGATGGCCATCCGATCGGATTGCCACCCGATCGGATTGCCACTCGATCAATTTGACAATCTCATAATCAATGAATGAATAAATGTGTGTTATGGATCGGATGGCCATCCGATCGGATTGCCATCCGATCGAGTTGCCATTCTTTCCAAAACAACTATTTAACATGATAAGGCACATATTTCAAGGTAAAACACTTAGAAAATTCAAACACTTAACATGCATTGGATCGGATGGCCATCCGATCGGATTGCCATCCGATCGAGTTGCCACTCGATCCTTGAACATTGAAGAACACCTTGAACAGATTATGAACACCAAAAATTTTTTAAGTTAATTCTCAAAATTGATCACAGATCTACGTAGAGAATTCGCCGAAGATCAAAACCCTATGTTCATCTTTTTCTAATTCATCCTAAATTGAGTTTTATTTCACTTTTAGTGCACCGAAGGCCAAACGTCTCTAATCATCAATTCTCTAGATTTAACATGTTTTTGCCCAAATTGAGACGGTAAACCAATAGATCTAAGGCCCGTGAACAAAACGTTATGTTCAAAATTTTTCAAACATCATTAAAATTTCCTAGATCTAAGGTTTTAGGTCCGAACAAATGCCGACATTCAAAAACTCATCAAATTCATCAAATTAATAGTTAAGGTTTGAAATCTTACCTTTCCCATTGTGAAGGTTGAGTGTGCCAACAATCCAATGAAGTGTGGAAAGCAAGAATGTGAAAATCAGATCAAGAAAGTGAGACTGTTTGAGAGAGTATCGGATGGTCGCCCGATTGAGTAAAGGTTTGATTGAACAATATTGACTTCTATATATAGGGGTGACCAAGTGTCGGATGGCCATCCGATCGGATTGTCATCCGATCCAAACACCTCTCTTTGACTTTTTGTGTTTTGACCTTTTGACTTTTTCCATTTTATCATATTTGATCAGTTTTAGAAATCCATTTAAGTATCTAGGTCCAAGTTAATGACCCTAGACACTTAATTCATCTACCAAGTCCAAGTTAATGACCTTGGTTGAACCAAAACGAAACAAACTGACATTTTGTTCAAATTTTCAAACACTTTTTCATGAAAGTTTACAAGTGTCAACTTAATGAACTTCTTTTGACTTTGAAAATATCAAGGTTTTTCAAGATTAGCTCCGAACCCAGTTGTCCAGTTCAGAAACTTTCCTGCTCCGCTTCACTTCTCAGAATCTGAAGATCCGCTTTCCACCTCGGTTTGTCGCAAAACTGAAGTATAAATATAAAATCTTTTTTGGGATTTTAAGAAAGTTTAAACTAGAGCACTATGAAATCTTTTTGGGTTTTTGACTAACAAAGAAATGAAATGCAGTAAATGAAACTATTTACAAACATATTTTTGGTGAGCGTGTTAGGGGATCATATCAGCTACCGATAAATTACAAGTACCGTTGAGCTTGATTACACACTAGGTATTAAACAATTCACTTAGACTGTTGATATACTGATCCTTTTAAGTTTTCACACAAATTTCAATCATTCGGGATACGATTTATTGTTTTAATAGCTTAACTTATACGCGTGTCCCACCTCAGAATATACTCTCGTATCCAGACTTCTATATTCAGTCTTACAGGTGAACGTACAATAATGATATCTGTAACGGGTAATGCTAGGCCATGAGAGCTCAGGTTAGAACTTTCGTTCAGACAAAGAGATGATGGCTCGACTTTTGGTGTGTCCCGTTTGGGGATCTTTTCTTCAACAGCACATGATTAGCATTTTTCAATATTTCATCATTTTTTATGCTGAGGGAGGGCTTTAATGATTAAAGCAGTGCAGAGTATTATACGAGGACTAGGCTATTGCTTCTGCAAAATCAGAAGTCCTGGTATAATACCCTAGATATCATCACGCACATAGACCTAGTATGTCAGAAATAGAAAGCCCTTCAAACTAGATTTCAGGGGTTACCTATATATCCTGGAGATGATCCCCACGAAATAAGCAAGTTGTGATTTAGGTTTATATCCCGAAAAATCTACTAAGTGTGCAAAAACCTATCGGCATATCATCAGCAAGACTGCTTAACACCTTTTTAACATTACATATCTTTAGCATACTATAACTGTCTAGCTGATGTACAATCATTTCCCCTTTTTACAAGAACTCTTTTTGGGTTTTCTATGGTTTTTGGATTTTGAATTTTTTAATGTTTTTGTATTTTCTGAAAATAGTATATCTATCTCCCACTAAATACCAAAACAACTAAAAATACGACATACCAAAGCAGTCTGCTTCTCAACATTATCTGCCTGGGTTTTCTCATCAACGTCAACTATTTTCTCCGCATTCGACAACAATTTCATACCATTTAGTTTTAAAAGATATTGAAAACGAGCTTTATCGAAAGCTTTGGTATGTGAATCTGCCTTTTGTTCGTCGGTGTGGATTTTGTCAATTTGTATCAAATTCTTTTCTTAACAATCGCGTAGGAAGTGATGATGAATTTCTATATGTTTGGTTTTAACATGATGTACATGATTCTTTGTTATGTTTATTGCTGCCTCATTATCAACAAAAATCGGTGAAGTAAGAAATTACAAACCGTAATCGCGCATCTGTTGCTGGATCCACAGGATCTGAGAGCAGCAGCTGCTGGCAGATACGTACTCTGCTTCACATGTTGATAGAGCAACAGAGGTTTGCTTCTTACATTGCAACGTGACCAATCGGGGTCTGAAAAATTGGCATCCTGCAGTTGCTGATTTAGCATTGACTCTGCAGCAACCGAAGTCAGAGTCAGAGTATCCTTCGAGCGTGAAGTCACCATCTTTGGGATACCACAACCCTAGTGTTGGAGTTCCTTTCAGGTAACGTAGAATCCTCTTGATGATAGACATGTGTGAAGCTCTCGGACTCGACTAATATCGGGCCATGAGGCAAGTCGGATACATGATATCGGGTCTGGATGCTGCCAAGTACATTAGCGAACCGATCATTGAGCGGTAAAGCGTCTCGTCCACCTTCTCTCCGGTGAGATCAGGGTTGATACCATGATTGGTTGCTAATGGGGTGGACATTGGAGTAGTCTCAGACATCCCGAATTTCTCCTGAACGTCGTAAAAATACTTCGTTTGATGAATGAAAGTTCCCTCAGGCATTTGGTCGACTTGCAGCCCTAGGAAGAACTTCATCTAACCCATTTATGACATTTCGAACTTCTGCTTCATCACCTTCTCAAAGTCTTTGCAGAGTTCATCATTTGTTGACCCAAAGATTATATCATCAATGTAAATTTGTACAATCAAGAAGTGCCCATCGACTTCTTTTATGAAGAGGTTAGCATCCACTTTTCCTCGGATAAAGCTGTTGGCAAGAAAATGTTGAGAGAGCGTCTCGTACCAAGCTCTCGGGGCCTGATGCAAACCATACAGCGCTTTGGCTAGCAGGTAGACCTTGTCTTTGTGGATTGGGTCGGTGAAGCCCGGTGGCTGACCAACATATACCTCCTCTTTCACCTTGTTGTATAGAAATGCCGATTTGACATCCAACTGGTACACTTTAAATCCCTTTCATGAAGCAAAAGCTAGGAAAATTTTGATAACTTCAAGACGAGCAACCGGAGCATAAACCTCTCTGAAGTCTATCCCTTCTTGGTGACTAAAACCCGGGACCACGAGTCGAGCTTTGTTTCGAACAATAACCCCTCGTTCGTCTCTTTTACACTTAAACACCCACTTCGTGTTTATTTTCCTGTGTCCATCAGGTAGATCCACAAGCTTCCATACACCAAGCTTTTCCAACTGACTCAGCTCCTCCTGCATTGCGTTGACCCATGAATCTTCAATCTGTGCTTCCTTGTAGGTTCGCGGCTCAATCTGCAAAATGAAACAACTGAGTGAAAATTCAGTTTGTAAAGGAGTAACTTTAGTATAAAAGCAAGTAAGGCCATGGTCAGTCTGGCTTCTGGTGCGAACGCCTGACTGCAGCTCTCCTATTATCAACTCTTCAGGATGGTATGAAAGAGTCCTCGGCATAACTTCGCCAGGAACATCCACCTCGCCTTCCAAATTAGTAACGTTCTGATTCGCAACTTGTTCATTGTCAAGAATTGTCTGATCTGAAGATTTGATTTGCTCTCCCTCAGACTCTGAATCACCACGATCAAATGTTAGCCTATCATCAGATACTGAATTATCATTATTGACCACTGTCTGATTTTCAGGAGCAGGTTCGCGTTCCGAAGTAGTCGGAGTTTGCTGAACTTCATCATTCTCTCCAGCATGACTTGGACCAGCTTTATCATCATTGGAAGTTTGTCGTTGATTTCTAGAAGACCTTTCTGGAAATCTTCCCTGAGATGCTTCATATTCTCGTAAAATATTCAAATCATCAAAGAACTCTGACTCTTCTTCTAACTCGAATGAATCCCCTAAGGTATCATAGTTGAATCGCCATGAGTCTGCGGGCTTCTGTGGAGGCATAGTATAGCCTTGACATTCAACTTGCTGTGCTTCGATGATCTTCTTCAAACTTGGAACAAAAACTCTTCTGAGTGGACTGGCATATCCCACAAAGATACCTTATATGCTCTTTGAACCAAATTTTCCATCGGGTACTAAAACAGTGCAGGGAGACCCGAACGGCTCTAAATACTTGAGATTAGGCTTGCGGTTGTTGATCAACTTGAAACATGTCTTGTTATGCTTCTTCACAGTAAGTACCCTGTTGAGTGTATAGCAAGCGGCTGATACTACTTCTTCCCAGAAATTTATCGGTAACATGGAATCAGCTAGCATCGTTCTCGTCGTTTCAATCAGCATTTTGTTCTTTCTTTCTGCGATTCCATTCTGTTGCGGAGTGTATGGTGCACTGAATTCTTGCAGTATACCTAGTCAATCACAGAATTTTTCCATTCTGTTATTCTTAAATTCTGTACCATTGTCGCTTCTTAGTCTGCGAATACGTGCTCGGTACAAATTCTCTATCTTCCTGAATAACCTCAGCAAACTCCCAAATATCTCGTCTTTTGTCTTTAGGAACGTCACCCACGAGAATCTCCAATAGTCATCAGTGACTACGAGGCAATAGAGATCACCCGTAATACTTTTGACATTCACAAGACCAAAGAGATCCATGTGAAGTCTCTCTAGAGGTTTCGACACGGAGTTCTTCTTTTTGCCAGGATGTGATTTCTTCCGTTGTTTTCCTTTGATACAACTAATACACTCCCCCTTAAGATGGAAACTCTTCAAGTGAACACCTTTCACCAATTCATTATGCACCAGGTAGTTCATCTTGCGTAGGTGAATGTGGCCAATCTTCCGATGCCACAACTCTGACTCCTATTGAGTAGCTCTTGACATGAAGCAATGAGTTTGACCCGTGGTAGTCATAGCGACACTCATATCCAACACGTACAGATCATTAACTCGTGGTGCTCTCATGATGATCCACTCCTCGGGGATGACAAACCCCGGCTTCAAAATCAGACATTCTTTATCAGTGAAATGTGTCGAATACATTCTATCACAAATTTGAGAAATGCTAAGAAGATTATTATCCAGCTCTGCAATGTAATTTACTCTTTCAAACATAATCACACCATTTGATAATGTTCCTTCACCAATAATACGTCCTCCTTGATTTCCTGCGAAACCGACGTATCCACCATTGGACACTCTCATATCATGTAACAGGGTTTTTCTCCCCGTCAAGTGCCTGGATGCTCCGCTTTCCATAATCCAACATGAGATAGATCTCGGGAGCTCCTGCACATTTCAAAAACATTCAGTTAGATTTTGAAGCAACCCAAGCCTCCTTCGACTCGGGTAGCTTGACGTTAAGGCGTGTTGTCTTGGTGTACAAAGGTGGGAAATTCTTGTCATTCATTTTCAAGCTTTCTTCAGACCCAACCTCAACCTCTTTGTATAAGAAAAATTCGTCTTTCTGAGGTTGACCAGATGGTTGGTCTTTCTTTGGAACATACTTCTTCCCTGGAGGGGTCGAAGTTTGTTTCTCCTTCTTCTCATAAAAATCCAAAGGTACATTCTTCTTGACTGGTTTGGTCATAGATGATTGTTTTGTGGAATCAGAAAGCTTTGGGTTTTGGACATTTGATGTCTTAGCCTCAGATTTTGGCTTCCAAGTTTGCTACGAAGAAGCAACCCGTTTGTAGAATTTATCAGTTTTAGTTACCGACTCTTTTACAGGTTCAGTTTTGAATTTGATGTTTTCATTTTTCAAAATCTTCTTCTCAACAAACATTGGTGCTTTGCCTTTGACATCGTTCTTCTTTCTTGGGTTCTCGACAACCACAGACTTAGGCTTCGAGTTGGTGCACTTTCGTGCAATGTGTCCAACTTCATTGCATTTAAAGCATGTGCGGGTGTCAACATCCCAACTTCTGCCTTCAGTCTGAGGCTGTGAGGCCTTTTTCTTAAAGAATTCTTCATTTGATTTTGAAAAAATTTCCGATTCTTGTTCGGAATGTGAACTTGAGCTTTTCACAAACACTTTCTTTTCGACAAACCTTTTGTTTTGAAAGTTCCTCTTTTGATTGTTCTTACCACCCTGATAACCACCCGACCATCTGTTTTGGTTGTTGTTGTTATAACGTGGTGATACAACAAGTTTTTTATAGTAAGATTTATCTTTTTCAAAGTTCAATAGCATTTTGGAACTTTTCAATCCCTCAATCTCAGAAACATCGATTTCAACCAATTTGAATACTTTCTTCAACTTGTCAACATTCACATTCTCAAGTGGAAATTCAAGATCCGAATACAACTTATCAGAACCAGACATCTTGTACATGACAAGAGTAGGTTCGTCATTTGAGTTGTTTTGGGATTTTGGTTTTGGAATGTAGTTATTCAGAAAACACTCTTCATCTTCAGTCGACTCACTATCAGATTTTAAAACGTTTTCAACCACATTTTTCGGACTTCAGACTGAACACTTTCTTCATCAGATGATGAAGTGAATGTGACATCGATTGTTTCTGGAAGTTTTTCAATATCTGATTTCTCATTTGTCTCATAAATCTTATCCAACCCGGACTGTTTCTTTGAAAAATTGGCTAACACGGGCGTTGGAACTTGATGATAACCCACTCCCGTTCCATCCGAGTATACATATACACCAGCTTTGTTCTTCCCAATTGGTTTGGGAACTATGTGTTGAAGAATAAAGCTAGCAGAGCTGTAACTGTTCAATTTCAAAGTGTTCTTTCATTTTTAATCTTAGCTTCCAGGAACTGAAGTTTATGATTTGCGTTCTCGTCCAATTGCTGGTTAATTTGTCTTTCTTTTGCCTGAAGAACTCCAGAGAATTGAATATTTTCTTTATATGTTTTACCATTTCGCTCATCAGAATCTTTTATTGTTCTTTTCAGCTTCTCATGATTTTCAGAAATTTGTATGTCTTCATGAATTAACTTTTCATTTTCTTTCTTAACACGTTCAACATCAGTTTTATCATTTTCAATCTTTTTGGTTAACTCATCAATTCTTTCGTTTGAAATTGTAAGGAGTTTGTCTCGATTTAAAAAACCTTCTTCAGTCGTTTTGACTTTCTCAACCAGTTCTTAGGTCTTTTTCATTGTGAGATACGCATTTGTGCTGCAAACTTTGCATTGTTTCATGCAATTTTTGCAATCACTCTTTGTTTTAGCCTTATCAGTCTTACCTGATTCATTTGTTGAACCACTACAACTGACCTAGCTTGTTGACTCAAACGCAGACTTGGAATCTACCTCTAATTCCTTTGCCATAAGCACTTTTTCTTCCATCTTTGTCAGGTTCTCTGCGGTCATTTCTTTTGTTGTGTCGATTATTACATTATCGACTTTCCTTGATTTTAGCTCTTCCTCTTCAGCTTTCTTTGCTGCATCTCTCTCTCTCTTTGTTCATCCTCTTGCTTCAAAGATTCTATGAGAGTTTCGAGTAAGAGTGATGATGGTTCTGCAATAATCTTGCCTTTCGGATCCAAATAGCACTCACGATCAGGATCCCATCTGTTTGCCATTTTGGCTTCTTTCCAAGCTTGATAGTTTATATCTTTCATAGTTTGAGCTACCATCTTTCGATAAGTGTATATTTGCTCTTCAGTTCGTGTATCTTTGTATGGTTCGATTTTTGCCATGAAAGCAAATCCAACAACATCATCTTCTGGTAAAAACTCACTCCAGTCAAAACCCTCGTCATCTTGAATCACAGCTAAGGCTCTTGACTTCTCCTTTGGAGTCTCTTCGATTTGCTTCATTCGGGGCGGCTCTTCTCGATTTCGGTGATATACAGCCTTTTTGTAATAGTCGTCATGAAACAGATTGGCTGTTTTATCCGCTGCTGAGTTCCTGCATTCCCTCTTGAAGTGCCCCTTTTGTTTACATTTGAAGCACGCCACTTTAGACTTATCGAAACCCAACTTTGTCGAAGGCCCTCCGATGGAATTTCTTCCAGTTATCTCCATAAATCTTTGCGTTCTTCTGATTACGCTAGCCATGCACCAGTGTATGTCAATTAATTCAATCTCTTCGGGATCAATCTAATCATAATCTTCCTTTGTCAGATTCGCATTCCCGATTTTCCCAGCGACCAGGCCTTCATATGATTCCAAGATTGAGGCAAGAAACACCATTTGTTGTTTTGCAGTTTCTTCGTTGAAGTTTTGAGCATTGTTCAGGTTCACTGCAATGTTACATTGAAACACGTTTTTAGGCACAGTTTGTTTTTGCTGGCTTGGAGTAAATGAAGAAGAACCTCTGTGATAACCATTGCTGGGTGCTGAACTGCTGCTTTGTCTTTCTTGAGTAATTGTGTTCGAGCTCTCAGCTGAAAATGCGGTTTTCGGTGAAGTGGTTTTCGGAATTATGCTACCCCTGTAGTAAAGATCAACGTTTTGTTGATATGGGGTGTTGTTGACTTTGTTCAGCTTCTTAATTTCTAGCTCATGACTCTCAAACCTTTCAATCTGCCAATCAACAGTCATTTCTGATATTTTCATGGTGTTTTTCAGAACCAAAGCATAGTACTGCCAATCCTTTTCATCTGGCACAGATTCCAATAACTTCTCAACCATCTCTTCTTTAGTGATCGTTATCCCATGTCTGACAAGCTCTATCTTCAAATGACAGAAACGCTCAATTATTTTTAGCATAGTCTCATTCCTCATACATGCAAACAGATCAAACTCCTTCTTCGGTAAACGTTTCTTGTTTTTCACTATCTCTGCCCCTCCAATACACTTCTTCTCTAACTTAGCCCACAAATCTTTAGAATTTTCGTATATAATCAAAGAGAGAATATCATCTCTAACATATTGATGTAACAAGTCTATACATTTTTGTTCAGCAACAAATATCTCTTGTTCTCCTTCGTTTAAGTTTTCATAATCTTTTCTTCCAACGTCGTACCCGTTCTTCATACACTTCCAGCTCTGGTAAGCAAACGCTTTCAACAAATCCTCAAATCTGCCTGCCCATCTGTTGTAGTCTTCAATCACCATCAGTTTTGATGGCTTGTTATACGTACCATAAGCGTTGTCGACACTGAGAGAATCATCAATCCCTTCTTCGGATTTGGATTAGTGTTGTTGGTTGTATTTGTCGATGCGTTACCGGTGTTGTATGCAAAGACATCGCTGAACGGGTTCAGGAATTCGTCTCCCATCTTTAAGTACCTGAAAGAGTTCAAACACTTAGAAAAATTTTCACAACTTTCAAAACTCTCAAACTAATGCACTTGGATCGGATGGTGATCCGATCGGATGACACAACCAAGTACCATCATCGGATAACAAGTGTCGGATAGGCTCAAGTGTCGGACGGCTATCTGATCGGGTGGTCATTCGATCAAGTGACACAAGCTCCCTGAAAAACTTTAACCTTCAACACTTCACCGATTGGATGGTGATCCGATCGAGTGAGATGATGACGTCAGTTGTAAAACCTTTAAACCACAACGCTACAACGATAGGATGGTGATCCGATCGAGTGAGATGATGACGTCGGCAAATGTATCAAGAACAATCTAAGCCAATCCGATCAGATGGTGATTCGATCAGGTGGATGATGTCACCAAGAATGAAGAACTCGACATGGTTTTTGCTTGATTTGATTCAGTTTTAGTTCGAATTTTCCAATGAAATTTTGTAGGATTGATCTATGTTTAATTCCGATTCGAATGATATGAAAATTAGTCAAATTTGTCCGTGAATCCTTGTGTAATTTTGATTTTTTCCTGTTTTAAGATGTAAAAATGTAAGAACAACAAGAAATGAGGAAGAAGATGAGAAATTTGTCAAAATTTTCGGTGAAATTTTACAGGAAATGGCTGAAAATCGCTGAAAATCCGGTGAATTTGCAGTTGTCGTCTCCGATTCAACCTCCTGTGGCTCTGATACCACTTGTTAGGCCATTTGATCAGGATCTGTTCGAGTAGAACGTGGCTGGATAGATCAGAATCATGGTGTGGAATCCCTTGATAATGTCACAGAATCAACAACGACAAGTTCAACGTTTAATGCGTCTGAATTCTATTCAAAGATTATGAAAATAAAGAGGATCCGGTAGAACTCCATACTAGCAGAGCTTCGCTACAAGTTCAGTAAAAATTCTTAATGATCTAACACTAGCAAGCTATTTATAGGCAACTAGGGAGGGTTAAGTGTCACCCGATTGGATGGTGATCCGATCGGATGGTCATCCGATCGGATGACATTCGTCATCCGATGGATTTCACTTTTACATATACGCACCGTTCCCTGAGTTGTCTTTACAAACATACATACATGTTCATACATATACAAAATACATACACAACACAAAATATACAAGACTCGATGCAGACGGAAGCTACAGACATATGTACTAACAAGAGCTTTGAAGATTACGATGTGGCGGTAGTTTCAGTGGTGGGAGCAGCGGTGACTTGATGGAGATTCTTGGACGCTTTGTCGAAAAAACCAGCCCGGACTCGCTTATCGTTAACCTCTGCGGCGAGCAGGTAGGTTTCCTCGATTGTTGTCGTCTTTGCAGCCTGAACAAAGTCTGCAACACAATCCAGAAGAGCACGAATATATTTATTGATCGCCATCTCGGGGGTAGTAACTTGACCCGGATAGATAATACTCAACTACTTGAAGCGAGCAGTTAAACCAGCGTTATCTCCGCCATCCTGCTTAATGTGCCAGAATTCATCCTCTAGCTTTTGGAGTTCATGGGGAGGGCAGAACTCTTGCGTCATGATGTCCTTCAACTCATCCCATGTCAGCCTAAAAGCTGCATCGTTCCCTCGTTTGTTCCTCTCAGCCGTCCACCAATCAAGAGCGTGGGATTGGAAGACGCCAGTGGCGTTAACAGTGCGAAGGTTGTCTAGATAGCCACTCTGGAACAGGGTGACTTCGATTGAATCAAACCATTGAAACATGGCCGTAGGCCCATCTTCGCCGGTAAATTCCTTTGGACCGCAGGCTTTGAACTGCTTGAAGCTAAAAGCTGTTTTCGGAGTATCAGTCCTAGACTCCTCCAAAGACTTGCTGGCATTCTCATTCAGCTCACTGACAATTTGTGGGATGACTTTCGCCATTTTCTTAGCGACGAGAGCAGCGATTCGTTTGTCATCATGGTTACGCCAAGCAGTTCGGGAATGAAGCTATCCAAATGACGACATGGTCTGCAACAGACATCGCCATAGGACTCAAAACACAAATTTCAATTAACCTTAGTATAGACTCTCACTCTGCTCTAAGCTACTTCATATAAAGCGCAGGAACACATCAATGCACAAAATCACGTAGGCATATAAACCACTGAAGCACATAAGCACGTAAGCACGTAGTTCACGTAAGCACGGAAGCACATACTTCACATAACTATCCTAGGCACATATTTTTCACATATTCACCTATCCTTCATAGCAGCGTATAGCGATTAAGTATAGCGATTGCAAATAGCGAGTACACGGCGAGTAGCATAGCGAGTAGTATAGCATGCGATTTGTTAACATTTTGAGATAGTTGTGCAGTGCGAGTCGTGGGTGTTGATCAAAGCGGACAGCGAAAAGCGAGTAAATAACCAAAATTGAATCACATAAAAGCAACAAATCACAGAGTCAGCAGCAACAAATCCAGAATCGTAACACATAAAATCGAAAAGAGATTGTCTTGGGTGTGTGGAAATCGATTACCCAAAGTGATTCGACTATTCACAAGGACTTTAAGTGCACGCTTTGGCCTTCTGGACTATGCTCTTGCCTTAATTTAGGCGATCGGCACGCATCCTTCCAGTTACAGCATGACCCAAGTCATTGGAGTCCGTTGAGACTTTGGTGAGAGTTTTGCAAAAACCAAAAGTATGAGCGGAATGGGTCATTAAGGTTCGGGTTCCACCCCTGACTCAACGGCTACATCCCTGTTTGTGTGATAGAATCACGAGATAGATAAGGAGATTTGCTTCGAAGTGTGGATTTCACTCCTGGTTCAACGCAAATTCTCTTGTTTATAGTAAAAATAGCGAGTCGAACGAGTGATTTGGTCGAGAGTTTGCGGTTTTCACACCTAATCTCGACCAGATCATCTGTTTGTGTGTGTCCAGCCTTAGGAAAGGCCGATCTTGCGTGGAACTGTAGTATGCGATGTTCACGCAAGAGTGTAGTATACAACGAGTTCGAGCGAGAAATAGCGAATAAGTTCGTACAAAACCCATGATGGATATGTACAAGTCGGTATGTTGGTACTTAGACTATAGACTAGGTCGTTTCTAAGACGTCGACCCGGACTAGGTCGAGTCTTGCCTAATTCCCTATAGTTATGGCTCTGATACCAATCTGTCACACCCCAACCGGTGACGGAAACATCGGGGCGCGGCACTGAGCGAAACAGATTGTCCAGGAGAAATCCATAACAACTAAAATTACCGGATATTTAACATTATGTCCCATACCATAATATATCAAATAAAAGCAGTTATTACAGACATTGTTTTCTCAAAGACAGATCAAATGTTCTGACAACTCAGATTTTATTTTATTTGTTTCTAGACTCCATCCTAGCTCGATTCCAGCAGATAACAAGCAAACATCCTAAGCACATGTCACATACGTTAAAATAAGGGTCAATACACATAGTGTAAAGGTGAACATACAAGTTTAATAGTAATAGTAGAGTTCGAAAGCGTTTACGCATAACCAGCATGTAACATATAAAATGTGAAGCTAGTAGGTTATCGACAATGAAATATACCCATACAAGACTGCGAGTTGTAGAATGCACAACACATATCACCACTGTGACACGTGAAGAGGTAACCTTAACAACCCCTGTCCACGACAGGTGCTGAGTCCAAACTATAGTACTATCGTTGCTAAGGCGTCAGGGAACAATCACTGTGTTAACATAACCTATAAGCATTCATCGAGTAACACGTAATATGCAATAACGGTCAGCATATGAATAGTATTCGTGTTGTGTGATTGATGTGATTTAGAATAAGTAACGTATGTAACACCCAAAAGTGCGTAAAGCAAAAAGGGATCGAGTATACTCACAGCGATGGAAGTTAATGGATTGAAGGGAGCACTAGAGTGATTAACCTGAACAGTTTACGATAGCATAAGCGAAGAGCGGTGCGTAAAACGATGCAAGTGATCAAAGTGACGAATGGACATCCGATCGGATGTCAATCTGTTCGGATGGTCATCAGATCGGATGGCCATTCGGTCGGATTGACATTTGTTTGAGAAGGATGTGTTTGTGTATGATGGCTTTGAAGTTTACGTTGTAGCATTTTTAAAACAGAGAAGTATCTCTACCCTTCAGGTCAATCGATCGAACGGTCATTCGATCGGATAGCGATCCGATTGGTAGGACACTTAGTGAGAACAAGTTCACAGCAGGATCGTCACTTGATCGGATAGCAAACCGATCGAATGGCAATCCGTTAGAATCGATGGTCTTTGATAATTATGAGAGTGTTTAAGTGTCGAAGTTCAAAATGTTAACTGATCGGATGGCCGTTCGATCAGATGGCAATCCGTTCGACGTTCAGATCTTTTGAAAACCAGAAAATTGTTAAGTGTGGAACCAAGTGCAATCCGATCGGATGGCAATCCGATTGGACAGCAATCCGTCCCAACGAATCTGATCGTCTTGACTTGATGATTTTGAAAGTTTTGCGATTTGTTCGAGACAGTATGATAACGTGCTAAACAACGAAACCTCGTCAAGTCCCAAGTTGCCCGATCGAACAGGAATAACCCTAACCCAATCAGTTGCTGGTTCGTGACGGTTGTTCATGTTCAATCCGAAATCGGTTGTCTCTTTGATAGATCTCAGACTGTTGCTTCACTAAGAATTGAGTAGAAGACCTGAATGAGCTCCGATTCTATCGGTTTTGAGTGCATTGAGTGTAAAAGAGTTGAAAGAAAGTTGGAAAAGCATCTTTCCTCCCTTTTACCTCCGAAAATGTTTAGATCTATGCGAAATCGTTGTGAAATCATGTGGAAATCCTTCAGATCTGAGTTGTTCTTGGTGGAATGAAGCCAAATCTTGAAGTTCATAAGAACTCCATGATGACATCACCCTAGAACACCTCAAATCCGTTGATTTCACGGTTAAAAGTTAAGATTCAAAGGTGAAAATGATGAAGAAGTGTGTGTAGATTATAGAAGTACAAGATTTAAGTTGAAAACTTACAAGAATCGCAAGAAATCGAGAGAAAGAAGGCCTTGAGCGTGCTGGTCGAGTGAGAGAGAGATGTCACATCACAAGTGATGTGACAGGGGGTATTTATAGGTTGCCAAAAAGGGAAAATGGAGTGCAAGTGTCGGTTAGCTCACTGGTCATTCGATCGAGTGGCTCCAACGGGTTGCGTTTCGACGTTTCGTTTTGCGTTTGAGGGTTGCGATGCGTTTCGGTTGAGCGATGCGATAGTATTATCCATTAGTTACATAAATAACCTAACTACTATATCTAACATACAATCACTATAAATAACTTGCGTTTAGCATTTGCGATTAGCTTGCGTTGCGATAGAAGTGCGATTGCGATTAACTCCTCAACATAAACATGCACAAGTAACACATAATAGCACACACGTAAAACAATATCCAGAACACATAATTCAAGTTGTGAATGCGATTGCGATGCGATTAGCTAATAAGCGACAAAACATGCGATAAACATCGATTAAACCTCGATTGTTAATAAGTACTTCACATAATACAACTAAAGCGATCAGTTAATAGGATTCGATTACAAGTCAAGAAGCACAATTCAATACTTAAGCAAGGAGTGACACATCGTAATTAGCAATCTTTTCTTCCTTTGACTTTGACTTGTACTTTGACTTTCCAAAAGCGGGTTGTTACAACCAACTTCCATCACCACTACGTTTTATATTCTGCTGCGACGTTTTTGGAGTGTGACAGAAGTTGGTATCAGAGCCAATGGTTGTTAGCGAACTAGATGTTTTCTGGGAAAACTCTAGACTTCAACCAAAGAATTTTGAGATTTAAGTCCAAAATTCGCGAAGCCAAAATTTTCAAATAAACATGGAATTTTTATCATGTATGAAAACCATTGCGTGTTTATGTGCGTACATGATTATCTGTTTATTTGGGCCTTACGTGTTATTTTTCATTTGAACACACACTTACTTTGTACGGTTATGTTATGTCACGTCTCAGCTTATAGAGCCATTAGTAGTCCTGCTCACTGATACTGTCGAGCCTACACTCGAGATTCCTCCGCCCGTCGTTACAGAATCGTCTATTCCGCTATTCGAGTCACGCGTTTTGCTACACCTCTTTTAGTCTACACTTGCCGTAGGAAGAGGACTCGACCCGTAGAGAGATCACATCGACTTTGAAAGCTGAGACAACGTCCACTCTGAAGAAGCAGATGGGGATTTGAGTCAATCGCTCTCACATGATCGTCAGTTCGCCACGTTACGCGGGGACTTGGAGACGACGAAGGGAATGATGACGGACTTAGAGGGAAAAATGGACGGGTATGATGAGCATAAGGACTTAGATGACAGTGCTAGGGATCAGATGCACTGGAGAATAGTTGAGCTAGAAGAGCTTGTTAGGAAGATGTTGGACTTCCTAGGTTTGAAGCATTAGTTGTTGGTTATTTCTGTTGTTTGTTTAGTATGTCTCATTTGATAAACCTTATTTACGGCTCGCATGCCAAATTTTCAGATATTTAGAAGGAAATTTCATATAGACTTGTTGCGGGTGTTGATGTAGACACGCCAAATTTTGATTAGTCATTGTACTAAAAACAAACTTTGTAATTTCTGGTATAAATATCGAATGGGTTTCTTTTGGTTTTAAAATTTAACTCATTAATATGTGGATATTATACATGTGCAATGTTTGGTCCAGTAGCATTTAATGATTGAATTATTTTTGGATATCATCTTATGTTGTTATTACTGATGTAATAATAGAAACGATGAAATGCCGCCAAAAGTGAGACAGGGTCCTGGACTACCTACCACCCTGGAAGAGTTGGCACAACTCATAGCCCAACACGTTAATACCGCCATGGAACAGCACGATGCTAACCAGAATAATGACCAAGGACGTGGACGTGGTGCTCAGGGGCATGGTTTTGGTGGGGCACAGATCGGAAATCCTTCAGGTAATATAATCGAAGCGTCATCCTGATTTTTCATTAACCTTCTGAACAGTACATAGATGTATACACAAAACAATCCAGGGTTGTAACCCAAGATCATTTACTGGTGCCCTATGCAATGATGTGGCAATGATATGCATGATGTCGGGCCATCACAGCGGGTCGACCATTCAAATAATTCAGCATTCCGAGCCTAGATCTGGGGATTTGCGAAAACGAAAGTCTGAGAGCTTGAGGAAGGAGACCGATGAGAAGCGTGACAAGAAATGCAGTTCGGGGAAGGCGAATGTAGCAAGTACTAGCAATTCTAGAAGGGATAATGCCAGGGATGGCAGGAGTGGTTCTGAGAGGAAGACTCACGAGGATGAGCAGAAAAAGTGTGCCAGATGTGGTCGAACTGGGCATGTTACCCGCGAGTGCTATGCTAAAAGTACTTCGGAGGGAGCGAAGCTAGAGGGATGCTTCCAGTGCGGTGAATAGAGACATTACAAGAGGGATTGTCCTAAAGCAATGGGTCAGAATGCCATGGTAGAGCGTTCGAGCTAAACGCTGGAAAGGCACGTGACGATTCTTCTGTTGTTACCGGTATGTTGTTTTTATCAATAACCATTCTGTGTTCGTACTTTTTGATACTGGGGCTGACTTGAGTTTTGTTTCAAAAAACTTTGAACCATTTATGTGTTCTCCAACAAGTAAGCTAAGTAAAAAGTACTCGATAGAGCTAGCAAATGGTAAACTGATAGGGACTAGAAAGTCGTTCGTGGTTGTAGTATTCAGTTAGATGATCATAGTTTTAGTATCGACTTGTTGCTAGTGGAACTGGGGAGTTTTGATGTAGTTATGGGGATGGATTGGCTATCCAAGAATAAAGCTGATATTATTTGCTCGGAGAAGCAAGTGAGGATACCTCGTCTTGATGGTGGTGAAGCGATAGTTGTTCACGGAGACCGATCGAGTCGAGTGTCGAGTGTCGTCAGTGTTATGAAGATGCTCAAGATGTTGCGTAAGGGTTATCCTGCATTCTTAGTTAACGTGGTGGATACGAAGGCTGAAGATAGGAAGATCGAAGAGATTCCTATAGTTCGCGACTATCCAGAAGTTTTTTCCTGAAGACTTACCAGGATTGCCCCCTGTGAGATAGATCGAGTTTAGAATTGATCTGGTACCTGGTGTTGCACCAATTGCAAAATCTCCTTATAGATTGGCACCGTCAGAGTTGAAAGAATTGTCGAATCAGCTTCAAGAGCTATTAGACAAAGGTTTCATTCAACCAAGCTTTTCTCCTTGGGGTGCACCTGTTTTGTTTATGAAGAAGAAGGATCGATCCTTCCGGATGTGGATTGATTACAGAGAACTAAACAAGTTGACTATCAAGAATCGGTACCCTTTACCAAGGATTGATGATTTGTTTGATCAACTACATGGATCCAGTTACTATTCGAAGATTGACCTGCGTTCAGGATATCATCAGCTGAAGGTTGCTGATGAAGATGTTCTGAAGACTGTTTTTCGAACACGATATGGCCATTACAAGTTTCTAGTCATGCCTTTTGGCCTAACTAGTGCTCCAGCTATGTTCATGGATCTCATTAACAGGGTATGCAAACCCTATTTGGATAAATTCGTGATAGTATTCATCGACGACATACTTATCTATTCGCGAACCAAAGAAGATCATGAGTATCATTTGAAGTTGATTTTGGAGCTGCTAAAGGAAGAGAAGTTGTATGCCAAGTTCTCTAAATATGAATTCTAGATTCGAGAAGTTTGTTCTCTCAGGCATGTCATAAACGAGAAAGGTATACACGTGGATCCGTTAAAGATAGAGGCAATCAAGAATTAGGAAGCGCCAAAGACTCCGTCAGGGGTGCGATAATTCTTAGGATTTGCTGGGTATTATCGTAGATTCATTGAGAATTTCTCCAGATTAGCGCAACCTTTGACGCTATTGACCCAGAAGGAAAGGAAGTTTGATTGGACGGAAAAGCAGGAGGAAGCTTTTCGAATGTTAAAGGAAAAGTTGTGTAGTGCACCTATTCTTTCCCTTCCTAAGGGAAGTGACGATTTTGTTGTATATTGTGATGCGTCACGTTTGGGCCTTAGATGCATGCTTATGCAGAAGGACAAAGTGATAGCCTATGCATCCAGAAAATTGAAAGTGCACGAGAAAAACTACACGACACATAATTTGGAGCAAGGAGCTGTTGTGTTTGCCTTGAAGATCTAGAGACATTATTTATATGGTACAAAGTGTACGATATACACAGACCATAAGAGCCTCCAGCATATCTTTGATCAGAAGGGGCTCAAGATGCGACAACGACGTTGGGTAGAGTTACTTAACGACTACGAGTGTGATATTCATTATCACCCCGGTAAAGCAAATGTTGTTGCGGATGCGCTCAGCAGGAAAGAGCGGGAGAAGCCTCTACATGTGCGTTCTTTGGGCTTGACCATACAGACGACTTTGACAGATCAAATTCGTAATGCGCAACGAGAAGCTTTGAAGGATGAGAACCTGAGAAGCGAAGGTTTGAGAGGATTAGAATGTGAACTGATACCGAAAGCGGATGAAGTGATGTACTTCATGAACCGGATTTGGGTTCCGCTTAGAGGTAACCTATGTAAACTGGTTATGAACGAAGCTCATAAGTCCAGATATTCCATTCACCCAGGTTCTACCAAGATGTATCAGGATATCAAGGAGTTATACTGGTGGCCGAATATGAAGAGAGATATTGCTGTCTATGTGAGTAAATGTCTAACGTGCTCAAAGGTTAAGGCTGAACATTAGAAGCCGTCTGGGCTTCTGCAGCAACCAGAGATTCCTAAGTGGAAATGGGAACATCTTACGATGGACTTTATCACCAAGTTACCCCGTACGTCACGTGGACATGATACGATATGGGTGTTGTGGATCGATTAACAAAGTCTGCTCATTTCTTAGTGCTCAAGGAAACAGACAATACGGAGAAGATATCTCAGTTGTACCTTAACGAGATTGTAGCCTGTCATGGAGTACCAATGACAATTATCTCAGATAGAGACAGTCGGTTTGACTCCAGGTTTTGGCGATCTCTGCAAGAGTCGTTGGGTTCTCGTTTGGACATGAGTACTGCGTATCATCCTCAAACGGATGGTCAGAGTAAGAGGACTATTCAGACGTTAGAGGATATGTTGAGAGTGTGTGCAATTGATTTCGGTGGAAGTTGGGATACTCACTTGTCGTTGGCTGAGTTTTCTTACAACAATAGTTACCACGCTAGTATCAAGGCCACTCCGTTTGAAGCCTTGTATGGAAGGAAGTATCGATCACCACTTTGTTGGGCTGAAGTTGACGAGAAGCATTTGACCAGACCCAAGCTTATCCAGGAAACCACGGACAAGGTTGTCCAGATTAAGGGAAGGTTGAAAGCTGGCACAGATCGACAGAAGAGTTATGCGGATAACCATAGGAAACCGTTGGAGTTTCAGGTAGGTGACTAGGTTATGTTGAAGGTATCGCCTTGGAAGGGCGTTGTAAGGTTTGGAAAAGGGGGAAAGCTGAGCCCGCGTTATATAGGTCCTTTTGAAATCGCATCTCGAGTCGGACCAGTCGCGTATAGGCTTAAGTTGCCGCAAGAATTAAGTGGAATTCATGACGTGTTTCATGTCTCCTATTTGAAAAAGTGTTTGTTTGATGAGACGCTGATTACCCCCCCCCCCCCCGGTGAGGTTCGAGTGGACGATAAACTGAGATTTATCGATGTCAAAATCCTAAAAATACATGATGTCTTTCATGTATGTAACCTCAAGAAATGCTTAGTAGACGAAACATTAGTAATACCTCTTCAAGACATAGAGGTAAATGAGAAGCTTAAGTTTGTAGAAAAACCTATACAAATTAAAGATAGAAAGATCAAGAATCTTAAACACAAGAGATTAGTTCTGGTCAAAGTAAAATGGGATTCAAAGAGAGGACCAGAATATACATGGGAGTTAGAGTCAGAAATGCAACGAAAGTATCCACACCTATTCCAGTGAATCTCATATGACACCCGGCTTTTTAGGCCGAACCGTACAAATGTAACACGTGTCATGAATAAATAAAAAGGATGTATTTGACTGATATTGATATTTATATGTGATATTTAATGTGTTGGTGAATCCAAACATTGATAAGAATTATGATGGCAACAATAAGATAAACGCTTATCGTGTAACGAACAAAATGTGAAACGAACGTCGGTGACCACCCAATCAATGTTAAAATCCTAAAAATAGTCTGTTATGATTAGAATGGTAATTTTAATCATGTCTAGAAAGAAAAATAAATTAAAACGCTAAGAAACTCTATTTTTCGAGTTTAAACGCGTACCGCGCGATACTGCGCATATCTGATAAAATACTGTCAACGCGGCCAGTCAAGGCAACTAGTAATTATTTCAGTAATATTTTAGTGAGATTATTTTTATAGAATGATAAAAATAATTTAAAATGCACCAAAACGGGATTAAAACGCTAGATAAAATACCCGGTATCCAGTAAAATACCAGTTTAAAGCCTAAGATGTATATGTATATGTATATATGCGTATATATGGGTGTGTTTATAAGAGAGAGTGACTTGGTGGCAGCCATAGAAAGTCTCACACTTTCTCTCTCTTGACATGTGTTGAACATGCAAAATGTATGATGATTATGTTTGAAACCATATCTTCCTAAATCTTCCATAAACCAAGATAATCATTTGAAAACAATCAACTCTCTCTCTCTCTAGAAACTCCCGGCCGAAATACCCCTTGCACATCTCCATTTCCATTTTTTCAACTTGATCTTGAAGATTAAAGTTAAATCCAAGAAGGTTTCAAGGTGGTTTGAGGATCCAAAGGAGTTTTCAAAGTGAAACAAGCTTCCAAACATCAAAATTTAGTCAAAACCCCACTTGAATCTTGAAGGTATAAAATCATAATTTTAAACATGTTTTTGATTCTTGGTGATGAAGATGATAGTGGAAGGTTTCTCTTGTTCTTGGATTTAGACACAAAACTTGAAACTTAAACAAATAGGTTTTTAAAGAAAAATAAAATGGATGAGTATGTATGTATATGTATGGCCGTAGGTATATGTGTGTGTGTATATGAGTGTGTTTTGATTTTTGATTGAGTGATTCTTGAATAACATGATTCTTAAATGATTGATTACATGCAAGAATCACAAGTTGTTATATGAGAATGTTCTAAAAGAGGTTTTTGCGATTTGAAATGATATGTCAAAAAGTGAACTTTTGGAAGTTCATGGGTGTGTATATATGTCGTGTATATGTATGTATATGTGTATGCATGCATGTAAATGTTTGTCACATACTCATAAATGTAAGAATACTTGCATTTATGTATGTATGATTAGATGATTATGGATGAAATATGATGTGAATTGTAATAACATGGAATTAATGTGTTCTTGGGTGTATTAAATCATGTGTAATGATGATGATGTTGTATGAGTGCATTAGATGCACATACATGAACATGCATGATGATATGTAATCATGAAAAGATGATTTGAGCATGATTTGATAAAAATAATTTTTGATCAGATTATAAACACTAAAATATGATTTTGAAGTGTTAAATTATATAAAACTTTGTCATAAAGTTTACTAGTCTTGCATGTTATACTTGGTGCTTTAGGAGTTGTAAAATACGTGAAATCGCATGATTTATGTGACTTACACAAAAACTGCACTAATCTGATTATAATCATCATTTTAATCAGTAAATAACATGTATTGTGTTAAAATATCAAGTCATTCCGAGTTGGGATGGTTATAGTAACGTTTAACGCAAAACTATGCGACAAAACGGTCAAAAATCGGCTTTTCGAACGATTTTTATGAAACTGATTTAGATGAGTAAGTAAACTGATATTTTTAGTTTAAAAATAAGTATTTTAACTAATTTTAAGTTTACTTGGTGTTTGGTTGGTCATACGTGACTTCCGACGCCCGAACACGTCACCGAATCACTAAAATACGTGTTTTACAATGAACACTAGTATGGGTTATTTATGGGTGAACCTTATGTGTTAAAATGTGATGTGTGATTTAAATATGTGAATATGGTAATATGTTAAGTGTTAACATGATAGCGGGAAATTTAGGCTATGCATGTACATTTGTGCGTTTAGAATCGGTAAAATCACGTTAAATGTGTAACTTATTGTCGAGCATGAAAATTGATATATATAAGTTATTTTATGTATGCATGCCTTAAAAATGACAAAATAAATAAGTTAACAAGATTTCGCACGTTACAATATTTGATTTATGTGTACGTTTATGTATATATATTACGACGCCCAAATCGTAGATATATTACGTATAAACGGGTGTGTTAACGGATTTACATAATAATGGTCACCAATAAAACCGTTCAAGTAGCAAAATACTATATATATATATATATGAACTCATATATATATTAATGTGCCAACATATTCAAAAACGATAAAGTTATGTGAAAATTCTAAGATACAGAGAAAGAAATTTTTGTGATATATTGATTGATAAAATCGTTCCTACGCATAATAGGACATGTAGAAATCAATCTGTGGGATTGCGCTATTTAAAAATACGCACCCAAAGGTGAGTGTCACTAAACCCCCTCTTTTTACTGTTTTGGGGGAAGAACACGCCTAAAAAGGGTTTAATAATATTTTTGGAATAAAACATACCTTTTTTATATAAATTATTTATTTTCATTGAAAATATATGGATTTGTTAAATATGTATGTTTTTGGGAGAAACGGTTTTGGTGAAAATATATGTTTCGGGGAGAAACGGTTTTGGTGAAAATATATGTTTTGGGATGAAACGGTTTTGTTGAATATATGTTTCGGGGAGAAACGGAAATTTGTACGGTGTTTCAGAGAAAACGACCCTGTGGTTGGGATGAATTTACTTGGTCCTAGGGATTTCAGTAAATTCGTACAACATTTTATATTAAATTTGTCATATTAGTAGGATATATATATTGTATGTGAGGCAGGCATCACAGATGGCCTTGATATGGGCCATGCGCAAGTGATGTCGTTTAATCATTTAAGTATTGCACATGAGGAATTGTTGGTAGATCTATCGGGTTGACAACCCCATTGTGACCGGTCGCTCTGTGTCAAGTCAAATGACGAATTGATATTCTGTTCATTGTCTAGCATTGATTATACCTTCATTGTAAATATATAGTTCGTAATGTCTAGCTAACTTACGAGTCCAGACATTTGATATTATAAATTTAATATGTAAACTTGGGAAGATGCTTTGTTCGAAGGTTTCTGGGAAACGCTTGCGACGGCTGACCCTTGGATTTTTATTAAGGAAATAAATAAACTTTCTTGGAAATTATATGGATGTTTTTATAATAAACATATAATTGGAAAGTTTTTCCTTGGGATCAAATTATTTAAATTTGAATATGTGAACTCACCTTCCTTTGTGTTGACACTTGATTTTAAAGTGTTCTTCAGGTACTTGAGTTCGGCTTCAGGAATTATGGCGTATCTTGTGGTTGTTGATGCATGTTTGTTTTCGTAATGTGTTGGACAAACTTTTAAAACAATTTAGGACCAGTGTAATAAGATCCATAAGGATCAAGACAACTAGACTATGTTGTGGTTATGCCGTGTTTTGAAACTTTAAGTTTAAAACTTATGTTTTAATTAAGTTAATATGTCCACCAATTAAATGCATCGTTCAACAAGATAATAATGGGCACCAATTTCCGTCACCACTACGTTTTAAATTCCACTGCGACGTTTTTGGGGTGTGACATCTCGAGGGTGAGATTTAAAACAAGGTGGGGAGGATGTCACAACACTCAAAAAACACATTACAAGGAACCCTAATTGAGACCCCAAAACATGTACGACGCGACCCGAAACGAAAATTAGGATTTAGGAATTTTTGGGGGTCATGGGGGGTACCCCTAAACCTTCCGCGACATGCGAAAGGCACTAATACGTGCTAAAACCAGTCGATCTCGACACCACAGGCTAGAAACACGGCAAGGCAGGTCTAGAAAAAATAGACCTCTCAAGCGACCCACGGAACGATTATGGGATCCTGTCGGGACACGCGAGAACGTTAAATTTTGGCTATATAAAGCTAGGCCTGGGACTTGATCTCCTGCACCATTTCGATCGAATTTCGAAATCTATGTTCTTCTGTATCTCCGTTTCTATCATAATAGTACACCCCTAATTCGCGAAGCTCTGCCCCGTTATAAGTATTTTAACCCCGATCACTAATTCGTTACCCTACCTGATTTATCTAGGGCCCCGTAACGTATGTCGAGGCTCTGCCTGACTAAGTTCGTTAGGGTTCTGTCTCGTGTTGTATGGCTAATGTGATTTGGGTTATCTTACTAACACGTGTGCATTGTATGTTTTTAATAGAAAATAATCAGGGAAATCAATAGGAAGCTGTAGAAATACATAAGTCTACAATGTGAGTCATTCTCTTTCTCTACAAAATTGTGTTACAAAATCTTAAATGTTTTCAATTATACTTAACAGTGATTGAGTCTTTGTATTCTACAATTGCTGCCTGTATGTGGGGTTTTGTATACACTACTAGTCAGGTGTTACTGTTAGACAAAGAGTTAACCAATAGTAATATGACCACAGTCATGGAACTGCCAACATGACAAACACTGAATGAGTAATTTGGTAGATATAAACATTGTAATCTCTCTCAATACTGTGAAGTTATAAAACTTATTTTGATTAAACTGGGATTTACTCACCAGTATTTCTTGCTGATAAAAGCTTTTTAAAACGTATTTCAGGTAACTTAATAAGAAGCTATAAGAAGCCATCTATGGAGCACTAAAGGTTTAAAAAAAAGTGGCTATAAAAATTACCTAATTAAAAGAAGATTATGTTTTCAATAATTAGGGTTTATCCCTATAAGTGTATTGTGAATGAAACATGGGTTTTATCCCATTTGTTAATTATAAAAGTTTAGTGTTTTGGAACTCTGAAATTTGTTTCCTAACTACGATCCTGATGTCTCATTTCCGCTGCCAAATTAATAAACACCAATACCACCCGGCTGCTTGTTCGCGGCTCCCGCACCCGGGGTAGGGGTCGGGGTTGCGACATTATACAAAACCCCACATACCAGTTTGCAGAATACAGAAAACTTAGTTATTGTAAGTATAACTGAAAAACATTTAGGGTTTTGCAAAACATTTGGTAAAAAGAAAGAATGACTCACAATGTTGTGAGAAAAAGAAGAATGACTCACTTTATAGACTTAGGGTTTTAACTTAAAGCCTCCTGGTAATGTATCCTTGTATAATTCCTGAGTTCCTAATAAAACATATAATGCACAAGTGTTAGTGTAATAACCCAACTCAAACTTTATCGATACATCACGAGATCAAAACCCTAACGTAGTTAACAAAGTGTAGCCTATTCAGGCAGCACCGTGGCATCCGTTGCTGGGTTTCGGATCTATCGGACAGGGTATCGAATCAGCTATTAGGGGTTAAAACACTTACAATGGGGCAAAGCTTCGCAGGATTTAGGGGTGTAATACTAAGAAACAAAGAATAGAAGAAGAAGTTTATATCAAAAGTATGTCGAAAATGTGTACAGGCTTCAGTCCCAAGCCACCCTATTTATAGGTCACCCGGGTCTCCCCCACGTGTCGCGCAAGGGTGCGGGTACCCTTCTGCGTGTCGTGGCCCAACGGCACTAGTCCTAGACTAGCCTTGTTTGCAAGTGTAGCTTGACATTTTTGTTCTTATCAAGTCCCGCGCGTCCCTTCCATTTGCTGCGTGTCGTGGAAGCTTTAGGGGTTTCTTCTGCGTGTCTCCTGAGGGTCCAGTTTCAAGATCTTTAGTTTTTCGCATTGCTTTGCGTCGTACAAGTCTAGGGTTGCGGTCAGAGGTCCTTATAAGGTGTGTTGGGTGTTATTACACATATCATTAGGTAGTGTTGGATCGTTCCGTGACCCTAAACAGTCAAGTTGAGCAGTTCATAATCATTTACTAAGGCGGAATCAAAGTAAACAACTTCAAAACAGCTTGTTCCTTTTAAATTTCTTTTCTATTACTGATTTCTGAGCCTTTACAATGATTTCTGACAAAAATCCGGCAGCACCTCGACTCACACACAAGATCTGGTCCGCTTGAAATGACGCTGCACAGATTTTCATTCGTTGACCCAAATATGATGTCGTCCACATATATTTGAACTATCAGAAGATGTCCGTCGACCTCTTTGGTGAAGAGAGTGGCATATCCTTTTCCACGAATGAAGCTGTTGGCTAGCAGGTGTTGAGACACTGTCGCGTAGCAAGCTCTCGGGGCCTGGTGTAAACCATACAGCGCTTTGTCTAGCAAGTAAACCTTGTCTTTGTGGATTGGATCGGTGAAGCCCGGTGGTTGTCCGACATATACCTCCTCTTTTACCTTCCCATAGAGAAACACCGATTTCACATCTAGCTGATACACTTTGAAATTTTTCCAAGATGCAAATGCTAGAAAGATTCTGATAGCTTCTAATTGAGCCACTGGAGCATACACTTCGGTGAAATCTATACCCTCCTGCTGACTGAAACCCTGGACTACAAGTCGAGCTTTGTTACGAACAACAACTCCTCTATCATCCCTCTTGCACTTGAACACCCACTTGGTGTTTATCTTCCTCTGACCATCAGGCAAGTCTACTAACTTCCACACACCTAACTTCTCAAACTGACTCAACTCTTCTTGTTATTGCATTGACCCAAGAATCTTCAGTTAGCGCCTCTTTGTATGTACGCGGTTTAATCTGCGAAATAAAACAACTAAGTGAAAACTCAATTTGTAAAGGAGCAACTGTAGAATAAAAAAAAGTAAAGCCTTGGTCAATTTGACGTCTAGTGCGAAAGCCTGTTTGCAATTCTCCAATGATCAATTCTTCTGGATGGTATAAAAGAGTTCGTGGCATCACTTCGCCTGAAACATCTACCTCGCCTTCCAGATTAGTAACATTCTGATTTGCACCTTCTTCACTGACTGGGTTTGTTTGACTTGAAATCTGAATTTGCTCCCCCTCAGAATCTGAATCACCATGATCAAATACTAGCATGTTCTCAGATTCTTGATTATCATTATGTTCCGTCTGATTATCTTGATCAACTTCATCTTGTTGGACATCATCATGCTCACCAGCATTGCTTGGACCTGCTTCATCATTATTTGAAGTTTGTCGCGGTCTTCTTGAATACTCAGCTGGGAACCTTTCCTGCAATTCTTCATACTCTCTCAGAATATCCAACTCGTCAAAGAAATATTCTTCTTCTTCCTTTTCTTCTTCCATGTCAAACGAATCCCACAAAGTGACATAATGAAAACGCCATGAATCTCCAGGATTCTGCGGCGGCATTGTATAACCTTAACATTCAACATTGTGTGCTTCAATAATCCGCTTCAAGCTTGGAACACAGACTCGTTTTTGAGGACTTGAGTATCCCACAAATATTCCTTCAATGCCCTTTGCACCAAATTTTCCAAAAGGCTCTAGAACTGTACAGGGAGACCCAAACGGTTCTAAATACTTCAGGTTCGGTTTGCGGTTATTGATCAACTCAAAGCATGTCTTGTTGAATTTCTTCACTGTTAAAACCCGATTGAGTGTATAGCATGCGGCGGATACTGCTTCTGCCCAAAAATTAATCGGTAGCTTTGAATCAGCAAGCATTGTTCTGGCCGTTTCGATTAGTGTCCTATTCTTTCTTTCAGCTACTCCGTTCTGTTGCGGAGTGTACGGAGCACTAAACTCATGCAATATACCTCTTTCATCACAAAATTCTTCCATCCTGTTGTTCTTGAATTCAGTACCATTATCACTTCTAATTTTTTTGATACGCCTTTGGTACAGATTTTCAATCTTTCTGAACAACGCCATCAAACTGTCAAACATTTCATCTTTCAACTTCAAGAATGATACCCACGAAAATCTGGAATAATCATCAGTAACCACAAGACAGTAGAGATCTCATGTAATACTTTTGACGTTTACTGGACCAAAAAGATCCATATGAATTCTCTCTAAAGGTCTGGAAACTGAATTGGCTTGCTTTTTAGGGTGTGACTTTTTCTTCTGCTTGCCTTTGATGCAACTAATGCACTCCCCTTCCAGATGAAAACCTTTAATGTGAACACCCAGAACTAAATCTTTATGCACCAGGTGATTCATTTTTCTCAAGTGAATATGGCCCATCTTGCGATGCCACAACTGCGATTCTTTCTCCGTTGCTCTAGACACAAAACAATGAGCCTGACCCGTGGTTGTAGTAGCTACACTCATGTCCAACATGTACAGATCATTAACTCTTGGTGCCCTCATGATAATCCATTCTTCAGGGATAACAAATCCTGGCTTCAAGATCAAACACTCTTTGTCTGTGAAGTGAGTGGTATACATCCTGTCACAAATCTACGAGATACTTAGCAGATTATTCTCCAGCTCAGCAATGTAGTTAACTCTTTCAAACATAACAATCCCATTGGATAACGTTCCTTCACCAACAATTCTACCACCTTGGTTGCCTGCGAACCCTACGTAACCTCCATTGAAATTTCTAACATCATACAACAATGATGTCTTCCCCGTCATGTGCCGAGAAGCTCCACTATCCATAATCCATCGTGAAACGGATCTTGGAAGCTCCTACACATATCACAAACACTTAGTTAGATTTGGATGCTACCCAAGCCTCTTTTGACTCGGGTAACTTGACTTTAATGTGAGTTTTAGCAGTGTAAAGTGGCGGAATATTTTTATCATTCATCTTCAAGTTTTCTTCTGATCCAACCTCAACCTTTTTGTATAAGAAAAACTTATCTATCTTAAGTTGACCGGTTGGTTGATCTTTCTTTTGAACATTCTTCTTCTCTGGTGGAGTAGAAGATTGTTTCTCCAATTTTTCATAATAATCCAAAGGAACATCATCTTTACCGGAGTGGTACAAGACGATTGTTTTTCTGACTCTGAAATCTTTGGTTTAAATGAACTTTCTTTCTTGTCAACATTTTTCGGCTTCCATGTTTGTTGAGATGAAGCAACCCGTTTATAGAATTTGTCATTTTTAGATATTCTTAACAGGTTCAATTTTGATTTTTGTTTTCTCATTTTTCAAGATTTTCTCAACAACCAATGGAGCTTTGCCTTTTGCATCAACCTTCTTCTTTTGATTCCCAACAACTTCAGTCTTAGGCTTGAAGTTTGTGCAATTTCTTGCAATGTGACCAACTTTGTTGCATCTAAAGCATGTACGAGTATCAACTACCCGACTTGTGCCTTCAGACTGAGGTTGTGAAGCCCTCTTCTGAAAGAACTCTTCATTCGATTTTGAAAAAATCTCAGACTCTTCTTCAGATAGTGAACTTGAACTGTTCACAAACACTTTCTTCTCAGTAAACTTCTTGTTTTGAAAATTCTTTCTTTGATAATTCTTACCACCCTGATATCCACACGACCATTTGTTTCGATTGTTATTATAAAAACGTGGTGGAACAATAGGTTTCTTGTAGTAAGCTTTATCTTTTTCAAAATTCATTTGTCTTTTTGTTTGGTTTAAACTTTTCACTTCAGACAAATCAATTTCAATCAGTTTGAACACATTTGTCAACTTGTTCACATTAACATTCTCCAGGGGAAACTCAGAATCCGAATACAACTTGTTCGATCCTGACATCTTGTACATGACAAGATCAGCTTCTTCATTTAAGTTGTTTTTGGACTTTTGTTTCGAAATGTATTTGTCCAAGAAACATTCATCTTCCTCAGTAGTGTCACTATCAGATTTTAGAACATTTTCAACCACATTTTTTACCACTTCAGTTTGGACACTATCGTCATCGGAAAATGAAGTGAATGTGACATCAATCGTGTCCGGAAGTTTCACTTCATTATCATTTTCAAGATTAACCAACCCAGATTGTTTTTTCGAATAATTGTTTAGAAGTGGTGGAACTTGATGAAAACCCACCCCAGTTCCATCAGCATACACATCTTCGCCTGCTTTGTTCTTCCCAATGGGTTTGGGAACAATGTGTTGTAAAACAAAGCTTGCGGAGCTGTAACTGTTCAGCTTCAACTGGATGCGTTCATTTTCAATTTTAACTTCTTGAAATTGAAGTTTCAACTTAGCAATCTCATCCAGTTGTACGTTGATTAATTCTTCTTTAACCCTCAAAACACTTTGCAAGTGACAATTTTCATTGTATGTTTTACCGTTTCTATCATCAGAATCTTTCACCGTGCATTTAAGCTTCTCAAATTTTTCTGAAATCTGACGATTTTCAAGAACTAACTGCTCATTTTCTTTCCTAACCTTTTCTTGGTCAATTTTATCATTTTCAATTTTGTTAGTTAATTCTTCTAATCTGTCAGTTGAAGCTTTCAACATTTTATCCCGGTCAAGGATCTGATCCTCAACACTTCGGACTCTAGCAGTCAGATCATCAACCTTCTTACCATTGAGATAGGTGATTGTACTACAAACTTTGCATTCTTTGATGCAATTTTTGCAGTCAACATCATCATTGACTTTCTTACCTGACTCAGTCATTGATGCATTTGTACAGATCTGGCTTTTAGACTCAGATACGGACTTAGAGTCTACCTCAAGCGCCTTAGTAGCCAGCACCTTGTCAGCCATCTTTCCCATGTTTTTAGCATTCAACTCTTGAGTCGTGTCAATGATCCCATTGTTAACCTTCTTTGGTTTTTCTTCTTTCTCTTTTTCTTTCTCTTTCTTTTCTTTCTCTTCTCCGCTTCCCCGCCATTTTCTTTGCCAAAACTCTTCTTCATCAAGAATTTGTTGAATTATGTTTTCAAGATCAAGAGTCTTATCGTCAATAGCAATGTTTCCCATGGGGTCAAGATAACATTCTCTGTTTGGATCCCATCTTCTCGCTCTTTTTGCTTCAAGATAGATACCAGATATTCTGATCAATCTATTCTGAGCTATCATCTTTCTGTAACCATACTTCTGTTCTTCATTTCTGTTTTCTTTAAAAGGAACAGGTTCACCAGATTTTGCCATGAAAGCATATCCAACCGCATCCTCTTCAGGTAACAACTCGCTCCAGTCGAAAACTTCATCGTCATGAATCACAGCAAGAGCTCTGGATTTCTCTTTGTTATCCTCAAGCTGCTTCATTCTTGGCGGTTCTGATTTATTCTGTTGATAAATCGCTTTCTTGTAGTAATCTTCTCTGAACGGGTTTTCAGACTCATCATCATAAGCATTTTGGCATTCACGCTTAAAGTGACCTTTCTGTTTACACTTGAAGCATGTCACTTTAGACTTGTCAAAACCCAACTTGGTAGATGGTCCAACAATAGACTTTCTTCCAGTTATCTCCATGAAACGTTGTGCCCGACGAACTGCACTGGCCATGCACCACCTTATGTCAATCAATTCCATCTCCTCAGGATCTATCTGATCATAATCTTCTTTTGTCAGGTTGGTGTTGCCTATCTTCCCTGCCACTAGGCTTTCATACGATTCTAGTACAGAAGCTAGGAAAACCATCTGTTGCTTTGCCGACTCCTCGCTAAAGTTTTTAGCGTTCTTTAAGTCTTCGGCGATATTGCATTGAAATAGGTTCTTTGCATCTGATTGGCTTGAATATGACGAAGAACCACTGTGAAATCCACTGCTTTGACTCTCTTTGCTAGAAAGTGTTATAATTCTCAGCAGAAAAAGCTGTCTTGGGAGGTGTATTCTTTGGCATCATGCTTTTTGGATAATACAAATCCAAGTTCTGTTGATATGTCGAGTGATTGACTTTGTGTGTTTTCTTTATCTCTAGCTCGTGACTCTCTAGTCTTTCAATCAACAAATCCATTGTAAGCTCCTCAGACTTGGTCGTATTCTTCAACATCAAAGCATAATATTGCCAATCTATCTCAACTGGCAATGAATCAAACAATTTGTCGATTAGCTCTTCTTGAGAATAGAAAATTTCATGTCTTGCTAGTTCTAGCTTCAGGTGCCCAAACCTCTCAATCATTTTACAAACTGATTCATTCTTTAAACACCCAAATAAATCAAACTCTTTTCTTAATAGTTTCTTTTTGTTTTTCACTATTTCTGCACTTCCCAAACATTTAACTTTCAGCTTTTGCCATAGATCTGTAGAATTTTTGTACTCGATCAAAGATATTATATCTTCTTGAACAGACTGAAACAGCACTGCGATGCATTTTTGCTCAGCAACAAATGATTCTATTTCTTCAGCTGATGTCAAGCTTTCACCAGTTTTGCCTCCATCAATGTATCCATTCTTTAGACTCTTCCAGCTAGGATATGCAAAGGCCTTCAACCATTCTTCAAACTTCTTGGCCCACCGACTGTACTCTTCGATAGCCATCAACTTCGGGGGTTTGTTATATGTTCCAAAAACACTTTCAACTCCCAAAACATCCGATAAGCTTTTCTTTGTACTCGACGTATTCTCATTGGTGTTGCTAGGAGAAGTATCGTCTCCAGAATTTCCAGCAAAGGCATACATATCACTAAATGGATTCATGAATAGATCATCCATCTTGTACGTACCTGAAAAATCAATCAAACACTTAGAAAATTCTTGGTTTTGAAAAAGACAGATTCAAGCGGAATCTGTTGAAGCGAAATCAGCTTTGAAGCAATATAGCTTTTCAAGCGGAATAGCAATACAAGTTCAAGCGAAATCTAATTTTCAAGCGAAATCAGACTTTTCAAGCGAAATATGAATTTGATCTGATTTCGCTTGAAATCACACTAGTATTTCAAGCGGAATCAAATTTTCAAGCGAAATCAGAAGTAATTCTCAAGCGGAATAGGCTTTTTATAGGGTTTCGCTTGAAAAGTTTCAAGCGGAATCTAATGATGTCAGCTTTTTCGAACCGGTTTTCAAGCGAAATATCAAGTTTTTGTATGAATTCGATCGATTTAAGGTCCAATTTTCTCAGGGATTAGTTAACACTGTGATTCTCTTGATATATGTCAAATTCAGGTCATTTTCGCCGCTGAAATATGTTCAAATCAGAAAAGAATGGGTAGAAGTATGAGAATCCAAAGAAATCAAGCGGTAATAGTATGAACTCCTCGTCCTGAGCTCTGATACCACTTGTTGGATCATTCTGTGACCCTAAACAGTCAAGTTGAGCAGTTCATAATCATTTACTAAGGCGGAATCAAAGTAAACAACTTCAAAACAGCTTGTTCCTTTTAAATTTCTTTTCTATTACTGATTTCTGAGCCTTTACAATGATTTCTGACAAAAATCCGGCAGCACCTTGACTCACACACAAGATCTGGTCCGCTTGAAATGACGCTGCACACACCTATATATAGCCAACATGATTTCGCTTGAACATGCACCAGGTTGTTTCAAGCGAAATTACATACAAACATGTAATCTAACCCTAATTTCTATCCTATTGTGTGCTCGTTCATCCTATCTAAACATAAGACTCAATTAAGACGAAGTTAACAAACACTAGGTGCACCAACAGGTAGAGCCATAACAACGATGCTAAATGCTTTGGTATCTAACTCCATTTTCAGAAAATCTTACTCAGAGTAGTTTTCCGGCTTCTTTGGTACTTGAACCTTGGGGTCTTCAGCACTCGGAACCATCAAAACATGTGGTCCGAAGATAAGTGATTTTCCAGCACCCCGTGTTCTGCTGAACAAGTACGTGACCCATCCGACGTTGCCAGATATTATACTCCGATCGGACAAGCATCGGTGGTTTGTACAGAGTACCAATGTTGTGTGGATCTTGTGTGTTTTGAGACATTTTGATTATTTACAAACAACGTTTTTGTTTAAGATACTTTGAAAGTAAATAAACTTTTACCCTGTTTTCAATCTAACGAACAAACGATATAAGTAGGAGGAGTTGATCTTTTATATCAAATTGATTGTTTAGATCGAATTTGACCAAGCTATGATACTAATTGTTAGGATATGAGTTTGAATTGTTGTGAATAGTTAAGATGAAACAATGTAAGAAGACAGTGGCGAAGCTTGACCCGAAGGACCAGGGGGGGTCGAAAACGTATATATCTAAAATTTTCTATATAATCGGGGGGTCGAAAACGTATATACCCAAAAATTTCTATAGGAAAACTACATATATAACACTACTGAGTGAAAAGTTCGGGGGGTTGGACGCCCCCCGCCCCTTCTATACTTCGCCCCTGTAAGAAGATAAACAATTATGGAAATATGCAGCGGAAAGGAAACTTTAATCACAACAATGGAAGATTTTCCTTCATCATCATGCTTTTGTAAAAGATTGAAATTACAACGATTCACGTATGCATGAGAATTACAAACTCCCTCTCAGCCTGATCACTCCTATTTGTTCGTATAAAATGTCAATAAGGAAAGTGATGAATAGAATAGTACATGCACTGTTCTATTTATCATACAAATCAAACATATGAATCATCTTGGCTGACGTCACCTAGACAGTGACATCTAACAACCTAACAACCTCTAACATCTGCTAATAGCCTAAGCATTGTTACATTGAAAACTTTGTTGAGTAGCATCTGTTGAATAATCATCTGTTGAGATTTAACCACTGTTGAGTCATAACAGACCTTTAGCTTCTTCAGACTTTGTCTACTTCAGTAGAAAGTGATCAGACCTTTGCTTCAACAGACTTTGTCTTCAAGCAGAGGTTCACTCTAGCAAACCTTTATATCTGTAGACTTTGTCTTCATCAGATGTTTCTCTTTGGCAGACTTTAGCTTTAGTATACTTTTGGAGTAGCAGATGTTGATGCCTTTGTCATTGGGGGAGCAGATCTTCTAAGCACTGTTATTGATGATCAGTTGTTGTAGATTATTTTGGCTTTTCAATCATCTGTTCTTTTGGCGGGATCCACATAATCCAACACTCTTCATAGTAATTCAAGTTAGTAGATCTTAAGTTTTGATTACGGTTCTTCACTAGATTGGATATTAAGTAATAGGTTCATTACTAGTAGATTTTCAATCCACCGATTGATACTTGTGTACTTAGCTTTGCTATACTATATTCTGATAGGTATCTTTTCCTAGAATGTATATAGATAGTATTTGTGTTTTTACCTTAAAATTTGTCCATGTTTGTCACACCCCGACCGCGTAAAACAACAACCGCGGCGGAAACTTCGGGGAGTGGAGTAACAGAATCATTGTTTCACAACACATGGTAATTGAAGTTTTGTTTTATTGAATTAAAATGTTTACATTGTCTAGGAATTTACAGAGCATAACATGAATTAAACTATCTTTCATAGTTTTAAGTCACTAGGACCCTTGTCTGATCCTATGTTTGCATCATGATCATCTAACAATAGCACCTGAAACACATGTGAAAATAGGTACGTCAGCATAAAAATGTCTGTGAGATACATAGGTTTTGTTGAAACAGGATTCATGACTTGTAAGTTAAAAGAAATGTTTAACAAAAAGTTAGTCATGAATCTTATCAATAGTGTTTTCTTTTACAAATCATACGAAAATCGATATGCAATTCAAATGATATTAAAGAAATGTGTATGGTTAACTGAATAACCAAGTAAAATGAGTTTGCATTAAGTATGTCGTTTGTAAAACAATGTCTTGTGAAAATTTATTATTTGTATAAAATGTAGCATGTCTTGTCGAAATGATTTAGATAACGCTACGATATGTAATATCATAAAAGCACTTATATATAGGAAGTACCAGCGGCGTATCCACCATGCGTTTATCATATTACACATGTTTCCTTATTTAAATCACTTATAAATAAACTACCAAAATGTCTTGTAAAGTAAATGTCAAGTAACAACAAATCATGTACGGTGAATAAAAAGTGTTTACTCAACCCCGTATGTAAAATGTCAATGTATAATCAAATGCTATGTGAAATCAAATGTTATGTACGATGAATAAAGAATCAACTCAACCCCGTAATGTAAAATGTACAAAACAATGTATTTGAATAAATCATAGTTTAAGTCAAAAGTTATGTTTTGTAAAATCAATGCTTTACCGATAAGAACATTTATGTGGTAATGTTTATCGTATACATCCAAGCCTTGAGACTGAAGGACAAACCCTTAACAAGTTAAAGGTTTATCAAATTGTTTTCAGAATCTGTCATTCCTTACGTCCAAACAAACCTTGGATTCCAGGAATGGGAGTTGTCAATTCCTATGGTACCACTAAATACTACCGAGCGGCATGATCAGTGTTAATGAACGTATTTTAGTTTCGTTAAACAAACCAAATGTCATACCAAATGTAAGCATGTTATGTGAAAATAATGTACTAAGTATGCTAAGTAAACATACGAAGCAGAAATGTAATGTAAATCAATGTGCTAGCATGCTTAGTAAACACACATAGCAGAAATGTAATGTAAATCAATGTGTTCATATGCTAGGTAAACATATGTAACAAAAATGTTTATGAAATCAATGTGATGGCATGCTCAGTCAACATACATAGCAAAGCATAATGGAAATCATGTACTGTATGCGTACTAATGAACATAGCAAGTATATGTCATGAAAGCACGAAAAGCACGACAACAACAAGTAGGCACATGTGTATCACCCCAAAATATTTGAAAACAGTAAAAGAGGGGACTATGTACTCACTTGATATTTCTTAGTAATCTTGAAATAACAATCAAATAACGCTTGAAGGATCACGGAAGCAATCGGCACCTAATATAGGTAACTATGTTAATAAACCGGATCTAAATCGGAAGATCGGATAAAATGAGGTCTCGTAAACCAACTGAGTATTGAAACTCATATAATATGGTTTAACAAAGCCTACATTCTAAATCGGAACTTATCCTAAGTGCTTATGACCCGTTACGACTTGTTAAGGTAGTTTATGCTACTTTAAAGTGTCGTTCGCGCAAAGCGCGTTCGGACCACCTAACTAGTCTTATGACAAGTAATATATGCCTTAACATGCCTAATAACATTGTATAATCAGTTTAGATGTGAAAATTTAGGTTACATATGCTTAAAATGAAATCATGCGTAAAAAGGGCATTTTGGTCATTTTCCTAAGGCATATAAACTACCTATCATACAACTAAGTAAATGAAGTGGCCAAAAGGTATAACCTCGGAAGGTTATCCCTATACAACTATGGTCACAAAATATGTTTGGTCGGATCCTAATGATCGACCAAACGGGTCGGGTTCGAAAGTCTAAGCGGTTGTTTAGACCGCTTAACTTACGACCCTAAACAAGCACTAAACTAAGAGTGACGAGTTAAACATGTTAAAACATGTTTAACTAAGTTAGAAAATAAGTTTGATATCAAAACAAAGTGTTTTGATACCCGAAAATAGCTTCGTCGCAAAATACGCATAAATGTGTATTTTGACCGAAACTTTGACTCGTCACTAAGCCTAATCAACGTGGTAATCAGTAGGTATAGTCACAAAGGACTATAACCATCGTGATTACGCTCATGTTGCAAAGTTCAAACGAACTTTGTGTTGACCAATTCATGGTCAAAGCAGAAAGTCAAACATTGTTTGACTTTCATGCTTGAAATGCATAATCAAGCATGAAGGAGACTTACAAAGGGTCCAAGCTTGATCAAGAATAAAGAATACTAAAGATTTGAAGTCTTCAACCAGAGGGATAGCTTCAAGAGCAGATTTGAGAGGAAAAGGAAGGAATGAGCATGTTTGAATGAAAAATGACGGGTTTATTTAGAAATTCAAGAACCATTGAGATCATTCCAAGTGTTTAGAGCTTTGATCTTGGCCATACACTTGTGGCACATAGTTTAGGATACCATGGGAGCTCTAAAACAAGTCCATTGTATTGAAAAATTTAATAAAGGACCCTGAAATTCAAGCTGGTTGCTGAAAACAGACCTGCTGTCAAAAGCAGGCTGTCGCATGACGCGACAGATGGCCTTGTGGCCGTCGCGTGACGCGACAGATGGCCTTGTGGCCGTCGCGTGGCGCGACAGAGTCATAGTTTCAGAAATTACAGTTTTGGTCCCTGCATGTTATTAAGCCCATTTTTGACACGTTTAAGACCCGTTAACCCATTTTCATCGCTCAATAATGAGGTCAAAGTATAGGGAAAATGAAATATGCTTGAAAACATCTCGGATGTCGGTTTGTTTGGTCGTATGGTCACGTTATTCGATTAATTACGACGAAACACGAACGGACGCGAAAAACGATCTAAATTACGCGATGAATGGTATTTTTGCATTCCAATCACTAAAATAAAATATTTTAATGATTACTAAAATTTTTAGATGTTCGGATATGTTAAGAGCATAAGATATGCGCGTAAATGCAAACTTATGCACTTTTTGACGCTTTTAGTCCCTGATTGACCAATATGTTTATTTTCGCATACCGAACCCCTTAATGCCTATTTCTAAGCTATTTAACAGATATTTATGGTATGTTTACCTTATGATCAAGTTCCAAATTGTACGTTACTATACGAATCGGCAGACATTCGCAGTTTGACGCAAATAGTCCCTGCGATCGAATAAACTTGCTTTTGCCATACCAAACTCTTCACAACTTATTTCTAAGTTATGTAAAGGTTATTTAAGATATGTTAAGATATTTTTGATGTTCTAGAGGGTTTGTCGCGTTAAAATGATTACGTTTACGCATCAGTTTGCGTATAACATTCCAAAAAGCGATTTAGAGTTTGAAATCGAACAAGGATTGAAATTAGGAATTGTCGAACATAAATAAATAGATATAGGGATTAAAATACATTGTTTCATTGATAATTGAACTGTTCAGAGTTTTTATAATGATTACACCAGCACAGATGTCATAGTCTCCCCTACTTTAGGAAATTTCGTCCCGAAATTTATTTAGAGGAAACTTGTGAGAGTAGATGTGGATGTTTTGCTTTCAAATAAATCCTCCATTACCTAAGTAGAATCTCTGGGTCATGTTTGGATTTCCAGCAAGCTTTTGTTATTTGTACTAGTTTGTTGTTTATAGGGAAGGGTTTAGATCCGAAGATTTAAACTCCATTCTGATGAGTTTGTGTATGGTTGTACCAAACCTCAAGAGTGCCATGAAATTGTCAAAATGATGTCCTTGCTGTAGTAAAATGTAAAGAGCATGTGAATTTAGCAAGAAGTTGAAGTCTCAAACAATGGATAGAGAGAGTGTTTCTTGTGAAGGCTATCATAGGAAACTTGTGTGAGCTTGAAACTTGAAATCGAAGAGATAAAACAACATTGGTCAAGGTCATGAGCTTAGTAACTTAAATAATGTCATGCTTGTAATGTAATAAGGGACACTTATATATATATATATAGGAAGCATCATCGGTGTATCCACCGTGTCCTCATTACATTGTTCACGTTTCATTATTCTTATCATTATAGGTTCTTACACATGACAAAACTTGCTGTGGTTTATGTGCACTGAATTCCATAATTATGTATGCATCCATAATTACGTAATTCCTTGCACAGTCCGCACTTTACATTTTATAATGTGTAGGGGAAAAATATAAAACCTGTGATGACTGTGACTAGTCCACCATAGGGTCCTTTTTAATTAGACCAGCAAATGACCTCTTTAAATAGACCACTAAAGAGTCTCTTCAGCTACATCATCTCATGATATCTTTAACTAGATTGATGAATCAATCTTTTTAACCAAACCACCCAAGGGGTTTTTTAAATTTGGAATAGTACTTTATAATCCAAGGGTTTTAACTATTATGTAGAAGCCCATTTAGGATTTTAAGATAGTATCTTTGAATATCCTTCTAAGAATCTATAACATAAAGATATGGAAAATTCTATGAGGATCTAGATAGCGAGAAATTGGATTTACACAAAAACACCTAATCATAAAAACATATAATCACATAATTGTTTAACTTGGTTTTCAATTCGTTTTCAACTTGATTTTAATTTATTCATCAATTTGTTGTTGATCAGTACATGTGTATTTAAAGTACACCAGGAATCCAATCTATAGACTTCAATTAGTACTTTAAACATTCTCAAGAACCTAACTATGAAGATAGGAAGTTCCTATAAGGATCTCAAAATTCGTATAGCGGGGGAACGTTTCGAAACCTTGTACTAGACGTGCTTAAGTCAACACATGAGGTAAAGTGTTCATGGAATTAAGATGCTAGAAATGCCAAGGCGACATATGAAGCAGAATTTAGAGGTCGTGCACTACGTATGTTCAGTCAACATACGAGCAGAGTGCTCTTGAAAACGATGCATGGGGTTCTTTGGAAATAGGTTTAATGTTTTTGAAACCTTACGAAATGCTTTTGAAATCATATGGTAGGTGTATAAGGTAAGTATGTTTATAAAATGTTTTTAAGAACCATGTGAGATGGTTTTGAAATCAGGTATAAGGTTTTCGAAAATATGGATAATGTTTTTGAAATTATGCACTTGGTGTATTTAGTAAATATACTTATGTGAAAATGTTTTTAAATCATGTGAAATGTCTTTGAAATCATGAAGGATGTTTTGAAAACATATACTATGCATGTCATTATGAAAACCAGAATGTAATGATATGTACACAGACATATCGCATGAGATTATTGAAGGACTTATGAAAAATACCCCCAGTTATCCAAGCAAGGACTTAAAGTGGTACTTTGAGTAATCGTCCAGAATTGTAACTTGTGCCTTGTACTTTGTTTCTTAAAAGGAAACGAGTACTTAGGGTTTTCGTGGAGATCGTAAGCGATCACATGAATGGGAGAACTATGAGAGTAGTCTATCTTGCAAAGAACATAGTTCCTTGGTGTCGGATTCGTAGGGGTATGTTATACACATATGTAACTACATTTGTTTTTGTACATCAGAATTGTGAACAACGATTTATTTATAAACCAACCAAATTATTTCAGAGTTCTAGGAAAACAAAAGAAACAAAAACATAAGATTTTAGTTATTTCAAAGTAGCATCATCTTTCAGCCAATCAAATGCTCATTCTCAGGTCAGATTTGCATTGATAGGCTTTGGGCATTTGTTCCTGAAATGACCTATCTCGCCACAGTTGTAGCATGATCCAGAAGGAAAATGAGCTTGTGCTGGATCTGCTTGTAGTTGAACAGGGTTCTGAATAGCTTGGTTTGGGTAGTGGCTGAACGACAGATCTTTGCCGTATGACCAAAAAGTCCACAGCTCAAACATTTTTGACAATTGACACTGGCATGGTGATGAAGGTTACATTGATTGCACAAAGGGGCTTTTCCTCCATATGGTGCATGAGCAGCAGTAGGATTTGCAACAGTTTTGTTTTGGATAGCAAAACGGCATGCATTAACCAAATGTCCCCATCGTCCACATTGGGTACATTTGAAACATGGTGTTTGATTCGGATGACGACGGTTGCATTGATTGCACAAAGGAGTCATTCCCTTGTATGGCTTTTTAGCAGGGGAATGAGATGGTTGGTTGGGTGCAGCGTGATTGTTTTGGGTAGCCTTAACGAAATTCTGTGAAGCCTTACGCTTCTTCGGCTTTCTTGAAGGCTTGGTTTTCGTCTTCTTAGGTGCCTCAGGAGTAGTTTCATCCTTGAGATGAGACATGGCAACAACTAACTTAATGGTCCCACAGAGTACTATGCTTAGTTGTTGGGAAATTGTAGGAGCCAATTCGGTCCTTTGGGCATCGCTGTTAGGAGAAGACATCCTAAAGATAGCGGAAGATATGAGAGAAAACAAGTGAGATGTTATCGGATAATCAAAACAGAATGTTTAAATATATATATCGACAACGCATAAGGATTGTGATCATTTGTTTGTTACCTAAGGCAAACAAATGGCACGGTGACTAATCAAAGTAAGCGGGTCATCTTAATGTATCACGAAGCCATGCTTTAGCATATAAGTGGACACTCACCCCAAGAGTTCCCAGGTAAGAGTGACTGGTCCGATTATGTGGATTTGTACGAACACTCTAGCCTTAGACAGTAAACTCGGAATACATGCATCCACCCTTCTAGATTGCACATGTTCACATTATAATACCCAAACTTTGACGAGATTTTGATACCTTTGGAGGTTCAAAACCTTATAATAAATCATCTAAGAATAGATGATTGGTTTTCAAGACGGATTTGAAATTTGTGTTCTTGTTGTGGTTGTCACCCTAAGATAGATGACGGTATTATTTTAAAATCTAAACATAAGAATCTTGTGTTAGGGTCCTAGGAAGGTTATAGTTATCACACCTCAACCGCGTTAAAACAACAAACCGTGGCGGAAACGTCGGGGAGTGTGGTAACAGAATCATTGTTTCACAACACATGGATTGTAGTTTCGTTTTATTGAATTAAGTTTATTACATTGTATTGAAATCAAAAGCAAAACATGAACAAATTGTCTTTCATTGTTATTGAGTCACTAAGGCCTCATCCATTCCTATGTGAGCATGCATCATAATCATTGTCAAACATCATAAAACTATGGTACTTGAAACATATGTGAAAATACGTCAGCATAAAAATGTCGGCGAGTACATAGGTTTTGTGAGTATGTCAGATTCATGGCTTTGAGTTCATATTGCAATACCTCGTCCAACTACGGGAGTTGTCGAGTGTGTAACTTGAAAACAAAAGAGTTTGATATTGCAGTATGTTTCTATCAACTTTTACAAGTTGATATATGTATAAACCAAAACCATTGTAGCCATGAATCTTAACTGAAAACATTTGTCTTTGTTAACCAAGTTATAAATCATTCTCGTAATAAAACTCGTATGGTTTATATCGTTAGGAAAACCTTGTAGTGTAACTTCGTTTTGAAAACATCCGTCCAAGTGATCTAGATAATGCAACGATATGTAATGTGTTAAAAGTACTTATATATAGGAAGTACCGGCGGCGTATCCACCATGCTTTTATCACATTACACCTGCCCTGTTACCTAATCACTTGCCATAACCCAATCGTTCAATAGTTCAAATAGTTCCAATCGTTCAAATAGTTCAAGTAGTTCACATAGATCAAATAGTTCCAATGGTTCAAATAGTTCAAATAATTCGCATAGATCAAATAGTTCCAATGGTTCAAATAGTTCAAATCGTTCACATAGTTCAATAGTTCCAGTGGTTCAATAGTTAACATAGTTCCAGTGGTTCAATAGTTCATATAGATCAATAGTTCCAGTGGTTCAATAGTTCACATAGTTCTAGTGGTTCAATAGTTCATATAATTGAAATCGTTGTGTTCAATATAAACCATAGCATTCGTTTTAGAAAACTCAAAATCGTTTAGCACATATGAATCACCCCAAAACATTTGAAAATGGTAAAAGAGGGGAACTATGTACTCACTTGAAGTGCAAAGTATCCTCGATCTAATGAACTTAACGAAGCTCAGGCAAACCAAGGAAGTCAAGTAGCACCTATTAATCGGATCGCCTAGTTAATAAATCGACACCTAAATCGGAAGATCGGGTAGAATGAGGTCTTGTAAACCAAATGAGTATTGGAACTCATGTGATATTGTTTAACAAATCCTACATTCTAAATCAGAACCTATCCTAAGTGCTTACGACCCGTTACGACCCATTAAGGTAGCTTACGCTACTTTAACGCGCCGTTCGCGCAAATGCGCGTTCGAGACGCCTAACTAGTCGTATGACAAGTATTATATGCCCTAACATGTTTAAATATGTTGCATAATCAGTTTAGGTGACAAAAGTTAAGTTACATATGCTTAAATACCAATTATGCATGAAAAGGGTATTTTGGTCATTTTCCTAAGGCATATAAACTACCTATCATACAACTAATTAAACTAAGTGACCATAAGGTATATGTGACAACTGCCACTTTCGGGTAATTTACTTACATTTAAAACGATGATTTACATTATACAAGTATGTGTTTTGAATATTCGGACTGCATGATTTCATTATATACATCTTAGAAAACTCATGGAATATTCATTTATTATTACACATGATTCACTTTTATTGGGTACATTTGAAATAGTGCAAACAATCCATCGAAACAACTAGAGTAGTGCCTAGTGAACTAGAGTGCTGACGAAAACTCCGGATCCACAGAAAACATCTAAATGACATCTTTAGGACTCGGACGGGAGTCCAACATCAATTATATACTAAACCCTATATGGGAATACAAGGGTTTGGTTAATATTTTACCAATGCCCGGTAGCACTAAAAACTGTCTGAAAAGCGCTAAAAGTGACCATTTCATTAATTTTCCGCAAAATTCAGCAATTGTATTTTTATTTCAAGATGCAAAATTGTTGTTTAAACACCAATTTCATATAAAATATTTATGGAATATCAATTACACACATAACTGAAATTTTTCCTACAACTTCCATAAGCGAACCTTTCGACTATCTACTTGCGGAACGAGTACTAAACATCTAGCCGAACTATATTTTGGCACATGTAGCGAACTAGTTAACATTATTTTTGGTCTTGTAAAACTAGTTTATGAACATTTCAAGTCATGAATCATCTCAAAAAATTGTAAGCTTTAAACATCTAAATACTTACATCTTTTATTCTCATTTTGAAACCTTATAATTTACCAACATTTTTTCAACAACATAAGACCACCCCCCCCCCCCCACTTATAACCGTGAACAAGGGGTCCCACACCCCTTGTTTATGTGTAAAAATATCTAGATATTTGTTAATTACTAGTGGATGAGAATGATGATTAATTACAACACTTAATCACTAAGTTACTACACTTTACCTCTTTCATCTTTCATTACACACCAAGAACTCTCTCATCATCTTCATCCATCTTACCAAGAACACCAAAAACCCACTTCACTTTAGTCTTTTATTTGTTGATCAAAATGGATTTCCAAGTAACATAAGAGGATCTAAAGCTTTTGTAAGTAAAAGGAAGGGGTTTCATCCATTCAAGAGTATTCTACCATCAAGATCTTCATCTTTTTATTTCTTAAGTCATCCTCCAAGATCATCCCTAGCCTAGTGCTAGAAGTAAGCTTCAAGATCTAAATTTTTTTTTCATACTTATATTATGTTATGATTGTTATTATAACTAATAATAACTAGATAATCATACATAATAAACATGAAAAATACAAAGAAGCAAAGATAATAATCATGATATATTTATGTTGGTTTATATTGTGATTTAAGACTTGTTATATGCATATTTGATCTTGTTATGATGATTATGATATAAATAAATTGTTAGAGTATGTTTTAAAAATATAATCTAACAATTATACATGTTTATGTTAAAGGGTTTTTAACATCAAGGTCTAAAGGGATGATCATAACCTTTGATCTTGTGAAAGTATTAAAGGTTTTTATTTAAAAAAACAATACTTCCACAAGATTATAAAAAGTAACATACAACTAGAGATTTTTTTATAAAAGTTGTTAAAACTAGAATTAAACTTGGTTTTTGAACTAGTTAGCATATGTTATGATCATGTTTAAAACCCTACATGATTTGGAAATCATCTTGATAAATTTTATGTTATAAAAGTCTCATATGTTTTAGTTAAGATGTTGAGTAAATTGATGGTGATTTGGAAAAGAAAATGATATGTTATGAAACATGGTAAAGTTTAAAATACAAAGGTTATATGGCCATTTTTCATAAAAACTTTATTTTATAAAGTAACAACATTTTTGGTTAAATCTTGACAAGATTAAAAAGGTTTTCAAAGAAAGGTTTTTATAAAATAAAAGACAAGATAAATATATATTTTTTTAGAAAATATATATTTGGTTACTTTAACAATTTTTGTGTTATGTATTACTTGATGTATTAGTTATATATATCAAAGTAGGAACTTGAATCTAATTGTCACATTTAAACTCAATACACTTTATAACAAAAGTCCTACGAGACTTCATATAATTACGCCTTAAAAACGAGTACGGACAATCCGAAGGGTCGGACACCATTTATGGTCAAAACGGACGACGGACGAATCCATAAACGAATCGCCAATCCGAGGAGTTATTACGACGTTTAGACGATCGTTCGACACGAAAATATAAATATGCTATCGATAACAAAGTTCGGATGTTTACGAACTTATAAAAACTAGTATATTTTTATTAACTAAAGAGTATACTTGGTAAATTTTTATAAAAAGGTTTTTATAAAAATGAAAGACTTACACTTACAAGTGGGCTAAATTATAACAAATGGGCTTACTTTACTTAATGGACTATTTTTATAACAAATGGGCTTATTTTACTTAATGGGCTATTTTTCTACAAATGGGCTTATTTTTCTTAATGGGCTTATCTTCATAATGGGCTTAACATAAATTCATGGGCTAAGCCCAAACACCAAACATATGGGCCAAGGCCCAACACTATTGAAGCCCAACACTATTTAAGCCCAACACTATTGAGGCCCAACACTATTAAGGCCCAACACTATTGAGGTCCAACACTATTTGTGGCCCAACACTATTGAGGCCCAACACTATTGAGGCCCAACACTATTTGAGGCCCAACACTATTTAAGGCCCAACACTATTTAGGCCCAACACTATTGAGGCCCAACACTATTTAGGCCCAACACTATTTAGGCCCCAATAACATGAAAACATGGGCTCGGCCCAATGACACCATTATTGGAAATACAAGTATTCAATTGATACATATAAGACACGTAATCAAGAGGACTAGATCCGATTATATAACTTACAAAATACAAGATTACTTACACATATATATTTGATGAAATATATACCAAGTTTAACAATTAGTACATCTAATACAAAGTTCAACAAATAACAAAGACTTGTACTCAAGTTATTTACAAAGACCGAAGTGTCTAACGAATATAAGAACATTTGTAGGTCGCAACGCTATTCAGGACGACCGCACGTGAGATCTTATTTACATCTATTCACAGGACGCGATACTGTGAGTTCATGTCCCCTATTCATTTAAATGTTTTACAACTTTACAACTATCAGGGAAAATACATGTTCAACTTATGTTAAAGTTAGGGAATGAAACACCTTAGATCATGTGCGAATTAGGGTTATACATCTAAGCACCATTAATCCAGTTTGGACGTAGGTACAAGTGGTTAGATCTAATGGGTATTGGCGAGCCCCACTCTTGGTCGTGGACCCATACAGAAGAGTGCTTTTGTGTCCCAGTCGATAGTAGTCGACATAAAAATCGTCTAGGGTTGGATTGCTTCCTTTTTCGTCACACATATTAATGTCCTTGCAAAACATTAATGATCAACGATTTCATTGACGCTTTACATACTACAACTTACATTTTAAATACATATTTTACAACTAAACTGCATGAATTCGCCAACTTTTGTTGATGTTTTCCAAACTTAACATGTATTTCAGGGAATTAATGGACCATGTTGGGATTCTCAGTCAAGATAACAAGTACCAGAACTCCATGCCATCTTTTGGAGGGTTTAACTGTTATATTCCGCCTCTTTACGGAAATATGATGGTTTAAACCTTAGTAGTTTATTTCATGTTAATGTATGAAACAATAACACTTTACTTTTAAGTTAATGGTTTGTAACCGACACACTAAACTTAAGTTGTAATCTTTTGAAACACTTATGTAATGGCAAAGGAGTATGTTTTATTCATATAGTTTGTTCATGTACATCGATATTTATGCAATGAAAACCAGACAGATCACACCTCGCGCTTCCGCTGTGAGCGGGTGTGACAGTTTGGTATCAGAGCATCGATTGTAGTGAACCAGGATTCTTTATCGAGTCTAAGTCTACAATCACTAGGGATCTCTCACGAAAACCAGTTAAATACAAACAAATGTTTTCACTTGCATAAACATTTTTCATGGTCCACTTTCAACAAGAATTCATCACATACAAATCAAGCAAGGACATTAGTGTCTTAGTCATCTAAATGGTAGACATGTAACTTTAAGTTAATCCACACAACTCAATTAGGATAACTTAAAATGAATATTATGTGAAAAATACATTTTGTGTATATATGTAAATTAACAAATACTCATACGTGTCGAACAACTTATTTCTCAGGTCACCATGTCTTCATCTGAAGGTAGTAATGTTGGACCGTGTCGTGACCCTAAACGATCAGTCAAGGCAGTTCATCATCACGTATAAAGGCGGAATCAGTATACGTAACGTAACAACAGCTGTTTCATTCAATTTCTTCTCTTTATTAGCTTTCTGAATTCAATTTGACAGAGTTCCTTTACCAAGCTAATGACCAGATTCCACTCCAATGTCACATGTCCGGGTATATATAGGAGACTGATTCCACTTATATGGCATGTCCATATAAGCGGAATCACTATGTGACACATAAGTGGAATCACCTAATGTACATAAAAGCGGAATCACTTCTAACCTATGTTCACAAAAGCGAAATTAACAATATAAAACCCTAATTTAACTCTCAAGACCCTATGTTGACTATCTTGACTTAAGACTTGATGTAGACGTAGTCAACAGACATTCCGTGCATCAACAGACTCCCCCTTGGATGTTGACGAAGTCTTCAGCTCCGAGTCTTCAGTCTTGGTCTTTTCTCCATCTCTGTCTTTTCATCGTAAACATTCTATCTTCACAGGTTTAGGATCACAACCTAGCTCAATCTTCAAACTCCCTTTGATTGTTAATCCAGACTCCCCCTTTCACAGACTCCCCCTCTCAGTATGCTAGAATCTGAGGTATTTATCTGTTTCAATCTTTGACAATTAGCTCCCATGGGAATGATGAAGTCCAAAACCTGTTACCCTGCACATCCTCTACCTCACCATAAGTTTCACAAATTTATAACATTTGAATTTAGTAAACTTACTAGTAGACATCATATATACAATCAATCATACTAGTTACATCAAGTTCAAATGAATGACCTTGATAAACTAACCACACAGTCTTTCAAAACATTTGTATATGACATTCAAAGTTTTCAACATATTCTACCAACCCTCTAGTTCATCAAGTTTAGCACTTGGAATTTTGAAAATCAGCTCTTCAACATCAGTTGTCGAAAATCTTTTTGTATTTTCAAAATTTTATGCTAAAACACTCCGAATTTTTTTTTTTAGATTTTTGTTTTTGAAAGAAATGCAGTAAACAAATATATACAAACAATATTTTTGTGAGTTTGTGTAAGAGGATCATATTAGATTATGAGACAAATCACTAGCACCATTAAGCTTTAATCATTTTAAGTTCTAAATGATTCACTTAGATTGTCAGTATACTGGTCCACTTAAATTTTCACACAAAGTTCAACTGCTTCGAGATACGAATTTAATGTCTTAAGCACTTAAACTTAATCGCGTGCCCCACCTCAGAATATACTCCCGTATCCAGATCCCAATATTCAGTCTTACAGGTAATTATAACACAAATGATATCTGTAAGGGGTTAATAAATTATGAAGAATCATGAGAGCTCAGGTCAGAACTACCGTTCAGCAGAGAGATCATGACTCAACTTGTAAGTGTGTCCCCTTTAGAGGATCTTTTTTTACAACAGCATTGCTAAGCAATTTTATTGTCTTATCATATATGCTGAGGGCGATGCTATGTTTCAAGCATTTGCAGAAAGTATTATTCGAGGACTAGGTCAGAACCACCGTTCAGCAGAAGTCCCGGAATAATACCCCAGATATCACTGAGTATAAAAACCTAGTATATCAGAATACGAGACCTTTCAAACAAGATTTCGGGGGTTACCCATATATCCAAGAGATGTTACCCACGATATAAGCAAGTTTGAAATTTAGGTTTATATCTCGTCACAATCTACTGAATGTGCAAAAACCTACTGACACATCATCAGTGAGACCGTTTATCACATTTGACATTTCATATCCTTAGCATGCTGTGATAGTCCACTGATGTACTGTCATTTCCTCTTCTTTCAACAAAACTCATTTTTGTTTTTTTCAAATGTTTTTGAAATTTTCAAATTTTCTAATTTTTTTTTTAATTTTTCTCCCCCTAAAATCAAAATATGTTTCAATTTTGATTTTCAAGGAAAATTTGAAAACAAACTGACAACCGATATCGAATTACTTCAATTCGCCATCCACTTGACTTAACAATCAGAACTCACCCTGACAACAAACTATTTTCCCATTTAGATTTCAAAACACTTAAGTTTGTTTTAATCAAAATGGTTTTTCCGGAAAATTAGTTTTGTTGAAATAACAAACCACTTGTTGGTTAGGGGATTACTTCATCACTTTGTTCTCCTTTAACCATTTAGAAAGATTTAACAGTTCAAGATTCTATCAACACAAACACTTGTAGAAAATCAAGTACAACTTATTGTCCCTGATTTACCACATGTAAAGCGAAAAATCACCAGAGTGAAATTTCTCAAGAAATGTGCCGATTCATGTTCCACGCTTACCAACCTGGGAACTCCGGCAAGTCAGGTTTTTCTATTTGAAAAGATTCACCCAAGCCTGACCAGCCTTGGGTTTGATAGTTTTTACCTCAACAAATGGCTCTTCTGGTTTTGACGAACCAGAATCATTGCCTGCACATGGCTTGTCTGACTTTGACCTGTCAGATTCATTGCCTGATGGTGGCTTGTCTGACTTGGATGCATCAGATTCATCGCCAACCATTTTCTTCTTCTTCTTTTGTTCTTTAGTCCTCAGATTTGCATCTGAAGAATTCAATTTACTTGGCTTTGCAGTCAAGTTATTTGATTCATCAGATCTCTTATTCAATCTGTCCGGTGAACCCGAAGACAAAATCTTCTCCAGATACTCTCTCGCCTTCTTCCTCTTCTTCCTCAGTTTGTCTTTCTGCCCCTGAGAAAGCTTCACTTTCTTTTCTTGAACTTTAGGTTCTTGAACCTTCTGTTCTTTGGGCTTGACGTTGACTGGTTTCTTTGCCATTCTTTGAAAATTAACCCTCAATCTTTCATTTAATCTCCTTGGGCAATCTCTGGCAATATGACCTCTGATTTGACAATTATAGCATCTTCTTGTCTCATAACTCCAATTCTGGCAGTTAACAGCAATGTGTCCTCTCACACCACAGGTGTAGCACACTCTGTTATCATACCATTCACCACTTTCACACCATATGCTTAGATCATAACATTGTCTGGCTTTGTGGTAATCATCACTCTTCTTGAAAACTGGTTTTGGCTTTGAAGCACTGTGGTCAAACCTGCACCACTTATTACCAACATTTTGTGAGTTTTCATTTTTAGATTTTTGTGATTTTTCAAAATGATTGAATGACTTATCTGATGAGCTTTTATTTTCATTTTTAGGATTTTTCAAATTTTTAACTTTTTGTTATCGTTCTACACTCTTCTTAACAGGTTTTTGTTTAGAACATTCACCTGTTTCAGTAGATTGCAAAACAGTATTTTTAAATTTTTCTTGTAAATCTAAAAATATTTTTCTTTTCTTTTTCATCATCAGATATTTCATCACAATCTTCAATTTTGACTTTGTCAAAATTTGTGACATTGTCACTTATTGGAACTGAATTGATCGGTTTTGGACAAACATGTGAAGTAGAATTCACAAAACCTTTCAATTTATTCTCAAGCTCGTTAATTTTAATCCGAGCTTTTTCAGCTTCTTTTTCAAGCTGAATGATTTTAGCAAGATAAGAATTGATTTCAATTTGTTTTTCAAGATTATCTTTACCAAAAATATCTCTTTCATCTTCTAAAATCTTGATTTGATTTTGAAAATCTTTTTCTTTTTCTTTTAACGCTTCATTTTCCAATTTCAAACTATCCAATTTTCTAACGTCAATTTCTCACAATTTGTCATTTTCTAACGTCAATTTCTCACAATTTTCTCTCATTTCAAGAATCTGTTTATTATTAGATTCTTTCTCATCCTTCAAACTTTTGATTTCCAATGCTAAACTCTCTACATTCTTCAGAAGTTTAACATTGTCTGTTTCTGATTTCTCGCATTTTGAGCACACAACTTCACTTTTTGAAGTTTCATCCTTCTTTGATTCTTCAATCTTTGATGTTCCTGCAAGAAAAATTTTAACCATATCAGCAGGATTCAAATCTTCATTTAAAAAACAACCTCTCTTGTGATCATATTTCATCTTTCTTCTTACATCAATACCATTTTCAACTCTTTTGATTATTTCAAGAAACACATCCAAACTTAACCATTTTGATTCTCTTTTTAATTTCTCTACCACCTCATTCTTTTTCTCTTCAAATTGTTAATTTCCAATGTTAAACTGCCCATCTACGACCTCGAAAAGTCACTCAAGGTAGTTCATCTTCATTCTCATCATTGCGTTTTCTAAGCTCTCTGATGAAATCATAATAACCAAATTTTGAGAACCTAGAATCCTTTTTCAATTTTCCTAAAAATTCATCCCAATCTGAAGGTAACGCATCTGCAAACATAGATATCTTTTCAGCATCTGATATCCTTAAGTAATACATTTCAAAACTTTTATGTAAATCTTCATATCGCTTATACGTATCACTAAAATTCTCATATTTCCTACACATAAAATGTTCAAATCTTTCAACCAAAACCTCCTTTTTCTCAAGAGGAGAACAACAAGTCCAATTGTTTATTCTTTCAAGTTTAATGTTTTCCAGTTCGTCAAACATTTTGAATTCTTGGTATTTGTGCCTTGTAAATCACCTCGAATCACCTGCAAACAAACAAACAAGCGATCAGTTCAAATTGACTGAATACGTAACAGTGTGTTTGTAAAATCAATCTAAGACTCGTTGTCGAAGATTTGCGAACTCGTTCCAATATAATTCGAGTGAAATCAGTGAATGAATGAGCTTGATCAAATGGTTCACAAAATATGAACTCTATACTCCAACTCTCAATATGGGCCGATAACCTTTGAAAAATTCAAACACTTATCAAGTCTTTGGGCCTAAAACTTGTCAGTTAAAGCACATGTATTTTTCAATTTTTAACTCTCTTATATCAATATATGGGCTGACAATATTAATATTCACAACACATCTATTGGACCTCTAGATCATATAATCACATGCATACACTTTGACTTTATTTCACATGCACATATTTATATCAAGAATCAATTTTAATTGGACCTTTTGTTTATTAAGCTGTCAACATCAGATAAAACTGGTAATCACTTGTGAGGGTCTGATTTCGGTTATATGTCAGTGACACAAAAACGAAATCACTTAGTGACATAAAAGCGAAATCACTAAGTCACAAAAGCGAAATCACTTTGTTCCAAATGAGCGAAATAGGCTTTGTCCATATAAGCGGAATCAAGTTATGTCAAATAAGCGAAATCAGATGCCTATTGTCCGTAAAAGCGAAATCAGACTTTTAACACTCGATGTTCACAAAAGCGAAACCTACTTTTTAGTTGATTTAAACCATTTTTAATCCGTATTTCAACCTGAAACTTTCTAGGGTTTGTTAATCGTATGTTTCACACGTAATACACAAAAATCAGACCGTTTCATCCGTAAGAACCAGTTCAAATCAGAAACGTATGAAAGAAAGTGAGTAGAAGTAAGAAAATTCAGTCGAATCAGCTGTAGTAGTATGAACTCCTCGTCCTAAGCTCTGATACCACTTGTTGGACCGTGTCGTGACCCTAAACGATCAGTCAAGGCAGTTCATCATCACGTATAAAGGCGGAATCAGTATACGTAACGTAACAACAGCTGTTTCATTCAATTTCTTCTCTTTATTAGCTTTCTGAATTCAATTTGACAGAGTTCCTTTACCAAGCTAATGACCAGATTCCACTCCAATGTCACATGTCCGGGTATATATAGGAGACTGATTCCACTTATATGGCATGTCCATATAAGCGGAATCACTATGTGACTGATTCCTCTTATATGGCATGTCCATATAAGCGGAATCACTATGTGACACATAAGTGGAATCACCTAATGTACATAAAAGCGGAATCACTTCTAACCTATGTTCACAAAAGCGAAATTAACAATATAAAACCCTAATTTAACTCTCAAGACCCTATGTTGACTATCTTGACTTAAGACTTGATGTAGACGTAGTCAACAGACATTCCGTGCATCAACAAGTAATGTATATGATGACGTAGACCCCATGGAGATTGTATCCGACGATGACTACGTGCCGGAGGTTCAGGTCATCTTATCTGATAGCGACGCTACATCTGACAGCGACATGGATGACTTCCAACCGTTCGCACTTCTGGGCGATATCATAGATGATGATGTGTTAGCTATCCCTCCTATACTCAACGATATGGTTATTCTAGGTCACCCGGAGGGTGAACATATGGTAGAGATTATACCCTTTGACGTCGCTCCTCTTGATATCATTCCTTTTATCGTCGATCTCGACGATGACGACGACGTCATTCCAGTGATTCCGGTGGATCTCATGGATGCGGACTTGGGAGACGGAGACGTTCACGATGTGGTTATCTTAGTCATTGCATCACCAGTGGTCTCGGTGATCGATATTTCTTCTGATGCAGATACTGACTCGGATGCTTCCTCTTATGCGTCCGTTACTTCGTCTGCACTGCAGGCCATTGGCCTGCAGCGCAATGCAGACGTTGGGGATGACATGATGGCAGCAGAGTCAGCCATCCCTGCACCTATTCCAGTCCCTGCACCAGATGCATCTCCCGAGTACATTCGTCTCATGTACTTCGCACCTATCATATCACCGACTGATCATACTGATGAGGCCGGACCATCTGGACATGCACACATACCACCCAGTGATATGGACTTATACTATCAGCAGTTTTTCTCTGTCCCACAGGTCCCGGCCGAGCCTCTTATTGCACCACACTCTCCACCTCATGTTATGCCCATGACAGATCCATACCTCCCATTGCATTACCCAGCTGCTACTACCGAGTTACGTGCTCGTGTGCTGACACTCGAGCATCAGATAGACTTTATTATCCGTCGAGTTAGTGAACTCGAGGATGAGCTTACTCACCTTATTGGTTTGGTACTTCTGGCTCCACCACCACCAGCCCATTCACCACCCCATGCTCCACCACCACCACCACCAGGGTTACCACCATTACCCCCACTACCACCTCAGATGCCACCAGTTGATATACCACCAGTTGATTTACCTGCTCGTGTTCTGACGCTCGAGCAGCAGATTGTTTTCTTTAACCGTTTGGTTCTTGATTTGGAGGGTAGGGTCTCTCATGTTTACAGGTTATTGTTCCCGATTCCACCATCAGTTTTTCCCCCACCATAGACTATGTTTGCAGGTATCATACTTTTGAGACGGGTATCTATATCCGTTTTGTGTACATATGGACGCTCCACCAAGTTTTGAAGACAACCGACATACAGCGGATCACAGAGTTGGAAGGAAGATCTTGTTATCTCTTTTGTTGTACTAGACTAGTATGACCGGGTTATGTAGCCCGAGTCTATTTTTGTTTCCTTTCAAACGATTATGTAACCGGTTGACTATATATATGAAAAACTTGGTGTTATCTATTAAATGCATCTGAGTGGTCTGGTTGGACATATCTTATTGTTTATGTTAACTTATTTACTCACATTATATGTTTCGTGGTGATATTGCTATTAATGTTATGAATATTTTTTTTCTTTTCTTCTTACTTAGTAAAAAAAAAACTATTTAACAAACCAAATCAACGTCTAATCTTTATCCTATTTCTCCTTTGGAAGAATCATGCCACCGAGGAGAGTTTTACGTTCACGGACAGTTAATCCACCCCCACCTCCACCAATGCCTACGACCGAGGCAGAACTGAATGCACTAATAGAACAGAGAATCGCCCAAGCTATCGCACTGTATGAGGCATCCCACGCCGACCAAAGTGGTGGCACCGGCGGATCGGGAGGCCAGGGCCAAAGTGGTCCTTCAGGTGGAACAAATATTACGGGTAACGTTTATTTGTTTTGTTACAACTCATCAAATTTCTTTCTAAATCTATTCATGCGATTCACTATTTGCTCATTCAAAGTCCGTTGTCCAATTTCAGGGTGCACATTCAAGCAGTTTCTGGACTGCAAGCCACTTAACTACGATGGCACAGGCGGTGCTGTGGCTTACGTGAGATGGACTGAGAAAACGGATTCCACTATCAGAATGAGCAGATGTTCCGCTAATCAGCAAGTCACTTTCGTTACTGGCTTGTTTCTCAACGAGGCTCTTACATGGTAGAACTTACAAGTGCAAACTTTGGGTGATAACACTTCTTATGCGTTGACTTGGGATGAACTGAAGGAACGTATGAGGGATAAGTACTGTTCTCGTGCTGAACTCCAGAAGTTAGAGAACGAGTTTTGGAACCTTACCATGGTCGGAGCTGATATCACGGGATATACGCAAAGATTTCACGATCTGTCCCACGTGATTCCTTATCTTGTAACACCAGAATACAAGCGTATCGAACACTACATCTGGGGACTTTCTGACAAGATTCGAAGTCTGGTTACTGCAGCTAAACCCACGACTATTACTCAGGCTGTGACTATAGCCGTGAGTCTTACTGAAGACGGGGTCAGGATGAAAATATTCATTGAGAAAGGTGATGATAAGAAGGAAACACATGCCGAGTCTTCCAACCGTGGGAAGAGGAGTTACTCGAATTTCAAGAAGGGAACCCGCGGTAATAACAACAACAACAACAACAACAGTAACAACAACCACAACAACAATAACAATAACCCCAACAACAACAACAACAGGCGACAAAATAACTCGCAAAAGGATGCAAGGGCGTTTGTAGCCACAAACGACGCTGGTCCTAAGAAGTACGCTGGTACTTTACCTAAGTGTGAGCGATGCAAATATCATCACTTGGGTGATTGTCGGGTGGTCAAGTGTGACAAGTGTGGCAAGAATGGCCACCGTGCTGAATCATGTTGGGGAACGGGAAATAATACTGGATTGGGAAGTGGATTTGGTAACAAGAATGGGAACGGTAATGGGCGTGGTCAAGGATGTTTTGGATGCGGAAGCAAAGATCACTTCAAGAAAGACTGTCCTAAAGAAAACCAAGCTCGTGGTCGATCTTTTGTGATTGGGGCCAAGGATGCGCGCCAAGACCCTAATGTGGTCACTGGTACGTTCCTCCTCAATGATCATTTCGCATCCATATTATTTGATACCGGAGCCGATTTTAGTTTTATTTCTATAGAATTTAAAAATATTCTGGGCTTGGAACCTAGTAAACTAGATGTTCCATATTCTATAGAATTGGCTAACGGTAAACTAATAGAGACGGGAGAAGTTGTTAAGGAGTGTACCTTAGAACTTGGCGAACAAAAATTCAATATCGATCTCTTACCCGTTGAATTGGGTAGCTTCGACGTAGTGGTTGGCATGGATTGGCTATCCAAAAATCGAGCTGAAGTCGTTTGCCACGAGAAGATCATTCGCCTACCACTACCGAACGAAGAGACACTTGTTATACATGGAGAGAAGCGGGACACCCCATTGCGGATCATTAATTGCATGAAAGCACAGAAATGCTTACGGAAAGGTTATATTGCCTTTCTTGCGCATGTTGTGGACAAGAAGGCCGATGGGCCGAAGTTGACGGATATTCCGGTAGTAAAAGAATTTCCTGAAGTCTTTCCTGGAGACTTGCCAGGACTACCGCCTTATCGACAAGTTGAATTTCATATCGACTTGGTACCAGGAGCCGCACCTGTAGCCAGATCTCCATATCGATTAGCACCTTCTGAAATGCAAGAATTGTCCACACAACTTCAAGAGTTGTTGGATAAGGGATTCATCAGACCGAGTTTCTCGCCTTGGGGAGCTCCAGTTCTTTTTATGAAAAAAGGACGGGACATTCAGAATGTGTATCGACTACAGAGAGTTGAATAAACTCACCATCAAGAATCGGTATCCACTACCGAGGATTGACGACTTATTCGATCAACTTCAAGGGTCGAGTTTTTATTCAAAGATAGACTTACGATCGGGGTATCATCAGTTACGGATTCAAGAAGAAAGCATACCGAAAACGGCTTTTCGGACTCGTTACGGTCATTACGAGTTTCTCGTTATGCCTTTTGGTTTAACGAACGCACCGGCGGTCTTCATGGATTTAATGAACCGCGTGTGCAAGCCGTATCTCGACAAATTCGTCATAGTGTTCATTGACGACATCTTGATATACTCACAATCGGCAGACGAGCATGAACAACATTTGAGAACCATCTTAGAACTACTCAAGAAGGAGAAACTATACGCGAAGTTTTCCAAATGTGAGTTCTGGATTCGTGAAGTACAATTTCTCGGGCATATAGTGAACGAGAAGGATATTCAAGTAGACCCGTCGAAGATTGAATCAATTAAGAATTGGGAAGCGCCCAAGACTCCTACTGAAGTGCGACAATTTTTGGGCTTAGCGGGATATTATCGGAGATTTATTGAGAATTTTTCAAAGATTGCTCAACCGCTAACTTCTCTTACACAGAAAGACAGGAAATTCGATTGGGGAGAGAAACAAGAAGCAGCATTTCAACTTCTTAAAGACAAGTTGTGCATTGCACCAATCTTATCATTACCTGACGGTACCGATGACTTTGTAGTATACTGTGATGCTTTGCATCAAGGTTTGGGTTGTGTACTCATGCAACGTGAAAAGGTTATCGCGTACGCGTCCCGCCAATTGAAAGTTCACGAGAAGAACTATACCAAGAAGTTTTTAGTCCCTGATTGACCAATAAGTTTATTTTCCCATACCGAACCCCTCAAAGCCTATTTCTAAGCTATGTAAAGGATATTTAGGGTATGTTTAGCTTATGATCAAGTTCCAAAATGTTCGTTACTATTAGAATTGACATACTTTCGCAGTTTGTCGAAAATAGTCCCTGCGATCGAATAAACTTGTTTTCGACACACCAAACCATCCAAAACTTATTTCTAAGTTATGTAAAGGTTATTTAAGGTATGTTAAGCCTATGTCACTATTCCGGAGTGTTTGTTGCATTAATCTGATTAATTTATGCATCAGTTCACGTATAACTTTCAAGAAAGCGATTTAAAGCTCGAAATTGAACAAGAATTGATATGTGCAAATGATACACATATTTATACAAATACCAAGTATGAAACACAATATTTCATTGGTTTTGTATTCGTATGATGGTCAAAGAGGCACAGATGTCACAATAGTCTAGGTCAAAGCATTACTAATAACCTAAATCCCTATAACCATGAGCTCTGATACCAACTTTTCTGTCACACCCCGACCGCGTAAAACAACAACCACAGCGGAAACATTGGGGAGTGGAGTGACATAATCATTGTTTCACAACACATGGTAATTGAAGTTATATTTTATTGAATTAAAATGTTTACATTGTCTAAGAATTTACAGAGCATAACATGAATTAAAATGTCTTTCATAGTTTTAAGTCACTAAGGCTCTCGTCCGATCCTTTCTTTGCATCATGATCATCTAACAATAGCACCTGAAACACATGTGAAAATAGGTACGTCAGCATAAAAATGCATGTGAGATACATAGGTTTTGTTGAAACAGGATTCATGACTTGTAAGTTAAAAGAAATGTTTAACAAAAAGTTAGTCATGATCTTATTAATAGTGTTTTCTTTTATAAATCAAACGAAAATCGATATGAAATTCAAATGATATTAAAGAAAAGTGTAGGGTTAACTGAATAATCAAGTAAAATGAGTTTGTATGAAATATGTCGTTTGTGAAACAATGTCTTGTGAAAATATATTATTTGTATAAAATGTAGCATGTCTTGTCGAAATGATTTAGATAACGCCACGATATGTAATATCATAAAAGCACTTATATATAGGAAGTACCAGAGGCGTATCCACCATGCGTTTATCATATTACACACATTTTATTTAAATCACTTATAAATAAACTACCAAAATGTCTTGTAAAGTAAATGTCAAGTAACAACAAAATCATGTACGGTGAATAAAAAGTGTTTACTCAACCCCGTATGTAAAATGTCAATGTATAATCAAATGCTATGCGAAATCAAATGTTATGTACGGTGAATAAAGAATCTACTCAACCCCGTAATGTAAAATGTACAAAACAATGTATATGAATAAATCATGGTTTAAGTCAAAAGTTATGTTTTGTAAAATCAATGCTTTACTGATAAGAACATTTATGTGGTAATGTTTATCGTATACATCCAAGCCTTAAGACTGAAGTACAAACCCTTAACAAGTTAAAGGTTTATCAAAATGTTTTCGGATTCTGTCATTCCTTACGTCCAAACAAATCTAGGATTCCAGGAATGGGAGTTGTCAATTCCTATGGTACCACTACATACTACAGAGCGACATGATCAGTGTTAATGAACGTATTTTAGTTTCATTAAACAAACCAAATGTTATACCAAATGTAAGCATGTTATGTGAAAATAATGTACTAAGTATGCTAAGTAAACATACGAAGCAGAAATGTAATGTAAATCAATGTGCTAGCATGCTTAGTAAACACACATAGCAGAAATGTAATGTAAATCAATGTGGTCATATGCTAAGTAAACATATGTAATAAAAATGTTTATGAAATCAATGTGCTAGCATGCTCAGTCAACATACATAGCAAAGCATAATGGAAATCATGTACTATATGCGTACTAATGAACATAGCAAGTATATGTCATGAAAGCACGAACAATAACAACTAGGCACATGTCAAAACAAAGTGTTTTGATACCCGAAAATAGCTTCATTGAAAAATACGCATAAAAGCGTATTTTGACCAAAACTTTGACTCGTCACTATGCCTAATCAACGTGGTAATCAGTAGGTATAGTCACAAGGGACTATAACCATCGTGATTACGCTCACGTTGCAAATTTCAAATGAACTTTGTGTTGATCAATTCATGGTCAAAGCAGAAAGTCAAACACTATTTGACTTTCATGCTTGAAATGCATAATCAAGCATGAAAGAGACTTACAAAGGGTCCAAGCTTGATCAAGAACAAAGAATACTAAAGATTTGAAGCCTCCAACCAGAGGGATAGCTTCAAGAGCAGATTTGAGAGGAAAAGGAAGGAATGAGAATGTTTGAATGAAAAATGATGGGTTTATATAGAAATTCAAGAAGCATTGAGATCATTCCAAGTGTTTAGAGCTTTGATCTTGGCCATACACTTGTGGCACATAGTTTAGGATACCATGGGAGCTCTAAAACAAGTCCATTGTATTGAAAAATTGCATAAAGGACCCTGAAATTCAACCTGGTTTCTGAAAATAGACCTGCTGTCAAAAGCAGGCTGTCGCGTGGCGTGACAGTTGGCCTTGTGGCCGTCGCGTGGCGCGACAGAGGCATAGTTTCAGAAATTAGAGTTTTGGTCCCTACATGTTATTAAACCCATTTTGACACGTTTAAGCCCTGTTAACCCATTTTCAAGGCTCAATAATGATGTCAAAGTATAGGGAACATGAAATATGCTTGAAAACATCTCGGATGTCGGTTCGTTTGGTCGTATGGTCACGTTATTCGGTTAATTACGACGAAACACGAACGGACGCGAAAAACGATCCAAATTGCGCGACGAATGGTATTTTAGCATTCCAATCACTAAAATAAAATATTTTAATGATTACAAAAATTTTTGGATGTCCAGATATGTTCAGAACGTAAGATATGCGCGTAAATGCAAACTTATGCACTTTTTGACGCTTTTAGTCCCTGATTGACCCATAAGTTTATTTTCGCTTACCGAACCCCTCAAGGCCTATTTCTAAGCTATGTAAAGGATATTTATGGTATGTTTAACTTATGATCAAGTTTCGGAATGTACGTTACTATACAAATCGGCAGACTTTCGCAGTTTGACGCAAATAGTCCCTGCGATCGAATAAACTTGCTTTTGCCATACCAAACTCTTCACAACTTATTTCTAAGTTATGTAAAGGTTATTTAAGGTGTGTTAAGCTATTATTGATGTTCCAGAGGTTTTTTCGCGTTAAACTGATTACGTTTACGCATCAGTTTGCGTATAACTTTCCAGAAAGAGATTTAGAGTTTGAAATCAAACAAGGATTGAAATGAGGAATTGTCAAACATAAATAAATAGATATAGGGATTAAAATACATTGTTTCATTGATAATTGAACTATTCAGAGTTTGTATAATGATTACACCACCACAGATGTCACAATTTTTACGTTCAATTTAATAGATACTTAAAACTCATAAGTGATGTGAATGATGTGGTAGTGATGTTTAGTGAAAAATTGTAAAACCATATTGAACGGTCTAAAAACAAGGATGGAACTATCCACACACCCATACCCACTATTTGCACACTTTTGAGCCCAATAAGCATCGTTTAGGGCCATACGATGCGTATATAGTTTCCTCAAATTCAATGCCTGATTGGTGTCAGAAACAGATTTTTAGGGTGTCTATACGCATCTTATAGCCCTATCCGATGCGTATAGAAGACAAATAAATGTTTGGAGTCTGAATTTTGTGTTTTCTTGATGCCTATGCGCCGAGTATAGGCCTATATGAAGCAAATATTTTTTTTATATAAACTCCGGTCCGGTTCGAACTTTCAATATATAACACTGTATCTATTATACCATTTCAATAGCTCTGGTCTAGTTCGAACTTAATATATAACATTATATCAGTTATACCATTTCAATATTATCGTCTCAACATTATAACGTTTCAATATTATTGTTTTAACATAATGCCTTTTCAAGACTACCGTTTTGACATTATAACATTTCAACATAAGTCATTTCAATATTATATCATTTCAACACTATATTAGTTCAAATATTCTATCGTTTCTATGTTTACCTTTTCAAATATTATATCGTTTCTATGTTTAACGTTTCAAATATTATATCGTTTCAACATTATGCCGTTTCAATATTACGGTTTGAACATTACATCGTTTCAACAATATATCGTTTCAAATATTATATCATTTTAACATTACATTGTTTCAGCATTATATCGTTTCAAATATTATATCATTTCAACATTATGTTGTTGCAATATTACCGTTTCAAATATTATATTGTTTCTATGTTTATCGTTTCAAATATTATATTGTTTCAACATTATGCCGTTTTAATATCACTTTCAACATTTTACCGATTTAAGCAAAATATTATGAAATACTATGTAATACAAACAAACATCACTTATCCGAACAACTGAAATACAAGTGAATATAACATATATACCATAAGTTTGTACATACATAACAAAAGATAAACTACAACTGAATACTAAATACAAAAACAAGAACAACCCGGTAGTCTAAGGTTGCGGATCCTAGTCTACCTGTAGATCCTGCAGCTGCTGTCGTACTCGAGGTGGTGGGAGAAGTTGCGAAGGTAATTGTTCACGCTTTCGTCGCTCTTGCATCTCCTCAACCATCCACTGCACCATATCAGTAAATGTGTCGACCGTATTATTAATCCTTAATAATTTAGTTTCTCATATACTTTGAATCTTCTCACATCTCTTTAGATTTTCATAAAAATCTTTATTTTGATTAAGTTGGCAATTTATATATATGTTCATACACACACACAGATATATATATGTTAAGATTTTTGCGTTTTGAATGATTTTATTGGTGACCTTTTATACATTACTATGTCTACTTAATATATCTACGATTTGCGCTTCGCAACATATATGCATAAGTATAGACATAGTCGGTGTGTATACCTGTATATATAGTGGAGAGTTCAAATGAGAGTGTGGTATTTAATATTAGTGTAAGGGTATATTGGTAAACTTATATAGATTATTAATTGGTAGTCTTCCTTTTTAATAGCTAACTACATTAAATTTGTAACTTATTTTCGAAAAAAAAAAAGAAGGAAAAAAAATTAATTGAGATTGTGGGATGAATTACGAGGTGTGTAGGATGAATTACGAGTTGTGTAAGATAAATTTCAATATGTGTAGGATAAATTTGAAAACGTGTAGGATAAATTTTGATGTATGTAGGCAAAAATTTTAGTGCAGAGGATGATATTATTTATGACTAATTAATTAGTCAAAGATAATAATAAATGAAATGAGAGAAAACTATTTAATGTTTTACAATTGTACCCTTTGTTCTTTTTCTTCTCAATTTAAATATGTCGTAATTCACGTATCACGTTATTTCACACACACACACACACAGATATATATATATATATATATATATATATATATATATATATATATATATATATATATATATATTATGTTCAAACACTCAATATATATCAAAAACTCATCAAGTCACTTTATACATATTTTTCATACTAATCACAAATTTTCACACAAAATGCGATTTATGACCTAGTTTACCGTTTTTACCGCAAAAACTTCTAAACATATCATCGTCTCATAACATCATGATATCACTTAGTAAATAATATTTACACATACTCACATTCGCATATCAGTTCATAACACATAAAGTTCACTCTTGAACATCCCGTTTTCGCGTACGTTGAAATATGCGTATTTTACCGTTTTGGTAGCGTTTTTGGGTGTCGGAAGTCACGTGTGACCAGCCAAACACCAAAGATACTTATTTTAAGTTAAAATACTTATATTTATCATAAAAACATTAGTTTATGATCAGATTTAAAATAGTTTTGAAAAATCACTTTAAAAGCCGATTTTTACCGTTTTTAACGCATAGTTTCGTACAAAACTTTATTGTAACCATCCCAAATCATCATGACTTAATATTTATACATAACACATGTTATCTACTGATCATAATAAAAATTTTACCCATGTATATGCAGGTCTCATAAATAGCACAAAAATCATGCGAATATCACCCAATTTACCACTTTTGAAGCCAATAGTACAACATGCAAAGCTACCAAGTTATGATATAAATTTTGTAACTTCAAAACATATCATATAACTTTATTTTCCATGTTTACCTACTGATTTGAATGAATATTCATCATCTCAAAACAATTTCATTTTATGATGATCACTAAATAATCCTACAAGTTTATGTACAAGCACTTTAGGCACATTTTACTTCATATTCATTACACAAGATTAATCATCCTTATTCTTTTGTTTACCATAATATATGACACATTCTTACTTTATTCAATCCTTTAATCATCCCAAATTCCACATGCATGATACTCAAATCATCAAAATAATCATTCCACAAGAACACTTTTAGTCAAAATCAAAACATTCATTCTAACACACACATACATGCTCACGGCTACACACATATACATATGTCCATCTCATTTTTAATTTTGTGAAAATCATTTGTTGTTTCGTTTAGAACACTTGTGAGAATTTCCAAGTATCCGAGAACCATGCTAATCATCATCATCATCATCAAGAATCAAAACTTTAAAATAATGAAATATTTATACCTTTCAAGTATGAAAATGGAATGATGAAGAGGTTTTTGATGATAATGAGCTTGTTCCTCTTTGAAATCGCCTTGGAATCATCTTTTGATCTTCAAACCGAATCAAGACTAGCTTGAAATGGCCATGATCCTCATGAAAATGAGTTGAAATTTTTGAAAAGTGGAGGTGTGTTGATGGTTTCGGCCATGAGGATGAGGGAAGGAAGATATGAAATTTTTTTTGATAGTTTTGAGAAGATTTTAGGTGATTTGATTTGATTTGATTTGAAAAGATTGGATTGTTTGCATGCATTAGACTTGTCATCACACATAAAACAAGAGAGAGGTGGGCACCTTCTTGGCCGCCACCTATCACCTCTCTCACATACACACATATACATATATTATATACACATAATACAGGTAAAAAGCATGTATTTTTGTGACAACCCTCGTAATTCCATGTAGTCCGTACAATTTATTAATGGTAATTAAAGTGCTTAACTGCTCTCTAATTTCTGTGTTATACTTACATGTACTTGTTAACATACAAGTAGTGTACAGAAAAGTCATTAAATAGTCCTGTGTATTTTCCTAAGTGTTGAGAATTAAAAAAAATGTTACAAAAATATATATATAGGACGCTTTACGGATTAATTAAGCACTTTAACGGAACAACACCGAACCGAACAACCGGACTTTACCCGGAACACAAAAATATTGCCAAACACATTGTCTTTATTTTTCTGAGCTAGTTAGGGTCCCCGAACACCCCAACACACCTTATATTATAACACACATAATAATATGCCAACTAAACACTTTTGTGACACCCGTGTCACTACGACCATCAAACAAATGCCAAACCAATGAAATATTGTATTTCATACTTGGGATTTGTAAAAATATGTGTATCGATTTCACATATCAACTCTTGTCCGATTTCAAGCTCTAAATCGCTTTCTGGAAGGTTATACGCGCACTGATGCGTAAATATAACCAGTTTAATCCAACGAACACTCCGGAATAGTGAAATAGGCTTAACATACCTTAAATAACCTTTACATAACTTATATATAAGTTTTGGAAGGTTTGGTGTGGTGAAATCAAGTTTAATCGCTTACAGGGACTAAAGTTGACAAACTGCGAAAGTATGCCAATTTGAACTGTAACAGACCTTCCGGAACATGACCATAAGTTAAACATACCATAAATATCCTTAGAAATAGGCTTTGAGGGGTTCGGTGTGCTAAAATAAACTTTTGGGTCATTCAGGGACTAAAAGTGTCAAAAAGTGCACAAGTTTGCATTTTCGCGCATAACTTACGTTCTGAATACATCCAGACATCCAAAAATTTATGTAAGCACTAAAATATTTTATTTTAGTGTTCGCCATAAGAAAAATCCATTTGTCACGTCATTTGGATCGTTTTTCGCATTCGGGACCAGATTCGATGTATTAGCCGTTGTTTAATTCACAACCACACATTCTAAACTTGCTTAGTCAGCGGATAAGGATGGAATCTAAGCACCATAACTTTGCAACACATGTATGGATGGAATTTAAACACCTAAACACCATAACTTTGCAACACATGTATGGATGGAATTTAAACACCTAAACACCATAACTTTTCAACACATGTACGGATGGGATTAAGGCACGTTTTCCATGAAACGATCTTAACGGTTCGGGTATTCCTATAAATACCCCATACCCCCCATTGCTAAAATCACTAGAAACTTGATTTGAGAAACTCTAAGTTGAAACATTTGTTTCATACCTGAGATTTTTGAATCGAGTTTAGCATTCGGGGACCCTTCGTAAGTATTCTTTCGTTCTTTTCCTTATTTTATTGCTTTTCGAGTCCGAAAGTCAAACTTTGTTTGACTTTCAGCGTTGACCAGTAATGGTCAATGCGAAGTTCTTTTGAACTTCGCAACGTGAGTGTAATCACGTTGGTCATAGTCCCTTGGGACTATGCCCACTGATTACCACGTTGTCTAGGGTCGTAGGGTAAGCGATCTAACGAATCGCTTATACCTCGAACCCGACCCAGTTTGGTCGATCATTAGGATCCGACCAAACACATTAGGTGACCATAGTAGGTAGGGAATAACCTTCCGAGGTTATACCCTATGATCACATCGTTTAAGTAGTTGTATGATAGGTAGTTTATATGCCTTAGGTAAATTACCAGAATACCCTTTTCATGTATAATTGGTAATTAAGCATATGTAACCTAAACCTTTGTCACATAACTGATTATGTAATATGTTTAGGCATATAACACTTGTCATAGGGCTAGTTAGGCGGTCCGAACGCGTTTCACGCGAACGACGCGTTAAAGTAGCATAAGCTACCTAAACGGGTCGTAATGGGTCGTAGACACTTAGGTTAAGTTTCATTTAGTATGTAGGCTTTGTTAAAACCATATGACACGAGTCTCTATACTCGTTTGGTTTACAAACCCTAATGCTACCCGATCTTCCGATTTAGGTCCGGTTTATTAATGTAGTTACCTATAGTAGGTGCCGTTTGATTCCGTGATCTCTAGCTTTGCTTGGTGGTTATCCTAGGACTTCTGAGCAATCTCAAGTGAGTACATAGACCCCTCTTTTACTGTTTTCCAAACTGTTTTGGGGTGAAACACATGTGCCTACTTGTTACTTTCAAGCTTTCCTGTTTTCACATCATATACTTGCTATGTTCAATAGTACATTTATAGTACATGATTTCATGGTGTTTTCTGCTCTGTATGATGACTTGGCATACTAGCACATTGTTTTACATGACTTTTCTACTTTGTATGATGACTTTGCATACTTAGTACATTGTTTTATACTGCATCTCTGTTGCATATGTTCCAGTAACATATGGACACATTGTTTTACAGCTCTACCCTGTATGTTTACTCTAGCATACTAGGTACATTATCTTCATAAAACATGCTTACATTTTGGTATGACATTTGGTTTGTTTAAACTATACTATACATTCATTAACACCGATCATGCCGTTCGTTAGTAGGTAGTGGTACCATAGGACTTGACAAATCCCGTTCCGGACATCCCAGGGAAAGGGGATGAAAGGAATGACCGAATCCGAATACATATTCTCTTGATAACTCACTTTTACATAGTTATCCGTCTGTCTCAAGGCTTGGATGTATGAATTTTCACAATACCGCATAAATGTTCATATTCAGTATAGCATGCATATATCTTACAAAACATAACTTTGATTTAAACCAAGTTTTACTTCAATACTTTGTTTTGTACATTTTACTTATGGTTTAAGTAGTCTTAATTTTACTTACCATACATATCATTTTGGTTATACATTACTTGACTACTTTTGGACTATAAACATTTGACATGGTTTATACAAGGACTTTTGACTATTGGTTTAAACATAGACTTATTACATTGTTGGTTTGGTTTGATTAAGTGATTAAGTAACGATGCGTGTGTAATATGATACAAGCATGGTGGATACACCGCTGGTACTTCCTATATATAAGTGTTTGTAAGATATCACATATTGTAGCGTTATTTGAATCATTTCAGTTTGATACATATAACATTTTATACAAATAACATACTTTTCACAATACATTGTTTTGCAAACAACTTAACTTATACAAACTCATTTTACATGGTTACTCATTTAACCATGCATTATTCTCTTATTTATACGTATCATCTGAACTTATTGTTTTTCAAATGATTTACAAAGACAAAGCAAATTACAGGGTTCATGACTAAACATTTTCTCAAACATAAGTCATGAAACCTATTTTCACAAAACCTATGTATCTCACAGGCATTTTTATGCTGACGTACCTATTTTCACATGTGTTTTTCAGGAGCTGTTGCATAAGATGATCAAGATACACATAGGCAGACTTGGGTTTTAGTGACAATAAAAGATGCAAGACTAGTTAATTATGTTGTATTTCCTTGTTTGTTAAGACATTGTAACACTCTTAATCAATAAAACGAAACTTCAATTGCCATGGATTTGAAACAATTAATTCTGTTACAACACTCCCCGATGTTTCCGCCACGTTTTGTATGTTCCACGTGGTCGGGGTGTGACAGAAAAGATGGTATCAGAGCCAATGGTTATAGGGAATTAGGTTATTAGTAATGCTTTGACCTAGTCTATAACTTTCTTAGGACCCTAACGCGAGTTTACTTGCGTTTAGTCATAAAACAATACCTTCACCTATCCTTAGGCGACGACCACAACAAGAACATAAATTTCAAAACCGCTTTGAAAACTAATCATCTGTTCTAGGATGATTTATTACAAGGTTTTGAACCCTCTATTGTAAGGTTTTGAACCCTCTGTTATACGGTTTTGAACCCCTTTGAATTTTCAAAAATCTCGTCAAGGTTTTGGGTTTCTAATAATGTGAACACGTGCAAACTGGAAGGGTGAATGCCTGTATTCTGGGTTTTCTGTCTAGGCAAGCACTTCGTATACATCTCATCAGACGCGAGACCAGTTGTGCTTACCTGGGAATTCTTGGGATGAGTGTTCACTTATAGGCGAGCATGTCTTCGCGATACATTATATTGACCCGCTTACTTTGATTAGTCAATGTCTCATTTGTTTGCCTTTGGTAACAAACAAATGGTCACAATCTACATGCCTTGTCATTTTCTTTTGACTATCTTCCGCTTGTTCCTCCCATGTCTTCCATTTTCTTCATTGTGCCTCTTCATCGCAACAAGACTCGAGTGTCCGGACCAGGTGCTACAATTTCCCAACAAATAGGCGTCGTACTCCAGAAGACCGTTGATTTAGCTATCACCATGACTCGCCTCAGGGATGAAGCCGTAAGGGAACTGCTCCTTGGTGCAATCAATACAACTGTCATCATCCAAACCAAATACCCTGTTTCAAATGTACCCACGGTGGACGATGGAGACATTTGGTTAACATGTGCCGCTTTGCAATCCAAAGCAAAGCTGTTACAAATCCTGCTGCTGCTCAACCTTCAAACTCTGCTTCATATGTTGCTTGGCATATCTGGCGCCTCAACCTCATGAACTTTCTACCTTGTGTATCGAATTAAGCACGCCTAGTGCAAGGTGTCGGAACACCTCTCGTTACACAAATTCCAAAATCCATGTAGGATCTTTCTATCCTCATAATTAGATCCTTGTGGATGGGTATCATTCATCGGAATCCTTAATTGAATTCCTTGTATGATTCAATACGTACAAAACAACTCAATTAGGACAAACCGAATTCCTTTTAAGATCTTCCTATCTTCATAGTTAGATTCTTGAAAATATTTAAAGTGCCAAAGGAAATCCACGGATTTGGGTTTCTGGTATGCTTTAAATACCCGTGTCCAAAGATAACAAATTAATAACCAAGTTAAACAACTATGTGATTATGTGCTTATGTGTTCTCTTTTTATGTTTTTGTGTGATCCAAATTCTTGTCATCCAAATCCTCGTAGAATCTTCCATATCTTTGGGTGCTATATTAAATCCTCAACGGGCTTGTACGTAATAGTAAAGACCCTTGGATTATATTGTACCATTCCATAATTAGACCCTGAGAGGTCTAGGTAAACAGATTGATCCAAAAATCTGGTTAGGAATATCATATGATGATATAGCTGAAAGGACTCCTTGGTGGCCTAATTTAAAAGGATCCTTTGTCGATCTAATTAAAAGGACCCTATGGTAGTTTAGTCACACTCATCATCAGGTTTGATTTTTCCTCCCCTTCACATTTCAGACAAATTGTGCGGACTATGCAAGGAATTGCGTAATTATGGATGCATACATAATTATGAAATTCAGTGCACAGAAACCATAGTGAATTTTGTCATGTGTCTAGAGTCTATTCCGTTCATTTTTGTTTCTGAAGATGTAAAATGACTATTCCGTTCATTTTTGTTTCTGAAGATGTAAAATGACTATTCCGTTCATTTTTGTTTCTGAAGATGTAAAATGACTATTCCGTTCATTTTTGTTTCTGAAGATGTAAAATGACTATTCCGTTCATTTTTGTTTCTGAAGATGAAAAATGACTATTCCGTTCATTTTTGTTTCTGAAGATGTAAAATGACTATTCCGTTCATTTTTGTTTCTGAAGATGTAAAATGATTTTTGTTTCTAAAGATGTAAAATGACTATTCCGTTCATTTTTGTTTCTGAAGATGTAAAATGACTATTCTGTTCATTTTTGTTTCTGAAGATGTAAAATGACTATTCCGTTCATTTTTGTTTCTGAAGATGTAAAATGACTATTCTGTTCATTTTTGTTTCTGAAGATGTAAAATGACTATTCCGTTCATTTTTGTTTCTGAAGATGAAAAATGACTATTCCGTTCATTTTTGTTTCTGAAGATGTAATATGACTATTCCGTTCATTTTTGTTTCTGAAGATGTAAAATGACTATTCCGTTCATTTTTGTTTCTGAAGATGTAAAATGACTATTCTGTTCATTTTTGTTTCTGAAGATGTAAAATGACTGAAGATGTAAAATGACTATTCCGTTCATTTTTGTTTCTGAAGATGAAAAATGACTATTCCGTTCATTTTTGTTTCTGAAGATGTAAAATGACTATTCCGTTCATTTTTGTTTCTGAAGATGTAAAATGACTATTCTGTTCATTTTTGTTTCTGAAGATGTAAAATGACTATTCCGTTCATTTTTGTTTCTGAAAATGTAAAATGACTATTCTGTTCATTTTTGTTTCTGAAGATGTAAAATGACTATTCTGTTCATTTTGTTTCTGAAGATGTAAAATGACTATTCTGTTCATTTTTGTTTCTGAAGATGTAAAATGACTATTCTGTTCATTTTTGTTTCTGAAGATGTTGTGGAAAATAACTATTCTGTTCATTTTTGTTTCTAAAGAATGCCTGTTGAAAATAACTCCGTTCATTTTTCATTTCTGAAAAATGTTCGTTAAAGAGAAATTACAGGATTAAGTCTTGTTCATCTTTGATGGTTATTTAACACAAAGTCACAAATAGACTCCTACGAACTAATTTCGGGACGAAATTTCCTAAAGTAGGGGAGACTGTGACACCCGTGTCACTGCGACCATCAAACAAATGCCAAACCAATGAAATATTGTATTTCATACTTGGGATTTGTAAAAATATGTGTATCGATTTCACATATCAACTCTTGTCCGATTTCAAGCTCTAAATCGCTTTCTGGAAGGTTATACGCGCACTGATGCGTAAATATAACCAGTTTAATCCAACGAACACTCCGGAATAGTGAAATAGGCTTAACATACCTTAAATAACCTTTACATAACTTATATATAAGTTTTGGAAGGTTTGGTGTGGTGAAATCAAGTTTAATCGCTTACAGGGACTAAAGTTGACAAACTGCGAAAGTATGCCAATTTGAACTGTAACAGACCTTCCGGAACATGACCATAAGTTAAACATACCATAAATATCCTTAGAAATAGGCTTTGAGGGGTTCGGTGTGCTAAAATAAACTTTTGGGTCATTCAGGGACTAAAAGTGTCAAAAAGTGCACAAGTTTGCATTTTCGCGCATAACTTACGTTCTGAATACATCCAGACATCCAAAAATTTATGTAAGCACTAAAATATTTTATTTTAGTGTTCGCCATAAGAAAAATCCATTTGTCACGTCATTTGGATCGTTTTTCGCATTCGGGACCAGATTCGATGTATTAGCCGTTGTTTAATTCACAACCACACATTCTAAACTTGCTTAGTCAGCGGATAAGGATGGAATCTAAGCACCATAACTTTGCAACACATGTATGGATGGAATTTAAAGCACGTTTTCCATGAAACGATCTTAACGGTTCGGGTATTCCTATAAATACCCCATACCCCCCATTGCTAAAATCACTAGAAACTTGATTTGAGAAACTCTAAGTTGAAACATTTGTTTCATACCTGAGATTTTTGAATCGAGTTTAGCATTCGGGGACCCTTCGTAAGTATTCTTTCGTTCTTTTCCTTATTTTATTGCTTTTCGAGTCCGAAAGTCAAACTTTGTTTGACTTTCAGCGTTGACCAGTAATGGTCAATGCGAAGTTCTTTTGAACTTCGCAACGTGAGTGTAATCACGTTGGTCATAGTCCCTTGGGACTATGCCCACTGATTACCACGTTGTCTAGGGTCGTAGGGTAAGCGATCTAACGAATCGCTTATACCTCGAACCCGACCCAGTTTGGTCGATCATTAGGATCCGACCAAACACATTAGGTGACCATAGTAGGTAGGGAATAACCTTCCGAGGTTATACCCTATGGTCACATCGTTTAAGTAGTTGTATGATAGGTAGTTTATATGCCTTAGGTAAATTACCAGAATACCCTTTTCATGTATAATTGGTAATTAAGCATATGTAACCTAAACCTTTGTCACATAACTGATTATGTAATATGTTTAGGCATATAACACTTGTCATAGGGCTAGTTAGGCGGTCCGAACGCGTTTCACGCGAACGACGCGTTAAAGTAGCATAAGCTACCTAAACGGGTCGTAATGGGTCGTAGACACTTAGGTTAAGTTTCATTTAGTATGTAGGCTTTGTTAAAACCATATGACATGAGTCTCTATACTCGTTTGGTTTACAAACCCTAATGCTACCCGATCTTCCGATTTAGGTCCGGTTTATTAATGTAGTTACCTATAGTAGGTGCCGTTTGATTCCGTGATCTCTAGCTTTGCTTGGTGGTTATCCTAGGACTTCTGAGCAATCTCAAGTGAGTATATAGACCCCTCTTTTACTGTTTTCCAAACTGTTTTGGGGTGAAACACATGTGCCTACTTGTTACTTTCAAGCTTTCCTGTTTTCACATCATATACGTGCTATGTTCAATAGTACATTTATAGTACATGATTTCATGGTGTTTTCTGCTCTGTATGATGACTTGGCATACTAGCACATTGTTTTACATGACTTTTCTACTTTGTATGATGACTTTGCATACTTAGTACATTGTTTTATACTGCATCTCTGTTGCATATGTTCCAGTAACATATGGACACATTGTTTTACAGCTCTACCCTGTATGTTTACTCTAGCATACTAGGTACATTATCTTCATAAAACATGCTTACATTTTGGTATGACATTTGGTTTGTTTAAACTATACTATACATTCATTAACACCGATCATGCCGTTCGTTAGTAGGTAGTGGTACCATAGGACTTGACAAATCCCGTTCCGGACATCCCAGGGAAAGGGGATGAAAGGAATGACCGAATCCGAATACATATTCTCTTGATAACTCACTTTTACATAGTTATCCGTCTGTCTCAAGGCTTGGATGTATGAATTTTCACAATACCGCATAAATGTTCATATTCAGTATAGCATGCATATATCTTACAAAACATAACTTTGATTTAAACCAAGTTTTACTTCAATACTTTGTTTTGTACATTTTACTTATGGTTTAAGTAGTCTTAATTTTACTTACCATACATATCATTTTGGTTATACATTACTTGACTACTTTTGGACTATAAACATTTGACATGGTTTATACAAGGACTTTTGACTATTGGTTTAAACATAGACTTATTACATTGTTGGTTTGGTTTGATTAAGTGATTAAGTAACAATGCGTGTGTAATATGATACAAGCATGGTGGATACGCCGCTGGTACTTCCTATATATAAGTGTTTGTATGATATCACATATTGTAGCGTTATTTGAATCATTTCAGTTTGATACATATAACATTTTATACAAATAACATACTTTTCACAATACATTGTTTTGCAAACAACTTAACTTATACAAACTCATTTTACATGGTTACTCATTTAACCATGCATTATTCTCTTATTTATACGTATCATCTGAACTTATTGTTTTTCAAATGATTTACAAAGACAAAGCAAATTACAGGGTTCATGACTAAACATTTTCTCAAACATAAGTCATGAAACCTATTTTCACAAAACCTATGTATCTCACAGGCATTTTTATGCTGACGTACCTATTTTCACATGTGTTTTTCAGGAGCTGTTGCATAAGATGATCAAGATACACATAGGCAGACTTGGGTTTTAGTGACAATAAAAGATGCAAGACTAGTTAATTATGTTGTATTTCCTTGTTTGTTAAGACATTGTAACACTCTTAATCAATAAAACGAAACTTCAATTGCCATGGATTTGAAACAATTAATTCTGTTACAACACTCCCCGATGTTTCCGCCACGTTTTGTATGTTCCACGTGGTCGGGGTGTGACAACTTTCAACCTAACTAGATTGTAACTAGTTCCATCACGACCCAACCCCCCTACTCGACGGTCACCACAAGGGTGACCCACCCTTGCTTTCTTTTGAATATTAAAATGCTAATGTTGGACATCAAGAAGACATATTACATGGTGGTTAACAATGAAATGGATTATAAATTAACACTAAGGTTAACCATTCTCCTTCATTTCAAACACTCAACAAACAACAACCACTCTCCTCTCCTTCCCATTCACGGCCGCCACCTTCCTCCACCATATCACCATCATCAACTTCCATTCAAGCTATTTTCCATACACACAAAGGTGCAAGAGGTCATACAAACAAGCTTGGTGCACTCGGAAGCTCAAGGACCACTCTTGTTTTCTTTTATTCACCACTTTTACGCCTTGTTTCTCCCCTAGCCTTGTGCTAGTAGTAAGTGCTCTAAAACTTCATCTTGTTCTTATTTTTAGTGGTTAACAGATGATTGAATGGTGAAACATTAAGAAACACTAAAGAACATGAACTAAGTCTTGAACATAAAGGGTAAAGAGTGGATAAAGAGAAGATATATGGTTAAATCATGTTGATCTTGTGTTGTTATGATTATTACATGTTGTTTGTTAGTAGAAGTAAGATGGATCATCATCTAGACTTGCTAGATCATGTTTAAGAACATGAACTAGCAAGATGTAAATGTTAGAGTTACGAAGGATGATGAAACCATCCATGCATGAACCTTGAACTTGAATAAATATGATTTTTCTTGAAAAATAAGGTTATAAACTTGTAGATCTAAAGATCTACAAGTGGTTTTTCGAAAGAACCAAGTGAAAGGAACGAGTTTTGTTAAAACCCGGATCTTGTATGAACTAAAAACATTTTTAGTAAGTAAACAAGTGTAAGAACACTTGTGAAACAAGAAAAGTTTACAAAGAAATATTTTCGGAAACCATGACTAGAAATTGTGAAACTACATATTCTTTAAAAATAAAGTTTTTAGGAAACTAATCGTATTTTTAAAGATTACAAGACCTACTACGTGTGTTAGTGATTTACTACATATTTTTACAAACTTTCAAGTTCATGAGTTTATGATTTAGGCTTATTTTTGTCAAGGTTAGTGATTAAAGATTTGTATATTGTTGATTGTAAATTGTTTGATTGATTTTACAAAAGAAAATGATATGCTAAAAAGCACGGACACCTCCATTTACAGAGGAAACTCTGGCGAAATTTTTCTAGAAATTTCAACACTTAGAAATATTTTTATAACAAGCGTTTACAAATATATTTTTAACTTGGTTTTCAAAATAAGCGAAAATAATATAACTTGACAATATGCCATGATTTTTATTACAAAATACCAAGTGCCGGAGGTTGATTTTCGTAAAAAAAATATGATAAATATATATATATATATTTAGAATATATATATCTTATGCTAGAACACTTGTGTGGATACTTGTTTATTTTGTGAGATAGTTATATTATATTAGGCTAAAATAATATAACTTGACAATATGTCTTGACATTTGAATTGTGACGTAGTAGAAAGTAATGAGTAAATAAACAGTACGTAGGATACATGTTACGCATGAGAAACTGATTGTTATGTGTACCTTATTAGGACGTGCTTGATTTCCTGATTTACTTGAGTAATTAATCTAACCGAGCAAACCAAGGTGAGTTCACACACTTTCTAAGGCATGGGATTCCCGGTGGTTGGGAATGGGTTAAAGAAATTAAAAACGGAATCTACATATCCTCCTTGGGTAGGATATGTATAGCCATCTTCCATAGGTAGGATGCCAATATTAATCCTGCGTATTCTCATTGGGTAGAACTACGTACGTTCGTCCTCCTTGGGTAGGACAACAACCTTAAAACTTACTAGACAAAACTCTATCATGAAGTCCCTCAATTTATATCGACTTAATCGTCGAGGCCAATGGCGAGCGGGTCATTAGTTAATAGCGCTATTAGGTTTAACAAACTTCACACCGTGTCGTTCGAACGGGCGTGTACTAATGGACTATGGTAAACTGTCAGTGATGATAGACACTGATGTAGGGGACAACTATTGTTCGTAGTAGTCGATATCATACCGTCTAGTAGTTCACATGGGGAAGCCCCCACTGATTATGGATATGGTTTGGGTAATGAAAAGGAACTGGTTAAACATACTTTCAACTACGGGGTAACCCCCACGGCAAATAAGCCAACGAAAAAAAGCCACGTTTTTCAGAAACAACTTAAAACTAAACAACCAAATGTGAACTCACTCAACTTTGTTGTTGACTCGTTGTTACATGCCTTACAGGTCGCTAGATGCTTATGGAGCTTGCACGAGGAGGAGGTTGTTGTGGAATATGGATGTTAAGTCCCGTGTTAAACATTTAATCCTTATGAACTTATTAAACCTACGTTTTGGACTTTAAACTTATGAACTATGAACTTATGTTTTGGACTTACGTTTTATGCTTCCGCTGTTAACTTAAAATCGGTTACTCTCTTTTGGTCACCAATTGTATTGTGGTTGGTTTTATTTACTTAATTATGTTGTTCAATATGATTGGTGGCTAGATCCTGGTCATGTCACGTCTCCAAGCGGTGATACTCTGCAGGGTGGATTTTGGGGGTGTGATAGATTGGTATCAGAGCCATTGGTTATAGTGAACTTGGTTTTAAAAAGGGGAAAGGCTTTTTGACAAAACCAGACTATAACCTGTACAGTGCTCAACGATCCACAACGACGCTTCGCTCCACGTGCAAGACTCGACACAATAGGTGGTATGATTTATGATATATTGTTGGTTAGATAGTTCACACTGTGCATTAGTTAACGTGATAATTGCTATTTGAACCTTGTGTGCTTACTCACTACTGTCGTCCCACACTTACGCACTTTCGCGACACTTTTCTCACTTACGTTGCTTCGTTGTGAAGAACATGAGCGGACGCGGAGGACGTATCAACCTAACTCAAGCCTAGCTGACGGCTTTGATCAAAGAATGAGTTGCTGAGGCACTCGCAACTGTCCCTGCAGGAGGTATAACCTGCCATATCAACCCACCTTAGGATGTTTAGATCCTACTCTCGCAAACCAACCCTCGTGCCTAACCTTGTCTTTTATTCTCGCGTAACAGGTCAACATGCTCAGCCTACTGTGTGCACGTTCAAAACGTTCATGGATTGCCGACCTAGTACTTTCAGCGGCACAGAAGGAGCTGTAGGTCTTCTTCACTGGTTCGAGAAGCTTGAGTCTGTTTTCGAGATGTGTAAATGCCCCGAAGATCGTAGGGTGAAATATGCTACTGGAACACTCGAATGTGCTGCGTTAACCTGGTGGAAAGCACAGGTTCAACTACTAGGGCTGGCGGTTGCTAATGCCACCCCATGGAATGGTTTCAAAGAACTAATCAAAGAAGAATACTGTAGTCGCGATGACATCCACAAGCTAGAGGTGGAATTTTTCAATCTGAAGATGACGTGGTCTGAGATTGAGGCGTATACGAAAAGGTCAAATGAGTTGGCCATCTTGTGCCCTACTACGGTAGACCCTCCTATCAAACGTATTGAGCTGTACCTCAAGGTTCTTGTACCAGAGATTCAGAGTCACGTGACTTCAACTAACCTGGGTACCATTCAGCAAATCATTAAGTTGGCCCATCGTCTCACCGGTCAAGCAGTTGAACAGAACAAACTGCCCAAGCGTATTGGTGCTGCTACTACTGACGCTCCCAACGAAAACAAGCGAAAATGGGATGGGAACTCTAGTAAGGGTTCAACCTCAGTTCAGTCTCAGCAGCGAAAGACTGATGACTACCAGAGTCTTGGCCAGCAATCTTCCGGTAGTCAAGGACAGGGTGGATACCGAGGGAACCACCCCAAGTGCAACCGATGCAACAAGCATCACAGCGGGCAGTGCAACAAGGGTCGTTGTCTGAGGTGTAACAAGTTTGGTCATGAAGGAAAGGATTGCAGGAGCACACGACCAGCAAATCAGAATCGCCAACAACAACAACAACAAGCTCCAAAGAAACCACCACCAGCAGCAACAGCAGGGCAATAAAGGTTGCTTTCAGTGTGGCGCTGAAGGCCACTTTAAGAGGAACTGTCCTCAGCTGAACCAGAATCAGAACCACAACAACCAAGGAAACGGGAACCACAATGGGAACAATAATGAGGCAACAATGGAGGCAACAACGGGGGTAACAATAACGGCAATGGTGCCAGGGGACGTGTCTTCGTGCTGGGTCAGGGTGATGCAAGGAATGATCCCAACGTTGTGATGGGTAAGTTTCTTCTGGATGACTTCTTTGTTACTGTTTTATTTGATTCGGGTGCCGATACTAGTTATGTGTCCTTAAAAGTTAGTAAAATTCTTAAGCGTACTCCAACACTTTTGAACACCAAGCACATCGTAGAGTTAGCGAATGGTAAAAGTTTAGAGGCTACACATGTAGTTAAGGGTTGTGAGCTTGTCCTTGCCGATCAGATCTTTTCTATCGACCTCATTCCTATCGTTCTGGGTAGTTTTGACATCGTCATTGGGATGGATTGGTTATCTCAACACCAAGCGGAGATTATTTGCAAGGAGAAAATCGTCCGTATCCCTCGTTCTGGTAAAGAACCCCTCGTGATTCGTGGTGACAAGAGTGGTGCTGTTGTAGGCATCATCTCTTTCCTTAAGGCCCAGAAGTGTTTGCAAAAGGGCCACACTGCCATTCTAGCACTCGTTTCTGATACATCCTCGGAGGAAAAGAAGATTGAAGACATTCCTATTGTGCGCGATTTTCCAGAGGTGTTTCCTGAGGACTTACCTGGTCTTTCGCCTCATTGACAGGTCGAGTTTCAAATCGAGCTAGCTCCTGGAGTAGCACCCATATCTCGAGCACCTTATCGTCTAGCTCCAACAGAACTAGAAGAACTATCCACACAATTACAAGAACTCTTGGAAAAGGGTTTTATACGTCCTAGCTCTTCGCCCTGGGGAGCTCCAGTATTATTTGTGAAGAAGAAAGACGGTACTTTCAGAATGTGTATTGACTATCGTGAACTTAACAAGGTGACCGTGAAGAATCGTTATCCTCTTCCACGCATTGATGACTTGTTCGACCAGTTGCAAGGGTCGAGTTATTACTCTAAGATTGATTTGAGATTGGGATACCATCAGCTGAGAGTCCGAGAGGAGGACGTCTCCAAAACAGCATTCAGAACTCGTTACGGCCATTACGAGTCTCTGGTTATGCCTTTCGGATTAACGAATGCACCTGCAGTCTTCATGGATCTCATGAACCGAATGTGCAAGCCTTACCTGGATAAGTTTGTCATAGTGTTCATCGACGATATCCTGATCTATTCTAAGAGTCAGGAGGAACACGAGCAGCATCTACGACTTATGCTGGAACTTCTTCGAGCAGAGCAGTTGTATGCCAAGTTTTCGAAATGTGACTTCTGGCTTCGCGAAGTTCACTTTCTAGGCCATGTGGTAAACAAGGATGGAATCCATGTGGATCCATCTAAGGTTGACTCGATCAAGAACTGGCCTGCACCCCGTACACCAACAGAAATCCCCCAATTCTTGGGTTTGGCCGGATATTACAGAAGATTTATCAAGGATTTCTCAAAGATTGCGCAACCTCTCACTTCACTGACTCAGAAGGGTGTCACCTATCGTTGGGATGATGCACAGGAATCTGCCTTTTAGCACTTAAAAGACAGACTTTGTAGCACGCCTATCCTCTCATTGCCTGAAGGCACAGATGATTTGTTGGTTTATTGCGACGCTTCCATCCAAGGACTTGGTTGCGTGTTGATGCAACATGACAAGGTCATTGCCTACGCATCACGCCAACTTAAAGTTCACGAAAGGAACTACACTACACACGACCTGGAATTGGGAGCTGTTGGATCGGTTTTGACACCAAACGATTGCGTAACAACACGTTCAACGTGCGGAATCTGTGAACGTGCGTGACCGAACACACAAGAAGTAGTATAACCGTGATTCTATACAATAATATGTCAAGTACATGCACCGAGAATCACGTAGAGAACTTTCTCTCTCTAGACTTTCTCTCTCTAAGATTAGCTCTCTAATACCCCAAATGAGCAAAAGTCTTAAACTCTAAACCTCAATGATCTATTTATAGGCACAAGGATTATAAGGATTTCTCCTTATTTACAAGTTTGCCACCTTGCCCTTTTAACTACATATTACATCATAAAGACTCGTTATCTTCAGTTTCTCGCTATGGCTCGGATTGACAAAGGCGATAGACATTACTGCACTAACAGACTCCCCCTTGGATATTGCCGCAGTCAATCTCGTAGCATCTTGTCTTTCTCTTTCTCGAACAGAATGCCCATGGATCTGTTTTCAGACTCAGTTGCTCTCCCTCTCGGTAGACTCTTTCTTCAGGCTCCCCCTTTCATCAAGCTTCCGTGCTTTTGGGATCGACGCCTGGCTTTCCGAATACAAGCTCCTTCAGGATAGTCATCTGGCTCCTTGAATGCAGGCTTCCTCTTGCGTTGAGCTCGTCTTCAGACTCCCCCTTAGACTCAGCTGTCGGGATCGTAGTCTGGCCTTCACATGTTCACAAGTTTAGAATCAATTCCTGGCTCTATTCTGCATCTGCTCAGGATTTGAAACCTGACTAACCTGTACATCCTCTACCTCAATATAAGTTTTACAAATTTATAACATTTAGATTTAAGAAACTTACTGGTAGAACTCCTTCATTCATCAATCTGTATAGTTACATCAAGTTCAAATGAATGACCTTGATTAACTAACCACACAATCTTTCAAAACATTTGTATATAACATTCAATGTTTTCAACAAACTTTCCCAATCCAATTCATCATGTTTAGCACTTTGAACTTTGAATATCAGCTCTTCAACATCAGTTGTCGAAAATCTTTTTGTATTTTTCAAAATTTAAGCTAAAACACAATATTTTTGGATTTTTGATTTTAAAGGAAATGCAGTAAAGAAATATATACAGACAATATTTTTGTGAGTTTGTGTAAGAGGATCATATCAGTTCATGAGACCAATCACAAGCACCGTTAAGCTTTGTCACACCCCGATTTCCACGTGTCACCGGTGGGCCCGGTGGGGGAGTATCGTGACGTGGTTGGCAACGTAATAGTCAAACAACACAATATAATAATGCACAGCGGAAGCAAATTTAAAATAAGATACAACCGAATTTATTTATTGTAATCAAAGTCACAATATCCGGATGTTTTATCCACAGTAGGATCGAAACAAAATAATATTAATTGTTCAACAGACTTCTGGCATCCTAAGCTTGCGAGACTTTTTATTGATGCTTAGGAGACAATCCAGCCAAATTTCGTTTAGTACCTGCATTCAGTCTTTTTGGGAAAATACGTCAGTTTACACTGGTAAATAGATTCAACTGACTCATTTTGGAAAATGATTGAAAATTGGTTTGGATGCACGTGGCATAAATCATTTTATTTAACTTGGGAGAATTATTTAATATTATAATCTTGTGAACGAATTACATGTTACTTATGTGTTCAGTAGCCCGGATCTAGTCCGGGTTAAAGATCAATAGACACACCACATCATTGAGTTATACACGGACGGTGTACGCCTACACCCCGTGCTCAGGTCGCGGCCATCTCGTAAGATGATGCCAAGGATATCCGAGACATGGTCATTAACCCCCCAAAGGCTGTAAAGTAAACAAGACTGTTTAAACGAGCCGATCAAATTATTCAACTACCCACTAAGCGTGGAGATTTGATGCTCGATCAAGCGGTACGCTATGTACCGTAACCCAAGCCCGTATAGGGAAAATAAGTTAAAAGTATTTACCTGATGCAAGTATAAATCACAATAAGCAGAATGCACGTAGCTTTTACTGTTTCTCCTAATCTGGAACGAAGGTTTAATATAACCTATTAGAATTCTAACGGGTCTTTTATTAAGCTTAAGCTTAGACCGGCTAGTTTCAAGATACGGTTCGTACGCACGATTAAGCGAAGACCGGATAGAATGTGATTCAGACCCGACAAGTTTGGAGACTTGTTTAATATGGGTTTATTATTCACATTCTGGATTTTGAGATAAAACCGTTAAGGTTTGACCCGTTTCGGCTAATTTATGTAAACTTGTTACATAAACCGAACCGTACGCGTAATAAGCGTGACGGGTAGTCATGAGAGCTATGTACAGGTTCCCTAAGTTAATTATGTATCAAATATGTTGTGACATCAGGAAGGTGTCTTTCGTTATGCCCGAAATGTGTTTAAACACAAACTAGGCCCCGTAGGGGTAGTTTGGTCATTTAAAAGTTTATAAAAGAGTTTAAGTGACAACCTGAGTTACAGGTCTGATGTAATCAGCAAATATACTCAATTTTCTAAGTTACATCAGTAGGTTAAAGCATGTATGTGAAACTTATCATTTTTAACCAAACTAGGCCCCGTAGGGGTATTTTGGTAATTTCACATAAGCCGAAAAACTCAAAACTGAAGTCTGAGTTTATCAACCTTTGCTTACTGTTAAAATATTATAATTTGCCTCTTATATCAGTAGGTATCAACCCGGGTAAGTCCAATATGATTTTAAAACATACTATGCGCTAAAAACGCTAAATAAGGCGATTAAAGGCCATTACCGGGTTCGATACTTAAATCTGATATTTTTATATTTCCAGAAGGCTTAAAATAATTTATTTATCATAACTAATCAGTAGCAAAAGGTTTGGAGTCGTTTAGATGTGTAAAACTCATTTTATGGCCCGTAAGGGCAAAACCGACAATTACCGAATTAAGCCCACGACTATGAGTTATGCTCAGCCTAAAATTAATTAAACATCTTTAAAAATCCTAAAATAATATATTATATCAGTGGGTAAAAGATTTGATACCAAAAAGTATGTTTAACTAGGCTATACGCTAATTACGCCATTTTATTAACATAAAGCATTAGTTTTTGCGATAATGAGCAGAACTCTTAATCTACAAGTCAAACTGATGTCAAACTTTGCATGCAAGTCTATATATCAGTAACAAAGGTTTCTACACTTTTACATTTTCATAAATCACGTTTTAAGGTAATAAGGGCATAACGGTCAACATATGAGCAATTAACGGAAACATGCATATTAATTGGATAACTAATGAACCGAGGTGTATAATCACAGAGGGTTGTTCTAACATGTAACCTAGTCCAATTAAAACTCTAAGGAATTTCTAAAATATGCCTAAACGGGTCAGAATTGAAAGTCAAAGTGAAAGTCAAACTATGTGACTTTCGGTTCCGAACCGGGTCTAAACAGGAAATAGTCGGGTTGAACATGTTTGGACATGTTCTTACACTAATTACTAAGTTATAACAATGATCAAACAGGTTATATATGTTCTAGATAGCTAATTATGCATAAATGACATTTTAAGCATTATGTTGACTTTTTAATTAAAAGTTTGACCCGACATTAGACCTGGTTAGAGTGGTGATCAGGGGAAACCCTTTTGAGGTTTTATTACCCACATAAATACCAACTCATAACTACTTTTAATTCGAGATATGACTGAGCCATTATTCACTAATCTCGAAGTCAAACCGTAATTACGACGGTTTGACTTTTAGCTAATTAAACAAGCTAAACTCAACTAAACAAGAACTAGCAGACTTACAAGAGTCCTATGCACGAGGTTGATCACTTGAGGCTGCTTGATAGCTCCAGAAATGATCCACAAATGCAGGAGAAGGTGTGAGGAAAAGTTGTGAACTTGAAGGGCTTTATATAGTGGTTTCACACACCACATTTGATTGACAAACAAGTCTATGAGTGCCCACAATTGATCAACAGGTGTCCTAGAGGCTTAGGGGATGTTTTAGGGGCCAGGAGAAGTGGAAAAACGGGTAAAGGTCGCGAAAATACGCAATGGCAGACAATCAGCAACATTTTGCGGAGCTGGGCACCCCTCGCGTGGCGCGAGCCACATGCAGATCAGCAACTTGTTGTTTATTTTGCGATTCAGTCCTTGGCTCTTCAAAACTCGAATAGGTACTGATTTCTTGCATGGTAAACCTTCACAATTGATCTATTAAGGACTTAAAACATATACCCACTTTGCCAAGTCCCCGGGTAACTTTATTATCACCCGAAAAGTCCTAACTTTCGACGTTTACGCTTTAACGCTTCGCACACGAATTTGATCATAACTTTCTCATACGTTAACGAAACTTTATGAAATTTTTATGGTGCATTCTCGTGAGCATAATTAATATTTACAAAGCTTCGGGTTTGTCAAAAGGTCACTCAGAGGTATAAATTAAACATGTTGACACATTTGGTCCCTGTAGTTCGAAATCACTCACTTCTAGCTTCGTATGATCCATGATTTATTCGTTTGAAGGTATGAGCATCGTGTATGGTTAATGTACATTATATTTATTCACAGTTGACACTTAGAATACGTATATTCACATACTTTCCATGTTTGTCAACTTTGGTCCTTCCATAATATTTCTTTCACACGTTTAAACTTTATGACACGTGTCAACACATTATAGGACGTGAATTTTCGAGGTGTTACAAGCTTTAATCATTTTAAGTTCTAAACGATTCACATAGATTGACGATATATTTCTCCTCTTAAACTCAATCTAAAAACTTTCGAAATGCTTACCGATACGTTAAGGTATATTAATTTTGCACTAAATTCTTATGGACCCCACGATCTCAGCATATCCCCTCATCATGAAATACACTAACTCAAGTAATGCCTTTAAACTTTCATCAACTTTGATTTGTGCAAAAATAACTCAGAATGTTTAAACATTAACAATCAGGTCGATACTTCCGTATACGCAGAGAAAGTCCAATGTTTAAACAAAATAAGAAAATAAAAACAAGTTGAAGTTGTTTAGGCTTTAACCACCAGGTCGATACTTCTGTATACGCAGAGGTGATCCAAAGCTTAAACGAACACCAAAGAAAATAAAGCAGAACGTTTAGGCAATAACATCCAGGTCGATACTCACGTATACGCAGAGGATGTCTAATGCTTAAACAAAATAAAGAAATAAAACAAGTTTAAATCTTTGCAAAATGAAAACACAGAATCACAGCGATTTTTCAGCAAAGTTGTGAAAGTTCACAAACTGACCGGTTTTTATGCTCTTTTAGCATTCAGCGATTACTGAGTAGGTACACAATCACGAAGGACAAAACTAAGTACTATGCTTTCAACCATGTTTCCCACTAGAACTAGGCTTTTTCATTTAAGTTTGTATCGTTATCGCAAATCTACTAGTCTAGCTGAGCCTATCGTCACATCCTTAGTGAAACCGTTTATCACATTTGACATTTCATTTCTTTAGCATGCTGTGATAGTCCACTGATGTACTATCATTTCCTCTTTTCACAACAAAACTCATTTTTGCTTTTTCAATGTTTTTGTCATTTTCAAATTTTCCAATTTTTTTTAAATTTTTCTCCCCCTAAAATCAAAATATGTTTCAATTTTGATTTTCTGGGAAAATTTGAAAACAAACTATACAAGAAACGTGACAACTGATATCGAATTGCTTCAATTCGCCATTCACTCAGCTTAAACAATCAGAACTCCCCCTGACAATAAACTATTTTCCCATTATGATTTCATAAACACTTAAGTTTGTTTTAATCAAAATGGTTTTTCCAGAAAATAAGTTTTGTTTGTCTTTTCACAAACTTGGGGTTCTTTCATCACATTGTTTTCCTTTAACCACTTGTCGGAAAGATAAGTCAAGTACAACTTAATGTCCTTGATTAGTCTTTTGTAATTCGAAATATCACAGTTACCAACCTGTGAATTTCTCAAGAAAGATGTCGATACCTGCTTCACACTTACCAACCTGGAAGCTCTGGCAAGTCAGGATTTTACTTGTACAGATTCACCCAAGCCTGACCAGCCTTGGGTTTGACAGTTTTTACCTCAACACGTGGCTCTTCTGGCTTTGATGAACCAGAATCATTGCCTGAACGTCGCTTGTCTGACTTTATTGAGCCAGATTCATCGCCGACAATTTTCTTCTTCTTTTCTTTTGTCCCCAGATTTGTATCTGATGCATTCGTTTTGTTTGACTGATCGGTCTTAGGAGAATAAAATGATTTATCAGAACTGTTATTCGCTTTGACGACTGTATCCGAGGACAAAATCCTTTCGAGATACTCTCTTGCCTTTTTTCTCTTCTTCCTCAGTTTGTCTTTCTGCCCGTGCGAAAGCTTCACTTTCTGTTCGTGAACTTTAGGTTCTTGAACTTTCTGTGCTTTGGGCTTGACATTGACTGGTTTCTTTGACAATTTCTGAGAATCAGCCCTCGATCTTCCCTTTGGTCTCATTGGGAAATCTCTTGCAATATGGCCTCTGATTTGGCATTCATAACACCTTCTTGTTTCAAATCTCTGAGTTTGGCAGTTAACAGAGATGTGTCCTCTAACACCACAAGTGTAGCACATCCTGTTATCGTACCATTCACCATCTTCATACCACACACTCAGATCAAAACATTGAGTTGCCTTGTGGTAATCCCTCCTTCTCCTGTATCCTTGATTTGGCATTTGAGAACTGTGGTCAAACCTGCACCACATATTACCAACTTTTTGTGAGTTTTTATTTTCAGATTTTTGTGGTTTTTTATAATGATTGGATGACTGAACTGATGAGCTTTTATTTTCATTTTGAAATTTTTTCAAATTTTTAACTTTTTGTTTCTATTCTACAATCTTCTTAACAGGGTTTTGCTTTGAGCATTCACCTATTTCAGTAGATTGCAAAACAGTCTTTTGAAATTTTTCTTGTAATTCTAAAAATATTTTTCTTTTCTTTTCTTTTTCTTTTTCATCATCAGCTTTGTCATCGCAATCTTAAATTTTGACTTTGTCAAAATTTGCGACATTGTCACTTATTGGAACAGAATTGATCGGTTTTGGACATACAAGATCTGGTAATGATGATGAAGTCACAAAGCCTTTCAATTTCTTTTCAAGTTCTTCAATTTTGTTCCTTGAATTCTTAGCTTCATTTTTAAGCTGAGAAATTTTCTCAAAATGAGAATTGATTGCCTTTTCATTCACAATTTTGTTCTCTTCAAGAACAGATTTTTCATTTTCAAAAACTCTTATCTGATCTTGAAATTCCGTTTCTTTTTCTTTTAAAACTTTATTTTCTAATTTTATCCAAGAAACATTTTCATTTTCAACTTTAATTTCTTCAAAATCTTTTTCCAATTTCAGTTTTTCATTTTTTAAACTTTTGTTTTCCAATGTCAAACTTTCCATATCCTTCAAGAGTTTAACATTGTCTGCTGCAGATTTTTCGCATTTTGAGCACACAACTTCACATTTTGAAGTTTCATCTTTCTTGGATTCTTCAATCTTTGACGTTCCTGCAAGAAAAATTTTAACCATATCAGCAGGATTCAAATCTTCATTTAAAAAACAACCCCTCTTGAAATCATATTTCATCCTACTTCTTACATCAAGACCATTTCTAATTCTTTTGATTATTTCAAGAATCACATCCAAACTTATATATTTTGAGCTTCTTTCTAATTCCTCTATCAACTCTTTCTTTTTCCTCTCAATTTCACAATTGTATATTATAAGCTCTCTGAAAAAGTCAAATGGACTAAATTTTGAGAACCTAGAATCCTTTTTCAGCTTACACAAAAATTCATCCCAATCCAAAGGTAATGCATCATCAAATTTTGAAATCTTTTCAGCATTTGTCATCTTAATCCCATACCTTTCCAACTTATCAAGCAATTCAAAATACCTTGTTTTCAAATCATCAAACTTTTCAAATTTTTTACACAAAAAGTATTCAGATCTTTTAATCCAAGCATCCTTTTTCTCATCTTCTTTCCTGTATTCCCAATTCATGTCAAACCAACTATTAATTCTTTCAAGTTTAGTGTTTTCTTGTTCGTCAAACATTTTGATCACAATTTCTTTGTTAAACGTCTTGAATTCTATTAAATGTTTGAATATCTAAAATGCAATTCGACCACAACCAGCACTAATCTGATTGGACCTCAAAACATTCGTTTATGATTGGGCTGTTAAACTCTACTTATCCGACAATTTTAGGATGTGCATGAAATCTGATTGGACACTTTCACATGCAATTAATGATGACCTGATACACTCAATACCAAAACTCTTGATAGCACCAATTATTAAATGTGCACAATTACTGATTGGGCCTCACTACTTTAAAGCACATGGACTTATCTTTAATTGTTTAAACAATGTTTGGGCCGAAGATTTTATTGGACAATTAATACACAAATGAATTGATTGGACCGCAAATATGTAGTGGGCTGACACAATTTTTATAATGAATCAATTTACTGAACCGACCACATATGAAGTCACATGGCTGCCTATTAAAATCTCGTGGCCGACAATTTGTTTATCAACACAATGCTCATTGGACCTATATTCAATCACGTGTAACCTCCAGTCAATCTGACAAAAACTTTGATATATTCACATGCGAACTGATTTCACATTTAATGAGTCAACACTTTTAAACTCTCAATGTCCGACCATTATCAATTAAAACAACATATAATTGGACCGATAAGTCTTATTCAGTCAAAACACACTGTTCGATGATATGTTTCACACGGAATTGCGTTTCAAGCGGAATATAACGCTCAAGCGGAATCTGACAATATTTTCAAGCGGAATCAAGTTTAAAGCTGATTTCGCTTGAAAATAGACACTAGTTCAAGCGAAATATGCTTTTCCAAGCGGAATCAAGATGGTTTTCAAGCGGAATCTCGTAGTTTGATACGAAATCCGACTTAAAAACAAAAAAATTCGCCTAAACGGCTAGGAGTTTGAATCTGAAATTTGGTAGGGTTGTAAATCAAGTGTTTTCGCACAACATATCAAAAAATCAGCCGATTTGGACCGTAAAAACCCATTCAATTTGATGATTTTCAGTGAAAAACGTGATAAAAATGAAAAAGATGAAGAAATAGATGAAATTCGAATCTGAAATCGATGAAATTCTGACCTAGTACTTTCAGGGGCACAGAGGGAGCTGTAGGTCTTCTTCACTGGTTCGAGAAGCTTGAGTCTGTTTTCGAGATGGGTGAATGCCCCGAAGATCGTAGGGTGAAATATGCTACTGGAACACTCGATGGTGCTACGTTAACCTGGTGGAAAGTGCACGTTCAACTACTAGGGCTAGCGGTTGCTAATGCCACCCTATGGAATGGTTTCAAAGAACTGATCAAAGAAGAATACTGTAGTCGCGACGACATCCACAAGCTAGAGGTGGAATTTTTCAATCTGAAGATGACGGGGTCTAAGATTGAGGCGTATACGAAAAGGTTAAACGAGCTGGCCATCTTGTGCCCTACTATGGTAGACCCTCCCATCAAACGTATTGAGCTGTACCTCAAGGGTCTTGTACCAGAGATTCAGAGTCACGTGGCTTCAACTAACCTGGGTACCATTCAGCAAATCATTAAGTTGGCCCATCGTCTCACCGATCATGCAGTTGAACAGAACAAACTGCCCAAGCGTATTGGTGCTGCTACTACTGACGCTCCCAATGAAAACAAGCGAAAATGGGATGGGAACTCCAGTAAGGGTTCAACATCAGTTCAGTCTCAGCAGCGAAAGACTGATGACTACCAGAGTCCTGGCCAGCAATCTTCCGGTAGTCAAGGATAGGGTGGATACCGAGGGAACAACCCCAAGTGCAACCAATGCAACAAGCATCACAGCGGGCAGTGCAACAAGGGTCGTTGTCTAAGGTGTAACAAGTTTGGTCATGAAGGAAAGGATTGCAGGAGCACACGACCAGTAAATCAGAATCGCCAACAACAACAACAAGCTCCACAGAACCACCAGCAGCAGCAACAGCAGGGCAATAAAGGTTGCTTTCAGTGTGGCGCTGAAGGCCACTTTAAGAGGAACTGTCCTCAGCTGAACCAGAATCAGAACCACAACAACCAAGGAAACGGGAACCACAATGGGAACAATAATGAGGCAACAATGGAGGCAACAACGGGGGTAACAATAACGGCAATGGTGCCAGGGGACGTGTCTTCGTGCTGGGTCAGGGTGATGCAAGGAATGATCCCAACGTTGTGATGGGTAAGTTTCTTCTGTATGACTTCTTTGTTACTGTTTTATTTGATTCGGGTGCCGATACTAGTTATGTGTCCTTAAAAGTTAGTAAAATTCTTAAGCGTACTCCAACACTTTTGAACACCAAGCACATCGTAGAGTTAGCGAATGGTAAAAGTTTAGAGGCTACACATGTAGTTAAGGGTTGTGAGCTTGTCCTTGCCGATCAGATCTTTTCTATCGACCTCATTCCTATCGTTCTGGGTAGTTTTGACGTCGTCATTGGGATGGATTGGTTATCTCAACACCAAGTGGAGATTATTTGCAAGGAGAAAATCGTCCGTATCCCTCGTTCTGGTAAAGAACCCCTCGTGATTTGTGGCGACAAGAGTGGTGCTATTGTAGGCATCATCTCTTTCCTTATGGCCCAGAATTGTTTGCGAAAGGGCTACCCTGCCATTCTAGCACTCGTTTCTGATACATCCTCGGAGGAAAAGAAGATTGAAGACATTCCTATTGTGCGCGATTTTCCTGAGGTGTTTCCTAAGGAATTACATGGTCTTTCGCCTCATTGACAAGTCGAGTTTCAAATCGAGCTAGTTCCTGGAGCAGCACCCATAGCTCGAGCACCTTATCGTCTAGCTCCAACAGAACTAGAAGAACTGTCCACGCAATTACAAGAACTCTTGGAAAAGGGTTTTATACGTCCTAGCTCTTCGCCCTGGGGAGCTCCAGTATTATTCGTGAAGAAGAAAGACGGTACTTTCAGAATGTGTATTGACTATCGCGAACTTAACAAGGTGACCGTGAAGAATCGTTATCCTCTTCCACGCATTGATGACTTGTTCGACTAGTTGTAAGGGTCGAGTTATTACTCTAAGATTGATTTGAGATCGGGATACCATCAGCTGAGAGTCCGAGAGGAGGACATCTCCAAAACAGCATTCAGAACTCGTTACGGCCATTACGAGTTTTTGGTTATGCCTTTCAGATTAACGAATGCACCTGCAGTCTTCATGAATCTCATGAACCGAGTGTGCAAGCCTTACTTGGATAAGTTTGTCATAGTGTTCATCGACGATATCCTGATCTATTCTAAGAGTCAGGAGGAACACGAGCAGCATCTACGACTTTGCCTGGAACTTCTTCGAGCAGAGCAGTTGTATGCCAAGTTTTCGAAATGTGACTTCTGGCTTCGCGAAGTCCAGTTTCTAGGCCATGTGGTAAACAAGGATGGAATCCATGTGGGTCCATCTAAGGTTGTCTCGATCAAGGATTTCTCAAGGATTTCTTAAAGATTTATCAAGGATTTCTTAAAGATTGTGCAACCTCTCACTTCACTGACTCTGAAGGGTGTCACCTATCGTTGGGATGATGCACAGGAATCTGCCTTTCAGCACTTAAAAGACAGACTTTGTAGCGCGCCTATCCTCTCATTGCCTGAAGGCACAGATGATTTTGTGGTTTATTGCGACGCTTCCATCCAAGGACTTGGTTGCGTGTTGATGCAAGGTGACAAGGTCATTGCCTACGCATCACACCAACTTAAAGTTCACGAAAGGTACTACACTACACACGACCTGGAATTGGGAGCTGTTGGATCGGTTTTGACACCAAAAGATTGCGTAACAACACGTTCAACGTGCGAAATCCGTGAACGTGCGTGACCGAACACACAAGAACGTACTATAACCGTGATTCTATACAATAATATGTTGAGTACATGCACCGAGAATCACGTAGAGAACTTTCTCTCTCTAGACTTTCTCCCTCTTAGATTAGCTCTCTAATACCCCAAATGAGCAAAAGTCTTAAACTCTAAACCTAAATGATCTATTTATCGGCACAAGGATTATAAGGATTTCTCCTTATTTACAAGTTTACCACCTTGCCCTTTTAACTACATATTACATCATAAAGACTCGTTATCTTCAGTTTCTCGCTACGGCTCAGATTGACGAAGGCGATAGACATTACTGCACTAACAGGAGCAGTTGTCTTTGCACTTAAGATATGGAGACATTACCTGTACGGTACCAAGTGCACCATTTACACCGATCACAGGAGTCTCGAGCATATCTTCAAGCAAAAGGAGTTAAATATGCGACAACGCCGATGGCTCGAGCTCTTGAACGATTAGGAATGCGCTATCAAATACCACCCGGGAAAGGCCAATGTTGTGGCTGACGCCCTCAGCCGAAAGGACACCATACCTAAGCGTGTACGTGCGTTACAGCTTACCATCCAATCTAACCTTCCCGCTCAGATTCGCGATGCTCAGGTTGAAGCATTGAAAGCAGAGAACATCAGGGCTGAGTCCTTACGAGGATCGAGGCAGCGGCTAGAACGAAAGGAAAATGGCGCCTGCTATGTAACCGGGCGCATCTGGGTTCCACTTTACGGAAACTTACGCGAGCTTGTGATGGATGAAGCACACAAGTCTCGTTATTCGGTACATCCTGGTTCGGATAAGATGTACCACGACCTCAAGACTACGTATTGGTGGCCTGGTATGAAAGACAACATAGCAACCTACGTCAGTAAATGTTTGACTTGTGCGAGAGTCAAGACTGAATATCAGAAACCATCAGGCCTACTTCAACAACCAGAGATACCTAATTGGAAATGGGAGCAAATTTCTATGGATTTCGTTACTGGCCTGCCTAGATCTCAACGCGGAAATGATACCATTTGGGTGATCGTGGATCGACTAACCAAGTCTGCACATTTTCTGGCTATCAAGGAAACGGATAAGTTTTCTACTCTAGCAGACATTTACCTAAAGGAAGTGGTATCAAGGTACGGAGTGCCAACCTCCATCATTTCTGATCGTGACACGCGTTTTACTTCTGAACTGTGGCAAGCAATGCACAAGTCTTTTGGCTCACGTTTATATATGAGCACCGCTTATCACCCACAGACGGATGGGCAATCTGAACGCACCATCCAGACCCTTGAAGACATGCTTAGGGCATGTGTAATAGATTTTGGTAATGGCTGGGAAAAGCACCTCCCGCTAGTGGAGTTTTCGTATAACAACAGCTACCACACCAGCATCCAGGCCGCTCCGTTCGAGGCGTTGTACGGACGGAAATGCCGATCACCTCTTTGTTGGGCAGAGGTTGGCGACAGTCAAATCACTGGCCCAGAACTTGTAGTAGATACAACCGAGAGAATTGCTCAGATACGGCAACGAATGGCGGCAGCTCGTGACCGTCAGAAAAGCTATGCTGATAAGAGAAGAAAACCACTCGAGTTCCAGGTTGGGGATCGGGTGCTACTCAAAGTCTCACCTTCGAAAGGTGTAGTCCGTTTTGGCATACGAGGCAAACTCAATCCACTTTATGTCGGACCGTTCGAAATCATCGAGAAAATTGGCAAAGTCGCCTACACGTTAAATCTACCTGAAGAACTCAGTGGAGTTCACAACGTATTCCACGTGTCAAATCTGAAGAACTGTCTGTCAGATGAGACCCTCATAGTTCCCTTAAAGGAGCTCACTATCGACGACCAACTGCGATTCGTCGAGGAACCAGTAGAGATCACCGATCGAGATGTTAAGATTCTCAAGCGTACCAGGATACCTCTAGTCCGAGTCCGTTGGGATTCCCGTCGTGGCCCAGAGTATACCTGGGAACGAGAAGACCAAATGAAACTCAAGTATCCCCAGTTGTTTAAGAAAAGTGCAACCACTACTGAGGCTGAAGCTACTGCAGAATTTCGGGACGAAATTCCAAATCAACGGGGGGCTGATGTGACACCCCAGGAAAACCAGGAAAACAACGCAACTTAACTAGCTTCCTCAGTAACCACGTACTAAATTTCGGGACGAAATTTTCTTAACAGGGGGAGAATGTGACAACACTCGTAATTCCATGTAGTCCGTACAATTTATTAATGGTAATTAAAGTGCTTAACTGCTCTCTAATTTCTGTGTTATACTTACATGTACTTGTTAACATACTAGTAGTGTACAAAAAAGTCATTAAATAGTCCTGTGTGTTTTCCTAAGTGTTGAGAATTAAAAAAATGTTACAAAAATATATATATAGGACGCTTTATGGATTAATGAAGCACTTTAACGGAACAACACCGAAACGAACAACCGGACTTTACCCGGAACACAAAAAAATTGCCAAACACGTTGTCTTTATTTTTCTGAGCTAGTTAGGGTCCCCGAACACCCCAACACACCTTATATTATAACACACATAATAATATGCTAACTAAACACTTTCAACCTAACTAGATTGTAACTAGTTCCATCACAACCCAACCCCCTACCCCTTCCCCCCCCCCCCCCCCCCCCACTCGACGGTCACCATAAGGGTGACCCACCCTTGCTTTCTTTTGAATATTAAAATGCTAATGTTGGACATCAAGAAGACATATTACATGGTGGTTAACAATGAAATGGATTATAAATTAACACTAAGGTTAACCATTCTCCTTCATTTCAAACACTCAACAAACAACAACCACTATCCTCTCCTTCCCCATTCACGGCCGCCACCTTCCTCCACCATATCACCATCATCAACTTCCATTCAAGCTATTTTCCATATACACAAAGGTGCAAGAGGTCATACAAACAAGCTTGGTGCACTCGGAAGCTCAAGGACCACTCTTGTTTTCTTTTATCCACCACTTTTACGCCTTGTTTCTCCCCTAGCCTTGTGCTATTAGTAAGTGCTCTAAAACTTCATCTTGTTCTTATTTTTAGTGGTTAACAGATGATTGAATGGTGAAACATTAAGAAACACTAAAGAACATGAACTAAGTCTTGAACATAAAGGGTAAAGAGTGGATAAAGAGAAGATATATGGTTAAATCATGTTGATCTTGTGTTGTTATGATTATTACATGTTGTTTGTTAGTAGAAGTAAGATGGATCATCATCTAGACTTGCTAGATCATGTTTAAGAACATGAACTAGCAAGATGTAAATGTTAGAGTTACGAAGGATGATGAAACCATCCATACATGAACCTTGAACTTGAATAAATATGATTTTTTTGAAAAATAAGGTTATAAACTTGTAGATCTAAAGATCTACAAGTGGTTTTTCGAAAGAACCAAGTGAAAGGAACAAGTTTTGTTAAAACCCGGATCTTGTATGAACTAAAAACATTTTTAGTAAGTAAACAAGTGTAAGAACACTTGTGAAACAAGAAAATTTTACAAAGAAATATTTTTGGAAACCATGACTAGAAGTTGTGAAACTACATATTCTTTAAAAATAAAGTTTTTAGGAAACTAATCGTATTTTTAAAGATAACAAGACCTACTACGTGTGTTAGTGATTTACTACATATTTTTACAAACTTTCAAGTTCATGAGTTTATGATTTAGGCTTATTTTTGTCAAGTTTAGTGATTAAAGATTTGTATATTGTTGATTGTAAATTGTTTGATTGATTTTACAAGAGAAAATGATATGCTAAAAAGCATGGACACCTCCATTTACAGAGGAAACTCTGGCGAAATTTTTCTAGAAATTTCAACACTTAGAAATATTTTTATAACAAGCGTTTACAAATATATTTTTAACTTGGTTTTCAAAATAAGCTTCGCCATGATTTTTATTACAAAATACCAAGTGCCGGAGGTTGATTTTCGTAAATAAAATCTGATAAATATATATATATTTAGAATATATGTATATATATATATATATATATATATATATCTTATGCTAGAACACTTGTGTGGATACTTGTTTATTTTGTGAGATAGTTATATTATATTAGGCTAAAATAATATAACTTGACAATATGTCTTGACATTTGAATTGTGAGATTGTAGTAGAAAGTAATGAGTAAATAAACAGTACGTAGGATACATGTTACGCATGAGAAACTGATTGTTATGTGTACCTTATTAGGACGTGCTTGATTTCCTGATTTACTTGAGTAATTAATCTAACCGAGCAAACCGAGATGAGTTCACACACTTTCTAAGGCATGGGATTCCCGGTGGTTGGGAATGGGTTAAAGAAATTAAAAACGGAATCTACATATCCTCCTTGGGTTGGATATTTACGGCCATCCTCCATAGGTAGGATGCCAATATTAATCCTGCGTATTCTCCTTGGGTAGAACTACATACGTTCGTCCTCCTTAGGTAGGACAACAACCTTAAAACTTACTAGACAAAACTCTATCATGAAGTCCCTCAATTTATATCGACTTAATCGCCGAGGCCAATGGCGAGCGGGTCATTAGTTAATAGCGCTATTAGGTTTAACAAACCTCACACCGTGTCGTTCGAACGGGCGTGTACTAATGGACTATGCAAACTGTCAGTGATGATAGACACTGATGTAGGGCACAACTATTGTTCATAGTAGTCGATATCATACTGTTTAGTAGTTCACATGGGGAAGCCCCCACTGATTATGGATATGGTTTGGGTAATGAAAAGGAACTGGTTAAACATACTTTCAACTACGGGGTAACCCCCACGGAAAATAAGCCAACGAAAGTCAAGCCACGTTTTTCAGAAACAACTTAAAACTAAACAACCAAACGTGAACTCACTCAACTTTGTTGTTGACTCGTTGTTACATGCCTTACAGGTCGCTAGATGCTTATGGAGCTTGCACGAGGATGAGGTTGTTGTGGAATATGGATGTTAAGTCCCATGTTAAACATTTAATCCTTATGAACTTATTAAACCTACGTTTTGGACTTTAAACTTATGAACTATGAACTTATGTTTTGGACTTACGTTTTATGCTTCCGTTGTTAACTTAAAATCGGTTACTCTCTTTTGGTCACCAATTGTATTGTGGTTGGTTTTATTTACTTAATTATGTTGTTCAATATGATTGGTGGCTCGATCCTGTTCATGTCACGTCTCCAGGCGGTGATACTCCGCAGGGTGGATTTTGGGGGTGTGACAATTTTACTGACTATCGGGTATTTTATCTGACGTTTCATCGCGTTTAATTGCTTTTAAAAATCATTTTATTAACTTATAATAATAATAATTCTACTAAAATATTACTGAATAATATTTTTTCATTCTAGATGGACTGCGTTATTCATGTTTCACAGTATACACGCGGTATCGCGCTGTATGTGCTTAAATTCGCAAAATAAGAATTTTAAGCTCTTTAATAAATTTTTCTGTACGATTATGATTACAAATAGGATTTCAATCATAACGGAATATTTTTTGGATTTTAATATTATCCGAGCGGTCACCGACGTTCGTTTCGCATTTTGTTCATTACGCGATAAGCATTTATCTTTTCATTGCCAACTGACTTTCTAATTAGTTTGGATTTATCAAACTTTGTTATTATTAAATAACATTATATCTAATAAAATCTTATTATTATTCAGTCACTACACGTGTCATAATAGTACGGTCTGGCCTAAATTGCTGGGTGTCACAGTCTCCCCCTGTTTAGGGAATTTCGTCCCCGAAATTCTACTCTACAGGTTTAGATTTCGCACAATATGGGAATAGGTGAGGATATTTTTGCTACATCTGGTCTCGTCGCTCCCAAGTGAACTCAGGTCCACGTTAGGAGTTCCATCGGACCTTCACTAGCTTTATTCGACTTCTTCGAAGCTTCTGAACCTTCTCATCTAACACTTCCACAGGTTCTTCGATAAACCTAAGTTTATCGTCTATTTGAACCTCGTTAGGGGGTATGATTAGTGTTTCATCTGATAAACACATCTTCAGATTAGAGACATGAAACACATCATGCACTCCTTCGAACTTCTGTGGCAGCTCGAATCTATATGCGACTGGTCCAACTCGAGATAGGATTTCAAAAGGACCTACGTAGCGTGGACTCAGCTTTCCCTCATTTCCAAACCTAACAACACCCTTCCAGGGTAACACCTTCAACATCACACGATCTCTGACTTGAAACTGCAACGGCTTCCTCCGGTTGTCTGCATAGCTCTTCTGTCGATCAGCAGCAGCCTCAACCTTCCCTTGATCAGAACAACCTTGTCGGTGGTCTCCTAAATAAGTTCGGGGCCAGTAAACTGCCTTTCACCTACTTCTTCCCAACAGAGGAGCGATCGACACTTCCTACCGTACAGAGCTTTGAATGGGTCGGTTTTGATGCTGCATGATAACTATTGTAATATGAAAACTCAGCTAATGGTAGATGAGTATCCCAGCTTCCACCGGAATCTATCGCACAAGCACGTAACATATCCTCTAGGGTCTAAATGTTCCTCTCACTCTGACCATCCATTTGAGGATGATATACAGTGCTCATATCTATTCGAGAGCTTAGTGATGCCTGAAAGGATCGCCAAAACCTGGAGTCGAATCGCCCATCTCTATCAGAAATGATTGATACAGGCACTCCGTGTTGGGCTACAATCTAGTCAAGATATAGTTGCGATATCTTTTCTGTCTTGTCGGTTTCCTTAATGGATAGGAAATGAGCAGATTTCGTTAATCGATCGACAATTACCCAAATGGTGTCATGTCCGCGTGGCGTACGAGGTAATTTAGTTATGAAATCCATCGTGAGATGTTCCCATTTCCATTTAGGAATCTCTGGTTGTTGCAGGAGCCCCGATGGCTTCTGATGTTCAGCCTTGACCTTTGAACATGTCAAACACTTGTTGACGTAAACTGCAATATCCTTCTTCATGTTTGGCCACCAATATAACTCCTTGATGTCTTGGTACATTTTGGTAGATTCTGGGTGAATGGAATATCAGGATTTATGAGCTTCGTTCATCACTAGCTCACGTAGGTTTCCTCTCAATGAAACCCAAATCCGATTCATGAAGTACATGATTTCATCTACCTTCGGTATCAATTCACACTCCAATCCCCTCAAACCTTCTCTCTTCAAATTCGCTTCTCTTAATGCTTCTCGTTGTGCCTTGCGAATCTAAGAAGTCAGACTCGTTTGGATAGTTAATCCCAATGCACGAACATGTAGAGGCTTCTCTCGTTCCTTCCTACTAAGGGCATCTGCGACAACATTGGCTTTATCAGGTTGATAATGTATATCACACTCATAATCATTAAGCAACTCTACCCAACGCCGTTGTCTCATGTTAAGCTCTTTTTTTATCGAAGATGTGCTGAAGAGTCTTGTGGTCTGTGTAGATGGTACACTTGGTGCCATACAAGTAATGTCTCCAAATCTTCAGAGCAAACACGAATGCTCCCAGCTCCAGATCGTGTGTTGTGTAGTTCTTCTCATGCACTTTTAGTTGTCTGGATGCATAGGCTATCACTTTGTCCTTTTGCATTAACACGCATCCGAGGGCCAAACGTGATGCATCACAGTATACAACAAATCCATCAATTCCCTCAGGCAGGGATAAGATTGGTGCACTACACAATCTCTCCTTCAGCGTCCTAAATGCTTCCTCTTGCTTTTCTGTCCAGTCAAACTTCTTATCCTTCTGGGTCAATAGCATCAAAGGTTGCGCTAACCGGGAGAAATTTTCTATAAATATTCGGTAGTACCCAGTGAGTCCTAAGAATTGTTGCACTTCGGAAGGGGTCCTCGGTGCTTCCCAACTCTTGATTGCTTCAATCTTTGAAGGATCCACATGTATTCCCTTTTCATTGATAACATGTCCGAGGAAATGGACTTCCCGGATCCAGAACTCATACTTTGAAAACTTGGCATACAATTTCTCCCTCTTTAATAACTCCAAAATCAATCTCAGGTGTTGCTCATGGTCTTTCTTGGTTCATGAATAAATAAGTATATCATCTATGAATACTATCACAAATTTATCCAAGTAAGGCTTACACACCCTGTTCATAAGATCCATGAATAACACTGGCGCATTAGTTAGGCCAAAGGGCATGACCAAAAACTCATAATGGCCGTACCGTGTTCTAAAAGCGGTCTTAGGAACATCTTATTCGACGATCTCCAACTGATGGTATCCGAGTGTAAGCCGTTCTTTGAGTAATAACTGGATCCTTGCAATTGATCGAACAAGTCATCAATTCTCGGCAGAGGATATCGATTCTTAATGGTTAACTTGTTCCGTTCCTGATAATCTATGCACATTCTCAAAGAACCATCTTTCTTCTTTACGAACAAAACGGGTGCTCCCCAGGGTGAAAAGCTCAGTCGAATAAAACCCTTATCTAACAACTCTTGGAGTTGATTCGATAATTCCTGCATTTCAGATGGCACTAATCTATAGGGAGATTTTGTAATAGGTGTTGCGCCTGGTACAAGATCGATTCTAAACTCAATCTGTCTCGCATGGGGTATTCCAGGTAAGTCTTCTGGGTATTCTTGAACTATCGGAATGTCTTCGACTCTGCTTCCTTCAACTTTGGTGTCGACTACATTGATTAGGAATGCAGGGTAACCTTTACGTAACATCTTGTGCATCTTCATTACACTAATGATTTCGGACTTGCGATTCGCATGATCTCTGTGAACTAGTATTACTTCGTCATTAGGACGAGGTATTCGCACAAGCTTCTCCGAGTACACTATTTCAGCCTTATTTCGGGATAGCCAGTCCATTCCTATCACCACATCGAAACTTCCCAACTCCACTGGTAACAAATCGATACTAAAACTATGGCTGTTTAATCAGATATTACAATCACGAATGACCTTATCAGTTTCTATCAATTTACCATTTGCTAATTCTATTGAATACTTTTTATCTAGCTTACTTGCTTGTGAACACAGAAATGGTTCAAAGTTTTTTGAAACAAAACTCAAGTCAGCTCCAGTATCCAATAGTATGAATGCAAAGTGGTCATTGATTAGAAACGTACCAATAATAACCGCAGGGTCTTCACGTGCCTTCCCAGCATTCAGCTCAAATGCCCTACCCCTCGTAGTTGGGTTTTTCAACTTCGGACAATCTCTCTTGAAATGCCCTGATGCTCCACACTCGTAACAGTTGGGACAACCTTCTTGGCCACCGTCTATCACCTCTCTCTCTCTCTCTCTCTCTCTCTCACACACACACACACATATATATATATATATATATATATATTATATATACACATAATACAGGTAAAAAGCAGGTATTTTACTAAGGACCAGATATTTTATCTGACGTTTCATCGTGTTTTAATGCTTTTAAAAATTATTTTATTAACATATAATAATAATCCTACTAAAATATTACTGAATAATATTTTGTCATTCTAGATTGACTGCGTTATTCACGTTTCGCAGTATACACACGGTATCGCGCGGTATGTGCTTAAATTCGCAAAATAAGAATTTGAAGCGCTTTAATTAATTTTTCTTCATGATTATGATTAGAAATAGGATTTCAATCATAAAGGAATATTTTTAGGATTTTAAAATTATCCGGGCGGTCACCGACGTTCGTTTCGCATTTTGTTCGTTACGCAATAAGCGTTTATCTTTTCATTGCCAACTGACTTTCTAATTTAGTTTGGATTTACCAAACTTCTGTTATTATTAAATAACATTATCTCTAATAAAATCTTATTATTATTTAGTCACTACACGTGTCATAACACTACGCTACTCGCCTAAATTGTCGGGTGTCACATATGGCGGCTTGACGTGAGATCGAAGACTCAATCAAATTTAATCCAATTGCAGAAATATAAACTCAAGGATTTGGATTTTTTGATTTTAACAACTAAGATTACTAATTAAATTGCAAAAGAAAAGTTTGGTTTGTAAACAGTTTAGGAACAAATGACCATCCTAGGTTTCCAGTTTACTTTGACATTCATGTTAAAATTCACTAGAAAGAACCACATAGACATGGCTCATGTGTTGTTACTTGTTGTGATAAAAGGGAACTAAGTACTCGGATTAGAAGTATGCGAGGTTGTTACCCGATGCCCAATTAATCAATATCCAATCCTAATCCCGCCCATGATATCTCGATTGCCAACGACACCAAGAACGTATGGTTCAGACTAAGACTAACATACAAATTAACAATTTATGAACAAGCAAACAACACACCATAATAAACAAACCAACATAGCAAGTCTATTATTCTAGAAATACGAATCAAAACACAAATGTCTTAGACAAACCTTCAACCTAAGATGATCACCATAAGTTTAGCCACTCATGCCTTGGTGCATCATCATCACACAAAGATTAAAGTTCATACAAGTTAGAAAACACAAATCCAATGTTTGGACAATGATTCCAATTGTTCTCTAGCCAAGAAGTTCACCAAAAATCGTCTCTAAACTATTCTTTAACCGAATGGGGTCATTGGGCTCTCAAAACTCATCATAAAAAGCAATAAAAACGAGCAGTTACACATTTCACGCCAGACGGCGCCGTAAGCTAAGGCCCTTGCCGTAAGCTACAGCGCTGAGTAAACCATTACGCCACCTCAATACTAGACTACGGCGGAGGAAGACACACTCAGTGAGTACCGTAAACTACGGCAGGAGTCGTAGGCTACGGCGGCACATGGAAGTCCCTCTCTTGTTCTTTTATCAAATCTCAAGTCCTTCAACTTGTTTCCACCATATATGAATTCCTCTCCAAGCATCATAAATCCACTCGTTTATGCTCCTTTAGACCTACAAAGCCAAATGTACTGTAGTTACTAAATTCCAACAATTAACCGTTTTAAGCATGAGATGTGCATATATTTATATCGTTTAAGGGTTGTCCTACGGACCACCCGTCACGGCTCAGTTTTATTTAAATATCAACCGGATGCTCCAGCACGACACAACCCTGGGCAAGAGTGGCGGATAGACTGGTGGGAAGTCTATCGACAACGAAAACGATGCGAAGAGTTGTTTGGTCCGAGTGTGGAACCGCTCGCCAAGGATGGGGAACTGCTTAAGAAGTTTCATCCCCCACATCATGCCCGTCCCCAACATCGATAGCTCTATCACCTGCCATAAGTGCAGGTCACCATTCGTGAAATAAAGAAGGAAACGATAAATCATGGTGACGCACACAACGCCATACAACTGTCTACGCTCCTGCCAATGATATGTGGAGATGAAGTACTGTGTCAAACCATGTGCAAGAGAGCACAACCTCTTGTACAACAAACAATACAAGAAAAATAGGTTGACACTCGTACATCACTCTCGGATCTTCCCACGAGCCGTGATGGAAGTGGTTGTAGATACATTCAGAGAGTGTTAAAGAAAATGAAAAAAAATATAAATAACAATAACAATGACAGTAATAATAAATGTATGTACCTATGGAGTAGGTCAGTTATAATAATAATAATAATAATAATAATAATAATAATAATAATAATAATAATAATAATAATAATAATAATAATAATTGTTTTGGTCAAAAATTACCGAAGCAATTTAGTGATCAAATTAGTTTTGTGAGGTAGTGTGCTAGCAATGTTTGTAGAAAATATGTAGGTTTGTTAGTTTGCAAAAACAGTTTTCAGGATATAGCTCAGAATACGCAGCTATATTAATAATCAAACAATGAGCAAAAATGTAAAGGTTGACACGAGATGTACGAGGAAAGCCCTTGATCAGTCTAGATCTCCGGCATAAAACCTCGGGAGCTGACAATCGTCGACTGCCTTGTTCTTCTTATTGCTTGAATATTCAGGATACAGTGCAGGATATGGCTCAGATCGATGCTAAGTGTTACAATGATTGCAAGTGATGAGTGTTAATGTGTGATTGTGTTGGAAAGAAGAGTGTGAGAGTTAGAGAGCTTGAATTGTGTGTGTATCCTATGATCTGGCCATCCTTATTTATAGTTATAAGAATTAACTAACTATGCTAAAAATCCGGGATACTTGGAATATTCCCTTCTGAACGTTAGGGGTTGTTTCAACTTGTTTTCCACGTGCATATTAACTATAAATCCGGGTCTTCAGCTCACATAGCCGTTACAACATCAATAGCACTAATCAACATCCGTAATTCTCGCAGAATATGCCTTTCTTCAATGCTGACCGTTACAAGACCCATTCTTCCGCCATCAACGTCCTTATCCTAACCAATTTGAGCGAGTCTTCAGGGTGACTTGGTCCTCATGAGCGTGAGTCCCTTATAACCAACTTTTACAAGCAAATTGTTAGTAACTACCAGGATACTGCCTCAGGATGTTACCAATATCCTGGTATGGTATCCTGATCGTAATCAGCTATCATAAAATCAAGATATAGTATCAGGATATGGACTCAGAATTTCACCCATAACAATTGTCCCCAAAAATATAACTGTTGGATATCCTGATTCCAACGGATATATTTTTCAATCGTTCAACATCCTTAATGAGATAGAGACATTGATGCGACTTCGTGCAACTTCCAAGGTTATACTTTCTCATAAGTAGGTAATCTTCTGGCATTACTCCCTTTTACACAGATTCCACCAAGGACCCTGCTACTTTTGATCTAGAGGAGCTTGACAGCTTTTCTAAGCCTGCCTTGGTGAAAAAGGAGCCATCTGCTGCCACCAGCTCTAAGCCCTCTGCTGCTGCTGCCGAGGTTTCTCTTATGATGACCTTGGCTTCGTGGAATCCATCGAGCCCATGACCTCCTTTCTTAATAAGGTAAATATCCAGATCCTGTATCCCGTACACATATACTGAACATGTATCTTGGTTAGTTTGTCTTTAATGATACCTGTATTTTTCTTTGTAGGGTCTGAATCATCTGGTCGTCCTGTACTCAGAACAATTTTAATTTCCTGTATGCTTTAGAACAATTCAACAGTTGGAGGTGGAGGGATTCTGTGTTTTCAGGACGAAGCCTTCAACTATTTGTGTATATATGCTTTAAAACTAGTTGTATTCTTGGTGGATGGGTCTCGTTTTGAGATGAAGCCAAGAATACAACCTTTTAAACCGTTAATATACTAATCCTTTTGACCTTATCTTTGCTGTTGTGCTTCTTATTTTGGAAAATACGTTCTAAATATTCTGACCAAATATCCTGGTCAGGATACTGATATTATGCCCAACACTTTTGTCATGTTTATTCAAAATGTTAGATAAGAACTTAATTAAATACGACTTTATGAAAGCTTAGATCATTTAGATAAGGCCTTTAAGCTTAGGAAAAGTAAAAATCCATACCAGAAACATTTGGACAATAACCTTCATCTTCAACCTTTGAATCATTTGCAATGTCCCCAGCATGGATTTCCTCTGTCTGTGCAGGATATTGCACCAATATATGACACACTTGAGTATCTATTCACTTAGTGATTAAACTTCGTAACTTTTCACCAACAGAAGATCGTGTGTAAACACAATCGTAGTTTGTCATATCTTTGGAACTTGTCAAAAAGTTTAATTTCACTGGGGATAAACCCTTAATATTCTGGGGATAAACCCTTAGCATCCTGGGGATAAACTCTTGTTTTCGTGCGCTATAGGCGGGAGCGTATAAACTCCAAGACTTAGAAAGGTGAAAACCTTTAAACCTTAGAGAGTATGAAAATACCCTTTCGTGAGAGAGGGTGATCAATCCTCATATACCTTAAGGATCCAGGATATAGCCAATAATAACGAAATTGTCAGCCACTGTTACATGAACTGGTCCTGCTATCTTGAACTATTCCTGGATAACTTGCACTCCAGGCAGGGTGTTTAAACCTAATTCGATAGAAAGGTGAATACCTTTAAACCTTTGAAGGGATTAGGATCCCTTAAACGTGAGATAGGGGGCCAATCCTCTTAACTTTTGATTCATCTTGAGTATGTATCCTGGAGTACCATCCTGAAGTGTATCCTACAAAACACCTTTAAACTAAGGTGGGTGTTAGCTTGGCTAACACCCCTCCGATGCTTAAGTCAGTATTGGGTTTCAACGAATAAATTAAATAGACATATTAAAAAGAAATAGAATCCATACCATTCTGAGTTAGAAATTAAATTCTAAACTCACTTTAAATAGGCTTTGATGTGTAGGATTTGAGGTGTATAGCATTCTAGGATCTTGGCAACATATCCCCCTCCATATTCTTGAGTCGGTATGCTCCTTTCCCATATTCTGATTCAATTTCATAGGGTCCTTCCCATTTTGGAGCTAATTTTCCATCGGCAGGGTTGGTTGTATTCTGGAAAGCTTTTCTCAACACCCAATCTCCAACTTGAAATCTTCTAGTCCTCAAATTCTTGTTATATGATTTGGATATCCTCAGTTGATATGCTGCCATCCTTAGCTTTGCTGCATCCCTTGTTTCATCAATAGTATCCAACTCTTGATATAAAGCTTCAGGATTCGTTTCAGGATCCCAAAGGCTTGATCTTGCTGTAGGTATTACCATCTCTGTCGGGATCACCGCTTCTGCTCCAAACACCAAAGAAAATGGAGTTTGCCCAGTAGCATTCTTCACCGTTGTCCTATCAGCCCATAGGAAAAATAGTAATTCTTCTGCCCATCCTCCTTTTTTGGCACCTAACCTCTTCTTTAAGTTGTTTATGATTATCTTGTTCGAGGATTCTGCTTGTCCATTTGCTTGAGGATGCACTGGTGCTGACGTGACCATCTTAATTCCCCAACTTTTGCAAAAATTAGTAGTTCTTTTGTTGATGAACTGAGAGCCATTATCACAAATTATCTCAGCTGGTACCCCAAATCTTGTCAGGATATTCCTCTTTATGAAGGACACCACTTCTTGATCTCTGACTTGAACAAAGGCTTCTGCTTCAATCCACTTGGAGAAATAATCCGTCATTGCTAACATGAAAACCTTTCCTCCTGGAGCCTTTGGAAGTTTTCCTACTATGTCCATCCCCCATTTCATAAACTGCCAAGGGGATACAATAGGATATAATGGCTCTGCAGGCTGATGCAGCATATTGTTGGGTCTCTGACATGCATCACATTTCTGAGCATACTCCATAACATCCTTCCTCATGGTCGGCCAATAATATCCTGTTCTCAACACCTTCGAGAACAAAGATCTGCCCCCAGTACGGTTGCCACAATCTCCTTCATGTATATCCTGAAGTACCTCCTTGGTTTCAGGATCCTCCGAGCATCTAAGGTATGGACCTGCAAGAGATTTCTTATACAAAACATTATTTATAATAGTGAAACGGGATACCTTCATCCTGAAAGCCCTAGGATTTGCATCCTTTGGGATATCTCCTTCTTGAAGATACTTCACAATTGGGGTCATCCAGGATTCAGGATCCTTCTCAGGACATCCATCACCAGGATCCTGGATACTTGTTCTATCCCTAGGTTATATCGCAGGATATAAGATGTGCACTATTGGTATTTGAGTTCCCTCTGGTATCCTGACAGTAGATCCTAAGTTTGCTAGAGCGTCAGCTTCAGCATTCTTTTCTCTTGGTACCTGTTCAAGTGTAAAAATTTCGAAATAACCTGCTAATTTTTTAACAATTTCAAGATATTCAGCTAACTTTTCACCTTTTACTACATAAGATCCATTGAAATGGTTAGTAATCAACAGGGAATCAACATATACTTGTAAACATCTAATATTCATGTTTTTAGCCAATTCTAATCCTGCTATCAAAGCTTCATACTCAGCTTCATTATTGGTAGCAGAAAATTCACATTTAATAGCCTGGGGTAATATGTCCCCCTGTGGCGATTTTAGTAGTATCCCTAATCCTACACATTTTATGTTGGATGCACCATCAGTATGTAATATCCAAAATTCTGAACTTTCACCTAGTTGTTGTACTTCTAGGTCGGCTTTATCTTGAATATCACTACTAAAATCAGCCACAAAGTCTGCTAAAGCCTGAGACTTTATAGCATTCCTAGGTTCATATATCAAATCATATGCACTTAGTTTTACGGACCATTTAGCCATCCTACCCGACATCCCAGGTTTCCTAAGCACATTTTTAACAGGATAATTAGGTTTAACATGAATCCTATGTGTCTCAAAATAATGTCTAAGCTTAGTCGATGCCATAACTAGGGCTAATATCAATTTTTCTAGGTGTGAGTATCTAGTTTCAGTATCTAATAAACTTTTATTGACATAATAAACAGGATACTGCTGACCTTCATGATCCTTTACCAGAACAGCACTTACTGCATTCCTTGATACTGCAAGATATAGTGACAGAGGTTCACCATCCTCGGGCTTCATAAGCAGAGGTGTATTTGAAAGATATTGTTTTAATTCCTGTAGGGCAGCTTCATGTTTTTCTCCCCATTCAACCTTTTTGTTCTTCTTCAGGATATCATAAAATTACTTGTATTTCTCTGAGGATAAGATATGAACCTGTTCAATGCTGCAACTCTTCCAGTTAGCCTTTGCACATCCTTCATGTTGGATGGTGATTTGAGATCCAGGATAGCTTTACTCTATTCTGGGCTTGCTTCTATCCCCTTCTTGGTCACCATATATCCTAAAAACTTTCCTGCCCCCACTCCAAAATGGCACTTAGCAGGATTCAGCTTCATATTATATTGGTCCAGGATATTGAAGGCACACTCTAGATACTGGAGGTGATTCTCTGCTTTTTTGGATTTCACCACCATATCCTCAATATATACTTCCATCGTGTCCCCCAGCTTATCCTTGAACATCATATTGACTAGCCTCTGATATGTCGCACCTGCTTTTTTAAACCAAAGGGCATGGTTGTATAACAGTATATACCTGTGGGTGTCATGAATGTTGTGTCTTCCTGGTCAGATGGTTCCATTTGGATTTGTTGAAATCCTGAGGATGCATCCATAAAGGTCAGCATTTCATGCCCAGCAGTTGCATCTACCATTGAATCGATATGAGGTAACAGGAATGGGTCTTTAGGACAAGCTTTATTGAGGTCTGTGTAGTCTACACAAACTCTCCACTTCCCATTCTTCTTCTGGACCACCACCACATTTGCTAGCCATTTAGGGAACTTGACTTCCCTAATCATCTTGGACTTCAACAGCCATTCTACCTCTTCTTGAATAATTGCATTCCTTTTAGTAGCAAATTTTCTTCTCTTTTGTTGAATAGGCCTGAAAGATTTGTCAATTCCAAGTTTGTGAGTTATGATATCTTTTGGTATTCCTGTCATGTCTTCATGTTTCCATGCAAATGTGGACATCCTTCATTTCAAAAAGTTAGTTAGTTGTTCTTCAATATCCTGGGGGGATATTGACCCCTACAAGCACCTAGATATCAGGATTATTCTCATCGAGGGTAACTTTCTTAACATCCTGCTCTGAAGCTTCCACGATATCCTGGGCTTGTATATTTAATTGCTATCATGTCTGGGATTTTATTAAGGCCTTCATTGAAGAAGAGTAGCATTCCTTCGCCTCCTGTTGATCACTTTCCACTTTAACTACCCCCCCCCCCCCAGGAGTAGGAATCTTGACACACTGATGATAGGTGGAAGGCACAGCTTTCATATCATGAATCCATGGTCTGCCTAATATGATATTATAGCAGGATAATGAATCCATGACACAAAATCGTTGCATGGAATTTACTCCTTCAACATATACAGGTAGCTTTATCTCTCCAATAGTGTTCTTCACTTCTCCACTGAACCCTACAAGCACAGTGGATTTTGAGGTGATCTCCATTTCTGGGATGTTCATTCTCTTCAGGGTTTCCAATTGGATGATGTTGACCGAGCTGCCATTGTCTACCAATATCCTGTGTACAAAATGGTTAGCAATATATAAAGTAGTTACCAGACCATCATGGTAAGGATCCTGGATGTTATACCGGTCGTCACTGTCGAATGTTATAAATTTGTCGTTTGTAAGCGTTGCCATCCTTGTTGGTTTGTCTCCTCTTTATGACTTAGCCTCCTTAGCATGCCTTTTAGCTGCAGAATAAGAGGTTCCGTATATATCGGAGCCTCTGGATATGAAATTGATTATCTTGGCATCTGGTGGAGGTGATGTTGCTCGTTCAGGATCCTTGTTAGTATCATAAACCTTATTCTTCTTCCTGCCAAGAAGATCTTTCAAGTAGCCTTTGCTTAGCAAGTAGCTTATCTCCTTCCTTAAGGCTATGCAATCCTCAGTTATATGCCCAAAGTCTTCGTGTAAGGCACACCATTTGGACTTATCCTTCCAACCAGCCTTCTGTTGATTCTTCCTTGGCCATCTTGTTTTATCTCCTAAATCCTGCATGGCATACATTAGTTCAGGAATATTAACCGAAAAACAATATTCTGATAACTCGGGATATTCTTCTTCATCCTCATCCTTGACAGCGTTTACTCTCTTGTTGTCATTTTTATCGTACGGCCTAGAGCGGTATGTTTTATCTGAAGATTCGGATTTCCTGTTTGTTGACTCATATGTTGAGGATGCATTCATCCTCTCTTGCATTTTCTTATCATCTTCAAGCCTGATATATCTCAAAGCCCTATTTCGAGCTACGTCCAAGTTCCTGCAAGGATTCATCACAAGATCCTGATAAAACTTGGAATCCTTTTGTAGTCCCATCTTGAATGCTTGTACTGCTGTAGCAACATCAAGGTGTGGGATATCCAAGGATTCCCTACTGAATGTGTTTACATAATCCCGTAGGGATTCTTGAGGACCCTGTGTTATCCTGTAAAGATCGTTTGTCAGTTTTTCAAAGCTTCTACTGCAAGAAAATTGAGTGTTAAACAAATTAACTAAATGAGCAAACGATGTAATTGAATGAGGTGGAACATTTAGAAGAAATTTCAAGGCTAATCCTGTTAGGGTAGAACCGAAACTCTTGCACAAGCATGCTTCTTTAAGATTCGAGGGGATAGGGTTAATCTCCATCCTCTCCCTATACTGGGCAATATGCTCCTCAGGATCCGTCGTCCCATCATACAGCTTCATGTTGGGAGTCTGGAATCTCTTTGGGATTTCTGCATCACAAATGGGGTGAGCAAAACGGGATATGTTGTGACTATCCCAGGATACTTCCGGTATAGGCTGCACTATCCCAGTCACACTTGATATCATATCCTTCAGCTTTTGAAGCTCTCTAGAAAGTGCCGACGTCACACCTGTATCCTGCGAAGATCCAAGATTGTTAGTAGCAAGAGTATTAACATTATCAAGTAAGTTACCAGTTTGAGGTTCTGGCCATATCCTGGAGCATATCCTGGTCTTTTGAGGGTACTTCAGAAGTATTGCCCTGGGAATGACTTGGTACAACATTGCCCTGACTATCCTCAGTATACACCGGTTCAGCGTTCTGGGCTACAAGGAAGTGACGGTATCCTCAGTAGGTCTCTTGGAGTTAGACATCAAGAGTTGTATTTCTTTTATCAGCATCTGGTTAGTTTCCTGTTGTTGCTTCATCTGAACCTGTATATTACCAAACAAAGTTAAAATTTCATCATTAGAAGCCATAACAGGAGTTCTCCCTGGAACACCAGATCTATTGACATTCTGAGCAGGAGGAGTGTCTCGGGATATTTGGCTTTCACTTCTCCTTGGAGGAGCTTGAACTTGTGGGGGTGGAGGATGCACCAAACCAGTTGTAGCAGGCATGGAAGAAAAGCTCATGTTTTGTCACACCCCCAAAATCCACATGCGGAGTATCACCGCTTGGAGGCATGACATGACCAGGATCGAGCCACCAATCATATTGAATAACGTATTTTAGTAAATAAAACCAATCACAATACAATTGGTGACCAAAAGGAAGTTAACCAAGTTCAATTTAAACAGCGGAAACATAAGACGTTAAACCAAAACATAAGTTCGTAGTTCATAAGTTTAAAGTCCAAAACGTAGGTTTAATAAGTTCATAAAGTTTATTCATTAAGTACGGGACATATCAGTTCGCATCCCACAACGACCACCTCCATATGCAAGCTCCCTAGCATCTAGCGACCTGCAAAGCATGTAGCAACGAGCCAACAACAAAGTTGAGTGAGTTCACGGTTGGTTGTCCATTTTAGAGTTGTTTCCAAAAACTTAGTTTAATCTTAATCAGCTATCTAGCAGTGGGGGTCACCCCATAGTTCGAAAACGTTTATTAGTTAACCATCCCATGTTCACCTTCCCTGGCTATTCAGCCCGGCACTCCGGCCGTGGGGAGCTACCCCATAATTTTAAACTACCAGACTCGTTTATCATATCGACTACTAACAAAAATCAATTATGCCCTAGCGTCGGTGTCTATCATCACCGACGTGCCATAGTCCATTAGTACACACCCGTCCAACTGGCACGGTGTGCGGTTTGTTAAACCTAATAGCGCTATTAACTAATGACCCGCTCGCCATAGCCTCGGTGATTAAGTCGATACAAAAAGGGAGGGACTTCGCTGATAGAGTTCTAGTCCAGTAAGTCTAATACGTCACAATAGGACGAGGAATTTACAATCCTGAACACGTCTCAAGGACGAGGAATTCACATTCCTGAACGCGTCCCAAAGGACGAGGAATCCCTATTCCTGTACCCATTCCCACCGGGAATTTACCATGCTTTGTAGAAAAGTGTGAACTCACCTCGGTTGCTCGGTTTAACTCTCACAAATAGCTAACAATCAAGGTTGGTCAATCACGTCCTAGTATGATTACCAGTTAGTCATTTAGTGGTTTCAAATAGAGCACAAAGTTCCTACACGTATCTATTACATAACATGCATCACTTTAACGGTTTATGCCCATATAACTTTCCAATCCATTCCCCACTCATAAACAATCATACAATAATGCACATAACACATATAACACGTTATATCATTCACGGATAACCTATCCGACATTTAGACTTGCAAACTACAACTTATGTCATTTCAGCATTAATATTCAAAACCGGGCTGTTTTCGGACATTTTAATAAAATAGTTAACTTATTCCAAAAATTCCCAAACTTTTACAGAATGTCTTAAACGTTCCAAATATTATTGTGTAAAAATATCGGGGTCCAGTTCATTACCAATATTTTATAAAAATTCATTTTCCGGACTGCAATCAGATTTATCTTTTTCTGACCACAGTCCACGGAATAATTTATTTAAAATTTATCGAGAGTCCGATTTACGAAATTCTAGTGAGATAATTACAAATATATCGGTGGTCATCTATAGTACAAGTTTCATGATCTAACTCTACACAAAACTCAAGTTATGACAGAAAACAAAACGCATATTTTCAGCAGAAAAATGCAGCTCTAGCTGCTGTTACAAAATGACACTTTAAAAATAGTAAACGAAGTCCAAAAATTACAATTCCGGTGCCATTAGAACCGTATTTCATAATAACACGTTATAGACTCAAAATATCAGTTTTTCGTTGAGTTATGACCTGTTTACAACCAACTGAAGTTTGGTGTAAAAGCTCGGACAGATTCTGTTTTCAGCCTTTAGCTTTCTAATTCGTGTTCGATTGATTCCGTTAACATGTTTAGTGATCACAACAACATCAAACATCAATATTAACCAGAAAATCATCAGAAAATCAATCAAGAATCATAACAACACAAGATCTACGTGATTTACACACATAACTTCTCTTTATCCATCTTTTATTCCTTATGTTCAAGACTTTAAGTTATGTTCATGTGTGTTTTTGATTTTTAACCATTACATCTACTATTAACCACTTTAAACAAGATCAAGATGATGTTTAGAGGCACTTACTACTAGCTCGAGGCTAGGGAAGAAACAAGACGTAAACAAGGTGGATAAAAGAAATATAGAGAGGTTCTTGAGCTTCCGAGTGCACCGGCTTGCTTGAATGATCTCTAGCACACTTGTATGTAAGTAAAATGACTAGATCAAAACTTGATGATGGATGATGGTTGGGGGTTTCAGCCGAAGACACAAGGGAGGAAGAAGAGAGAGCAATTTGGTGTTGTGTTTGAAGTGAGATAATGGTGATCTAGTATGCAAATTTATAATCCAACTTTGGTGTTTTATCCATCATATAAAATGTCACCTAGATACTAAGCATGTTTGATTAAATTAATCAAAGAATTGTGGGGTGTGTCCCCACTTCCCAACCGTTTGAACTAGGGGGGGGGTAAGGGTTGGGGTGTAATGCTCTTGGTTACTAACTAGTTGTAAACAAAAGGATTTAGTTAGTATTTTAGATGCGTTTATTGATATAAAGGGTGTTAGGGTATTCGGGGACCCTAACTAGCTCAGAAAAGTCAAAACAATGACTTTGGCAATATTTTTATGTTCCGGGTAAAGTCCGGTTGTTCGGTTCGATACTGTTTCGTTAAACTGCTTAATTAATCCGTAAAGCGTCCTATATATATATTTTTGTAACGTTTTTAATTTTCAACACTCAGGAAAGCATATCGGACTATTTAGTAACTTTTCTGTATACTACTAGTATGTTAACAAATACATGTAAGCAAAACACATAAATCAGAGAGCAGTTAAATGATTCAACCCAATCATCAAGTAATTTAATTAACATTAATTGATTGTACGGTTACATGTAATTTGAGGGTTGTCACATTCTCCCCCTGTTAAGAGAATTTCATCCCGAAATTTAGTGCGTGGTTACTGAGGAAGCTAGTTAAGTTGCGTTGGTTTCCTGGTTTTCCTGGGGTGTCACATCATCCCCCCGTTGATTTGGAATTTCATCCCGAAATTCTGCAGTAGCTTCAGCCTCAGTAGTGGTTGCGTTTTTCTTAAACAGCTGGGGATACTTGAGTTTCATTTGGTCTTCTCGTTCCCAGGTATATTCTGGGCCACGACGGGATTCCAACGGACTCGGACGAGAGGTATCCTGGTACGCTTGAGGATCTTAACATCTCGATCCGTAATCTCTATTGGTTCCTCGACGAATCGCAGCTGGTCGTCGATTGTGAGTTCCTTGAGAGGAACTATGAGGGTCTCATCTGACAGACACTTCTTCAGATTCGACACATGGAAAACATTGTGAACTCCGCTGAGTTCTTCAGGTAGATTCAACCTGTAGGCGACCTTGCCAATTTTCTCGATGATTTCGAAGGGTCCAACGTATCGCGGGTTGAGTTTGCCTCGTTTTCCAAATCAAACTACACCTTTCCAAGGTGAGACTTTGAGTAGCACTCGATCCCCAACCTGGAACTCGAGTGGTTTTCTTCCCTTATCAGCATAGCTTTTCTGACAGTCACGAGCTGCCGCCATTCGTTGCCGTATCTGAGCAATTCTCTCAGTGGCATCTACTACAAGTTCTGGGCCTGTGATTTGGCTGTCACCAACTTCTGCCCAACAAAGAGGCGATCGGCACTTACGTCCGTACAATGCCTCGAACAGAGCGGCCTGGATGCTGGTGTGGTAGCTGTTGTTATACGAAAACTCCACTAGCGGGAGGTGCTTTTCCCAGCCATTACCAAAGTTGATTACGCATGCCCTAAGCATGTCTTCAAGGGTCTGGATGGTGCGTTCAGATTGCCCATCCGTCTGCGGGTGATAAGCGGTGCTCATATCTAAACGTGAGCCAAAAGACTTGTGCATTGCTTTCCACAGTTCAGAAGTAAAACGCGCGTCACGATCAGAAATGATAGAGGTTGGCACTCTGTGCCTTGACACTACTTCCTTTAGATAGATGTCTGCTAGGGTAGAAAACTTATCCATTTCCTAGATGGCCAGAAAATGTGCAGACTTGGTCAGTCGATCCACGATCACCCAAATGGTATCGTTTCCGCGTTGAGATCTAGGCAGGCCAGTAACGAAATCCATGGAAATTTGCTCCCATTTCCATTTCGGGATCTCTGGTTGTTGGAGTAGGCCTGATGGTTTCTGGTATTCGACCTTGACCCTAGCGTAAGTCAAACATTTACTGACGTAGGTTGCTACGCTGGCTTTCATACCGGGCCACCAGTATGTAGTCTTGAGGTCGTGGTACATTTTATCCAAACCAGGATGTACCGAATAACGAGACTTGTGTGCTTCATCCATCACAAGCTCGCGTAGGTCTCCATACAGTGGAACCCAGATGCGTCCGTTTACATAGTAGGCGTCGTTTTCTTTTTGTTATAGCCGCTGCCTCGATCCTCGTAAGGACTTGGCTCTGATGTTCTCTGCTTTCAATGCTTCAACCTGAGCATCGCGAATTTGAGCGGGGAGGTTAGATTGGATGGTAAGCTGTAAAGCACGTTCACGCTTAGGTATAGTATCTTTTCGGCTGAGGGCGTCGGCCACAACATTGGCCTTGCCTGGATGGTATTTGATAGTGCATTCGTAATCATTCAAGAGCTTGACCCATCGGCGTTGATGCATGTTTAACTCCTTTTGCTTGAAGATATGCTCGAGACTCCTGTGATCGGTGTAAATGGTGCACTTGGTACCGTACAGGTAATGTCTCCATATCTTAAGCGCGAAAACAACTGCTCCCAGTTCCAAGTCGTGTGTAGTGTAGTTCCTTTCGTGAACCTTAAGTTGGCGTGACGCATAGGCAATGACCTTGTCACGTTGCATCAACACGCAACCAACTCCTTGGATTGAAGTGTCGTAATAAACCACAAAATCTTCTGTGCCTTCAGGCAATGAGAGGATAGGCGCGCTACAAAGTCTGTCTTTTAAGTGCTAAAAAGCAGATTCCTGTGCATCACCCCGACGATAGGTGACACCTTTCTGAGTCAGTGAAGTGAGAGGTTGTGCAATCTTTGAGAAATCCTTTATAAATCTTCTGTAATATCCTGCCAAACCCAAGAATTGGCGGATTTCTGTTGGTGTACGGGGTGTAGGCCAGTTCTTGATCGAGTCAACCTTGGATGGATCTACATGAATCCCATCCTTGTTTACCACATGGCCTAGAAAGTGGACTTCGCGAAGCCAGAAGTCACATTTTGAAAATTTGGCATATAACTGCTCTTTTCGAAGAAGTTCCAGAATAAGCCTCAGATGTTGCTCGTGTTCCTCCTGACTCTTAGAATAGATCAGGATATCGTCGATGAACACTATGACAAACTTATCCAGGTAAGGCTTGCACACTCGGTTCATGAGATCCATGAAGACCGCTGGTGCATTCGTCAATCCGAAAGGCATGACCAGAAACTCATAATGGCCGTAGCGAGTTCTGAATGCTGTTTTGGAGACATCCTCATCTCGGACTCTCAGCTGATGGTATCCCGATCTCAAATCAACCTTAGAGTAATAGCTCGACCCTTGCAACTGGTCGAACAAGTCGTCAAAACGTGGAAGAGGATAACGATTCTTCACGGTCACCTTGTTGAGTTCGCGGTAGTCAATACACATTCTGAAAGTACCATCTTTCTTCTTCACAAACAAGACTGGAGCTCCCCAGGGCGAACAACTAGGACGTATGAAACCCTTTTCCAAGAGTTCTTGTAATTGCGTGGATAGTTCTTCAAGTTCTGATGGAGCTAGACAATATGGCGCTCGAGCTACTGGTGCTGCTCCAGGAGCTAGCTTGATTTGAAACTCAACTTGGCAATTAGGCGGAAGACCAGGCAATTCCTCAGGGAATACCTCAGGAAAATCGCGCACAATAGGAATGTCTTCAATTCTCTTCTCTTCCATTGATGTGTCAGTAATGAGTGCTAGAATGGCAGTGTGGCCCTTTCGCAAACACTTCTGGGCCTTAAGAAAAGAGATAATGCCTACGACAGCACCACTCTTGTCACCATGAATCACGAGGGGCTCTTTACCAGAATGAGGAATGCGGACGATTTTCTCCTTGCAAACAATCTCCGCTTGATGATGAGATAGCCAATCCATCCCAATAACGACGTCAAAACTACCTAGTACGATGGGAATAAGATTGATAGAGAAGGTCTGACCAGCTAAGACAAGGTCACAACCCTTAACTACGTGTGTGGCTTCAAGACTTTTACCGTTAGCTAGTTCTACCGTGTGTTTGGTGTTCAAAGGTGTTGGAGTACGTTTAAGCATTTGACTAACTTTTAAGGATACATAACTAGTATCAGCGCCCGAATCAAACAAAACAGTAACAAAGAAGTCGTCCAGAAGAAAATTACTCATCACAATGTTGGGATCGTTCCTTGCGTCACCCTGACCTAGCACGAAAACATGACCCCTTGCACCATTACCATTGTTGTTTCCCCCATTGCCGTTTCCATTCCCCTGATTGTTGTTGTTCTGGTTCTGATTTAGCTGGGGGCAGTCTTTCTTGAAATGGACCTCAGCACCACATTGAAAGCACCCTTTGTTGTTACCTTGTTGTTGTCGCTGCTGGCGTTGATTGGGTGGGGCTTGCTGTTGCTGTCGGTTCTGATTCGCTGGATGCTGACTCCTGCAATCCCTTTCCATCTGACCATGCTTGTTGCATCGATGACAGTTGCCTTTACCACATGGCCCGCTGTGGTGCAAGTTACAGCGATTACATTTGGGGTGATTTCCCTTGTATCCACCCTGACCTTGATTCCCAGAAGACTGCTGACCGGGGCTCCTATGGTCCTCAGTCCTTTGTTGCTGAGACTGAGACTGAACAGAGGTAGAGCCTTTACCCGAATTTCCATCCCATTTTCGCTTGTGATCATTGGGGGTATCAGTAGTAGCAGTACCAATACGCTTGGGCAATCTGTTTTGTTCCACTGCCTGGTCGGTGAGACGGTGAGCCAACTTGATGATTTGTTGAATGGTACCTAGGTTAGCCGAAGTCACGTGACTCTGAATCTCGGGTACAAGGACCTTGAGGTAAAGCTCAATACGTTTGATGGGAGGGTCCACCATAGTATGGCACAGGATGGCCAGTTCATTCGACCTCTTCGTATACGCCTCAATCTCAGACCCCGTCATCTTCAGGTTGAAAAATTCCACCTCTAGCTTGTGGATGTCATCACGACTGTATTACTCTTCCTTGATCAGTTCCTTGAAGTCATTCCCTGGGGTGGCATTAGCAGCAACCAATCCCAGCAGCTGAACCTGAGCGTTCCACCACGTGAGCGCTACCCCTTCAAGAGTACCAGTAGCATACTTCACCCTACGATCCTCAGGGCATTCACACATTTCGAAGACCGACTCGAGCTTCTCGAACCAGTGGAGGAGTCCAACGGCCCCTTCAGAGCCACTGAAAGTACTAGGACGACAGTCCATAAAAGTCTTGAACGTGCTCACAGGCGGCTGAGCATGTTGACCTGTTGCGCGAGAATAAAAGATAAGGTTAAGCACGAGGGTTGGTTTGCGAAGGTAGGATCTAAACGTCCTAAGATGGGTTGGTATGGCAAGTTATACCTCCTGCAGGGTTAGCTGCGAGTGCCTCAGCGACTCGTTCGTTGATCAAAGCCGTCAACTGGGCTTGAGTGAGGTTGATACGTCCTCCGCGTCTGCTCTTGATCTTCATAACGAAGCAACGTAGGTGAGAAAAGTGTCGCGAAAGTGCGTAAGTGTGGGACGATAGTAGAGAGTAAGCACACAAGGTTCAAATAGCAATTATTACGTTAATTAATGCACAGTGTGAACTATCTAACCGACAATGTAACATAAATCATACCACCTATTGTATCGAGTCTTGCACGTGGAGAGAAGCGTCGTTGTGGATCGTTGAGCACTGTACCGGTTATAGTCTGGTTTTATCAAAAACATTTCCCTTTTTAAAACCAAGTTCACTATAACCAATGGCTCTGATACCAATCTGTCACACCCCAAAAATCCACATGCGGAGTATCACCGCTTGGAGGCGTGACATGACCAGGATCGAGCCACCAATCATATTGAATAACGTATTTTAGTAAATAAAACCAATCACAATACAATTGGTGACCAAAAGGAAGTTAACCAAGTTCAATTTAAACAGCGAAAGCATAAGACGTTAAACCAAAACATCAGTTCGTAGTTCATAAGTTTAAAGTCCAAAACGTAGGTTTAATAAGTTCATAAAGTTTATTCATTAAGTACGGGACATATCAGTTCGCATCCCACAACGACCACCTCCATATGCAAGCTCCCTAGCATCTAGCGACCTGCAAAGCATGTAGCAACAAGTCAACAACAAAGTTGAGTGAGTTCACGGTTGGTTGTCCATTTTAGAGTTGTTTCCAAAAACGTAGTTTAATCTTAATCAGCTATCTAGCCGTGGAGGTCACCCCATAGTTCGAAAACGTTTATTAGTTAACCATCCCATGTTCACCTTCCCTGGCTATTCAGCCCGGCACTCCGGCCGTGGGGAGATACCCCATAATTTTAAACTACCAGACTCGTTTATCATATCGACTACTAACAAAAATCAATTGTGCCCGAGCGTCGGTGTCTATCATCACCGACGTGCCATAGTCCATTAGTACACACCCGTCCAACTGGCACGGTGTGCGGTTTGTTAAACCTAATAGCGCTATTAACTAATGACCCGCTCGCCATAGCCTCGGCGATTAAGTCGATACAAAAAGGGAGGGACTTCGCTGATAGAGTTCTAGTCCAGTAAGTCTAATACGTCCCAATAGGACGAGGAATTTACATTCCTGAACACGTCTCAAGGACGAGGAATTCACATTCCTGAACGCGTCCCAAAGGACGAGGAATCCCTATTCCTGTACCCATTCCCATTCCCATTCCCACCGGGAATTTACCATGCTTTGTAGAAAAGTGTGAACTCACCTCGGTTGCTCGGTTTGACTCTCACAAATAGCTGACAATCAAGGTTGGTCAATCACGTCCTAGTATGATTACCAGTTAGTCATTTAGTGGTTTCAAATAGAGCACAAAGTTCCTATACGTATCTATCACATAACATGCATCACTCTAACAGTTTATGCCCATATAAGTTTCCCATCCATTCCCCACTAATAAACAATCATACGATAATGCACATAACACATATAACACGTTATATCATTCACGGATAACCTACCCGACATTTAGACTTGCAAACTACAACTTATGTCATTTCAGCATTAATATTCAAAACCGGGCTGTTTTCGGACATTTTAATAAAATAGTTAACTTATTACAAAAATTCCCAAATTTTTACAGAATGTCTTAAACGTTCCAAACCTTATTGTGTAAAAATATCGGGGTCCAGTTCATTACCAATATTTTATAAAAATTCATTTTCCGGACTGCAATCAGATTTATCTTTTTCTGACCACAGTCCACGGAATAATTTATTTAAAATTTATAGAGAGTCCGATTTACGAAATTCCAGCGAGAGAATTACAAATACATCGGTGGTCATCTACAGTACAAGTTTCATGATCTAACACTACACAAAACTCAAGGTATGACAGAAAACAAAACGCATATTTTCAGCAGAAAAATGCAGCTCTAGCTGCTGTTACAAAATGACACTTTAAAAATAGTAAACGAAGTCCAAAAATTACGATTCCGGTGCCATTAGAACCGTATTTCATAATAACACGTTATAGACTCAAAATATCAGTTTTTTGTTGAGTTATGACCTGTTTACAGCCAACTGAAGTTGGCTGTAAAAGCTTGGACAGATTCTGTTGTCAGCCTTTAGCTTTCTAATTCGTGTTCGATTGATTCCGTTAACATGTTTAGTGATCACAACAACATCAAACATCAATATTAACCAGAAAATCATCAGAAAATCAATCAAGAATCATAACAACACAAGATCTACGTGATTTACATACATAACTTCTCTTTATCCATCTTTTATTCCTTATGTTCAAGACTTTAAGTTATGTTCATGTGTGTTTTTGATTTTTAACCATTACATCTACTATTAACCACTTTAAACAAGATCAAGATGATGTTTAGAGGCACTTACTACTAGCTCGAGGCTAGGGAAGAAACAAGACGTAAACAAGGTGGATAAAAGAAATATAGAGAGGTTCTTGAGCTTCCGAGTGCACCGGGCTGGCTTGAATGGTCTCTAGCACACTTGTATATAAGTAAAATGACTAGATCAAAACTTGATGATGGGTGGATGATGGTTGGGGGTTTCGGCCGAAGACACAAGGGAGGAAGAAGAGAGAGCAATTTGGTGTTGTGTTTGAAGTGAAATAATGGTGATCTAGTATCCAAATTTATAATCCAACTTTGGTGTTTTATCCATCATATAAAATGTCACCTAGATACTAAGCATGTTTGATTAAATTAATCAAAGAATTGTGGGGTGTGTCCCCACTTCCCAACCGTTTGAACTAGGGGGGGGGGGGGTAAGGGTTGGGGTGTAATGCTCTTGGTTACTAACTAGTTGTAAACAAAAGGATTTAGTTAGTATTTTAGATGTGTTTATTGATATAAAGGGTGTTAGGGTATTCGGGGACCCTAACTAGCTCAGAAAAGTCAAAACAATGACTTTGGCAATATTTTTATGTTCCGGGTAAAGTCCGGTTGTTCGATTCGATACTATTCCGTTAAACTGCTTAATTAATCCGTAAAGCGTCCTATATATATTTTTTGTAACGTTTTTAAGTTTCAACACTCAGGAAAGCATACCGGACTATTTAGTAACTTTTCTTTATACTACTAGTATGTTAACAAATACATGTAAGCATAACACAGAAATCAGAGAGCAGTTAAATGATTCAACACAGTCATCAAGTACTTTAGTTAACATTAATAGATTGTACGGTTACATGTAATTTGAGGGTTGTCACATTCTCCCCCTGTTAAGAGAATTTCGTCCCGAAATTTAGCGCCTGGTTACTGAGGAAGCTAGTTAAGTTGCGTTGGTTTCCTGGTTTTCCTGGGGTGTCACATCATCCCCCCCGTTGATTTGGAATTTCATCCCGAAATTCTGCAGTAGCTTCAGCCTCAGTAGTGGTTGCGTTTTTCTTAAACAGCTGGGGATACTTGAGCCTCAGTAGTGGTTGCGTTAGAAATTCTGCGTTTTTCTAACTGACGATTCACGTCTGATGGTCCTTGATCACTCATACTGAAAACTAACAGATAGTCAAATAACACATAACAAATAAATACAGTTATGCACGTATTTCCGTAATTATTTCCTAACATAAAATATAAAATTTAAGTGTCAGCAGAACACTTCTTTGGCTCAAACCAGTGGCTAGGCTCTGATACCACCTTCTGTCGCAACCCCCGTTCCCTGATCCCCGGGAACGGGCGGACGCGAGCTCAGAGTTTGGTGGTATCAGTTTGTTTAATCTTGCAGCGGAATTTACATCAGGATCGTAGTTAGGAAATGTTTATCAGAGTAAAACCACCATATTTGATATTAATAATAACATGGGTAAAACCCAAGTTTCTTATTACAATACATTTATAGGGATGAATCCTATATTATTTAAATTTAAAACATTATTTATTTGGTAACTTTTATAGCCACATTATCCCAAGCCTTCAGTGCTCTCCAGCTGGCTTTTTATTAATTGGTTGTCACATTGGGTTACCTGAAGCATGTTTTAAAAATATTTTGTCAGTGGGAAATACTGGTGAGTGAATCCCAGTTTAATCAAGTTTAAGTCAAAAGTCACAGTGAACACTATTGAGAGCACATCCGCAATTACATTTGTTTCCAAGATATACCAATTAACAACAGTGGTACTGTCATACTCAACTTGTGGAAATGTAACTCCTTGACCAGGTGGTAACAAATTTTGTATACAAAACCCCAACATATCCACTATAATTGTATTCTTACAAATACTCAATATGGTTATTCGCATAGAAAGATATGTAAGGTTTTGTAAAACAGTTCACAAAAAGGTTTACAAAAAGTGGATCAACTCACATTGCTATCTTAGGCTTCTTGTAAGGGTTTCCTGGATATAATCTATAATTTATACAAATGTACATTGGTTAGTATCATAACCCTTTGAAATTATTAATGATACCCTCCCCGAGACGGCATTCCAACAACTACGTCGGGCAGAACCACGACAGTTGTTACGGAACCCTAAATCAATCGGGCAGCATAACTATTATGAAACTGGGGTTATAATACTTACAACGGAGCAGAACCTCGCTAATTAGGGGTATAGTACCCGACTATAATACCTCTAACTCAGAAAGTGAGATTGAGAAATGAAAAGTGAGCGACTGAAAACGAAACCCGACGGCCTTCTTATATAGTTGCTGATTCTAGTCCTGTCGCGGCCCGCGTAAGGTAAGGCTAAGACTTACGCGGCCTGCGTCAACACGCGGTCAACATATAGCTTAGCTGATTCGATACGTAGGTCCGCCACGATGATGACACGTGTCATCACCTGATGTCTCCGCGTTTCATGATCTGTCGCGGCCCGCGTCAACTTAGACGAGGTCTTACGCGGCCCGCTTGAACTAAAGAAGTCAGCGGAGTCAAAGTTTTGTCTTGATACGGCCCGCGTGAGAGTTTGGGGTGGGTCTACGTGGCCCGCCTCAGCTCTAAATTCAGATTTTTATTTTATTTTTATAAACTATAACATAATTTGGGCTCGGTTTTCACATACGGGGCATAATATAAGACACATAAGGATATTTTTAAGATATAATAGGGTGTCGTAAATACACTAAGGGTGTCGGTTTTACCGAGGGTTGTTACATCCTCCCCACCTTTATTTAGAGCTCGTCCTCGAGATCTACTGGAATAAATGCGGATATTTCCTTTGCATTTCTGACTCGAGTTCCCATGTGTACTCAGGTCCTCTTTTGGAGTCCCACTTCACTTTGACTAGAACTAGTCTCTTGTGTTTGAGATTCTTAACTTTCCTGTCTTCAATCTGTAGAGGTGTTTCTACAAACTTGAGTTGTTCATTTACCTCTATATCCTTAAGAGGTACTATCAGTGATTCATCAGCTAAACACTTTTTGAGGTTTGATACATGAAACACATCATGTATTCCTGCCATTTCCTCTGGCACTTGTAGCTGATAAGCTACAGGTCCTATTCTTCTAATAATTTTAAAAGGTCCAACATACCTGGGACTTAGCTTCCCTCGTTTGATGAATCTTACTACTCCTTTCCAAGGAGAGACTTTTAACAATACTTTATCTCCTACCTGAAACTCCAATGGTTTGCGTCGGTTATTGGCATAACTCTTTTGTCGATCACGTGCGGCTTTCAGTCGTTCCTTGACTTGAATAATCTTGTCAGTTGTTTCTTGCACTATCTCAGGTCCAGATAGTTGTTGTTCTCCAATTTATGCCCAACAGACTGGGGTTCGACACTTTCTTCCATAAAGTGCTTCAAATGGTGCAGCATTGATACTTGTGTGATAACTATTATTATAAGAAAATTCTATTAAAGGTAAGTGATCGTCCCAATTACCTCCAAAATCAATTACACAAGCTCTAAGCATGTCCTCCATTGTTTGAATTGTTCTTTCACTTTGTCCATCTGTTTGAGGATGATAAGCTGTGCTTAACCTTAACTTGGTTCCCATTGCCTTTTGGAAACTTGACCAAAAACGAGAGGTAAAGCGACTATCTCTATCAGAAACAATTGATAAAGGAATGCCATGTAAAGAAACAATTTCATTTACATACAATTTAGCTAATTGTTCCATACTGATTGTTTCTTTCATTTGTAGAAAATGAGCTAACTTGGTTAGTCTGTCTACAATCACCCAGATTGTATCATTTCCTTTCTTGGTTTTGGGTAATTTTGTAACAAAATCCATTGTTATTAATTCCCATTTCCAAATTGGTATTTCTAATTGCTGTAACAAACCTGAGGGTTTCTGATGTTCAACTTTAACTTGTGAACAAGTTAAACATTTAGAAACATAGGTTGCTATGTCTTTCTTCATTCCTATCCACCAGAAATTTTTCCTTAAATCCTGGTACATTTTATCACTTCCTGGGTGCATCGTATACTTAGATTTATGGGCTTCTTCTAATATACAATTACGTAGGTTTCCAAATTTAGGTATCCATATTCTCTTTTCATGAAATCTCCAAATTCCATCTGTTCTTTGTTTCAATTCTTTTAGCATACCTTTTAATTTTTCAAAATCATCCTTGATTACTGATTCTTGTGCTTCTCTTATTTGATCATTTAAATCTACTTGCAGATTTAATTTAAGAGAACGTACCCTTTTTGGCCTTTCATGATACTTTCGAATTAAAGCATCTGCCACTACATTTGCTTTTCCTTCATGATACTGGATATCACAATCATAATCACTAAGAAATTCCATCCAACGTCTTTGCCTCATATTCAACTCTTTTTGCTTGAAGATATACCTTAAACTTTTGTGATCAGTAAATATGGTAAACTTACTACCATAAAGGTAATGTCTCCAAATCTTAAGAGCAAAAATTATAGCTCCTAATTCTAAATCATGGGTTGAGTAATTCTCTTCATGATTCTTAAGTTGTCTTGATGCATAAGCTATAACCTTATGACGTTGCATCAATAGACATCCATAACCTAATCTAGAAGCATCACAATAGACTACAAAGTCTTCATTTCCTTCTGGTAATGCTAGTATGGGTGTATGGGTTAATCTTTGCTTAAGAATTCTAAAGGCTTCTTCTTGTTTTATCCCCCATTCAAACTTAACAGATTTACAAGTTAGCTTAGTTAAAGGAATGGCTATTCTAGAAAAATCTTTAATAAATCTTCTATAATAACCGGCCAATCCTAAGAAACTTCTAACCTCGGTTGGTGATTCAGGAGTTTTCCATTTGGTAATTGCCTCAATCTTTGTTGGATCCACATGAATTCCTTCATGATTGACTAGTTGTCCAAGAAATTGTACTTGTTCTAACCAAAATTCGCACTTTGAAAACTTAGCATAAAGTTTTTCCTTTCTTAACAAACTTAAAAGTGCGTGCAAATGCCTTGCATGATCCTCTTTACTCTTAGAGTAAATTAGAATATCATCTATGAAAACAATTATGAATTTATCCAAATATGGCTTACATATTCGGTTCATCATGTCCATAAATGCAGCTGGGGCATTGGTTAAACCAAATGGCATGACAGTAAATTCATAATGACCCTACCTTGTTCTAAAAGCGGTCTCAGGAATGTCCTCTTCCTGTACCTTTAATTGATGATATCCTGACCTTTAATCGATTTTAGAGAAAAATCGAGCTCCTTGCAATTGATCAAACAGATCATCGATTCTCGGTAATGGGTACCGATTCTTAATCGTGACCTTGTTTAATTCACGGTAATCAATGCACATACGCATCGATTCGTCCTTCTTTTTAACGAACAGTATCGGCGCTCCCCATGGCGATAAACTTGGCTGTATAAATCCTTTTTCTATCAATTCGTCTAGTTGTTTCTTTAATTCTTGCATTTCTGCAGGTGCCAAACGGTAAGGTGCTTTGGCAATAGGTGATGTTCCTGGTATCAAATGGATTCTGAATTCAACTTCTCTGTCTGGAGGTTGCTCTGGCAATTCTTCTGGAAAGACATCTGAAAACTGAGATACTACAGGAATGTCTTTTAAATATTTTCCTTTAGTGTTAGTGATTATGGAAATCAAATACACTATAGAACCTTTTCTTATACAACTTGCAGTTTTCATCACAGATATGAATTTTGTGGATCTAGAGGGCTTATCTCCTTTAATTGTGATCGTTTTACCTTTTGGTGAATTTATTTGGATTAACTTTTGATCACATAAAATACTGGCTTTATTGGCTATTAACCAATCCATTCCTAAAACGACATCAAATCCTGCTAGATTCATGGGATAAAGATTTGCAATAAATTTCTGATTTGAAATTTCTATTCTTGCTCCCTGCAAGCTTTCAGAAATTCTAACAGTTTCTCCATTAGCTGTCTCTACTAAGCATTCTAGTGGTAGTTTAGTTAATGACTGATTTAGAATTTTGCAAAACGAAGTATTAATAAAACTTTGGTTTGCACCAGAGTCAAATAATACTTTAGCAAATATATCATTAACTAAAAACGTACCAGCTATAACATCTGGGATCATCTTAGCTTCTTCTGCAGTCAGAAAAAATGCTCTAGCATTTTTAGTATTCTTGTTGTTCGTAGCTGGAGCCAGTTTTGAACAGTTTGGCTTGATATGACCTTTTTCTCCACAATTAAAACACAATCCATTACTGGATTTCCTCCTGCAATTCTCTTCCTTGTGTCCTGGTGCTTTACAGAAATTACAGTGAGTGGAGCATTTTCCAGAATGCTTCTTTTTGCTGATTCCGCAATATGGTGCAGAGGTAGAACCTGTATTCCTACGATTGTAATTCTCCGAACGGAATTCTTGAGTAAGCCTTTGGGTTAGGTTCCTTCTCTGGTCTTCTTCTCTAGTACGGACTAATTCATCAGTCAAGGTATTTGTTAATTCTACAGCTTCTTCTATGGTTTGAGGTCTAGCGGCCTTGACTATGTGTCTAATCTCTTCAATTAATCCCCAAATATAACGAAAGATTAACACTGGTTCTGGTGAAGCAAGAGTTGGCACTATTCTAGTATATTCAAAGAATATTTTAGTGTACCCCTTACTATCTACACCAGTCATCCTAAGATTTAGAAATTTATTTGCTATCTGTTCTTTTTCATTGGGTGGGCAGAACTTCCTTTCTACCTTGTTTTTAAATTCTTCCCATTCCATATTATAAGTCATATCACTTCCTCTTGTCTGGAGGATAGTGTTCCACCATTGTAGTGCTGCATTCTTAAACAGATTAGAAGCAAACAATATCTTGTCTTCTTCAGGACACTTGCTTATCCTTAAGACTGCCTCAGTTTTCTCTATCCAGCGTAAGGTTGCAATGGCCCCTTCATTGCCCGAGAATTCCATTGGTTTACAAGACCAGAATTCTTTATAAGAACAACCATTAGGCATGGTTCTTCTTCTTTTAGGAATAGGCATTTGAAATACAGGTCCATTGTTCACGCTGTTTTCTGGTTCAACAGGTCGCTTACTGCTATGTTTACTTTTATTATCAGCATCCTTAACAATTTGAAGAATAAATGGCATAGCATCTATAATTCCCTGTGCCACTATATGTTGGATAGCACTATTGTCCACTTGATTGTTATTGTTATTGATGCTTGGATTCTCATTAACCACGTTAATGTTACTTTGGTTATCGTTATTCAGATTTCCTTGATTTCCTTCGTCGGCCATCTGAATTTTAAACATTTATCCAACATTAATATCACAAATAATAGGTAATATAGTTAATCACATGACACGCAATTTAACCAAAACCGTCGATCATTGCGACTATACTCTTTTTCATATACTATGCGTCTATTACACACTAGTACAGAAATAAAGATTACAATACCAACAGAAATAAAATAGTAATATGCATCCGTACACACATATTTTTTTTTATTTTTATTATATTATTATTACTACCGCTTCTTCCATTCTAACATTCAGGGATATGGATTCATCCAAAAATCCATATTGCGCTCATTGTATTTCCATACGAGACGCTCTCCCACCTGACGCATCCTCTCACTGCTCTCTAAAATTTCCTCCCCGAAAGTCCTAAGTTCTTGAACGTTTTCTGCACTCATTGGGGGTGCTGGTTCTCGGACTGGGTTTGGAATCTAGGGTACGGTTTCCTGATATGGGGGTGACAGTTCATGAAATTGGTAAGGATCCTCTAATATCTCCCTAATATAATCATCTTGGTAATAGGGATCTAAAGGGTCCATACCTGGGTAAGCTTCTATGTTCTGTATGGGTGGATAATCCTGGATAGGGTAACGTTGCACAAAGTCCCTATTGTCGTCCCACCAGGGGTCGTAATTCGGGTCTAATGGATTTGGTGCAGGCACCCTAGGGATTTCTTCTGGGTTAAAGTCGTGCATCTCCACTTGGTTTTCCGGGTTTTCTATCTCCATGGGTTGTTCTGGGTTTTGTGGTTGTGGGGCTACTAATTGTTCCAGACCTAGGTCAGCAGCAGTTGTAGCTAAGATATGGAAATTAGCTAGGCTTCTATTTAGCATATCTTGAGTATGGGCATCTGTCTCTCGCTTAATAGCTTCTAAAGCCCTTTGCTATTGCAATTTTTGCATTCTCTTCCTACAAGCAAAAGCTTCTTTACTGAACCATCCTCGTTTCTTAGTAGGAAATGGTTCTTCAGATTGAGCTCTAAAGGCAAATATTCCCTCCTCCTGATCAGCAGAATACCCTGAAAGGGCAGGCTGTGATGATGTACCTTCACTCCTAGGTGAATCAGCTAACTGACGATTCACGTCTGATGGTCCTTGATCACTCATACTGAAAACTAACAGATAGTCAAATAACACATAACAAATAAATACAGTTATGCACGTATTTCCGTAATTATTTCCTAACATAAAATATAAAATTTAAGTGTCAGCAGAACACTTCTTTGGCTCAAACCAGTGGCTAGGCTCTGATACCACCTTCTGTCGCAACCCCCGATCCCTGATCCCCGGGAACGGGCGGACGCGAGCTCAGAGTTTGGTGGTATCAGTTTGTTTAATCTTGCAGCGGAATTTACATCAGGATCGTAGTTAGGAAATGTTTATCAGAGTAAAACCACCATATTTGATATTAATAATAACATGGGTAAAACCCAAGTTTCTTATTACAATACATTTATAGGGATGAATCCTATATTATTTAAATTTAAAACACTGTTTATTTGGTAACTTTTATAGCCACATTATCCCAAGCCTTCAGTGCTCTCCAGCTGGCTTTTTATTAATTGGCTGTCACATTGGGTTACCTGAAACATGTTTTAAAAATATTTTGTCAGTGGGAAATACTGGTGAGTGAATCCCAGTTTAATCAAGTTTAAATCAAAAGTCACAGTGAACAATATTGAGAGCACATCCGCAATTACATTTGTTTCCAAGATATACCAATTAACATCAGTGGTACTGTCATACTCAACTTGTGGAAATGTTACTCCTTGACCAGGTGGTAACAAATTTTGTATACAAAACCCCAACATATCCACTATAATTGTATTCTTACAAATACTCAATATGGTTATTCGCATAGAAAGATATGTAAGGTTTTGTAAAACAGTTCACAAAAAGGTTTACAAAAAGTGGATCAACTCACATTGCTATCTTAGGCTTCTTGTAAGGGTTTCCTGGATATAATCTATAATTTATACAAATGTACATTGGTTAGTATCATAACCCTTTGAAATTATTAATGATACCCTCCCCGAGACGGCATTCCAACAACTACGTCGGGCAGAACCACGACAGTTGTTACGGAACCCTAAATCAATCGGGCAGCGTAACTATTATGAAACTGGGGTTATAATACTTACAACGGAGCAGAACCTCGCTAATTAGGGGTATAGTACCCGACTATAATGCCTCTAATTCAGAAAGTTAGATTGAGAAATGAAAAGTGAGCGCCGAAAAACGAAACCCGACGGCCTTCTTATATAGTTGCTGATTCTAGTCCTGTCGCGGCCCGCGTAAGGTAAGGCTAAGACTTACGCGGCCCGCGTCAACACGCGGTCAACATATAGCTTAGCTGATTCGATACGTAGGTCCGCCACGATGATGACACATGTCATCACCTGATGTCTCCGCGTTTCATGATCTGTCGCGGCCCGCGTCAACTTAGACGAGGTCTTACGCGGCCCGCTTGAACTAAAGAAGTCAGCGGAGTCAAAGTCTGGTCTTGATACGGCCCGCGTGAGAGTTTGGGGTGGGTCTACGCGGCCCGCCTCAGCTCTAAATTCAGATTTTTATTTTATTTTTATAAACTATAACATAATTTGGGCTCGGTTTTCACATACGGGGCATAATATAAGACACATAAGGATATTTTTAAGATATAATAGGGTGTCGTAAATACACTAAGGGTGTCGGTTTTACCGACGGTTATTACAACATTGAAAGCACCCTTTGTTGTTACCTTGTTGTTGTCGCTGCTGGCGTTGATTGGGTGGGGCTTGTTGTTGCTGTCGGTTCTGATTCGCCGGATGCTGACTCCTGCAATCCCTTGCCATGTGACCAGGCTTGTTGCATCGATGATAGTTTCCTTTACCACATGGCCCGCTGTGGTGCAAGTTACAGCGATTACATTAGGGGTGATTTCCCTTGTATCCACCCTGACCTTGATTCCCAGAAGACTGCTGACCGGGGCTCCTATGGACCTCAGTCCTTCATTGCTGAGACTGAGACTGGATAGAGGTAGAGCCTTTGCCCGAATTTCCATCCCATTTTCTCTTGTGATCATTGGGGGTATCAGTAGTAGCAGTACCAATACGCTTGGGCAATCTGTTTTGTTCCACTGCCTGGTCGGTGAGACGGTGAGCCAACTTGATGATTTGTTGAATGGTACCCAGGTTAGCCGAAGTCACGTGACTCTGAATCTCGGGTACAAGGCCCTTGAGGTAAAGCTCAATACGTTTGATGGGAGGGTCCACCATAGTAGGGCACAGGATGGCCAGTTCATTAGACCTCTTCGTATACGCCTCAATCTCAGACCCCGTCATCTTCAGGTTGAAAAATTCCACCTCTAGCTTGTGGATGTCATCACGACTGCAGTACTCTTCCTTGATCAGTTCCTTGAAGTCATTCCATGGGGCGGCATTAGCAGCAACCAATCCCAGCAGCTGAACCTGAGCGTTTCACCACGTGAGCGCTACCCCTTCAAGAGTACCAGTAGCATAATTCACCCTACGATCCTCAGGGCATTCACACATTTCGAAGACCGACTCGAGCTTCTCGAACCAGTGGAGGAGTCCAACGGCCCCTTCAGTGCCACTGAAAGTACTAGGACGACAGTCCATATAAGTCTTGAACGTGCACACAGGCGGCTGAGCATGTTGACCTGTTGCGCGAGAATAAAAGATAAGGTTAAGCACGAGGGTTGGTTTGCGAAGGTAGGATCTAAACGTCCTAAGATGGGTTGGTATGGCAGGTTATACCTCCTGCAGGGTTAGCTGCGAGTGCCTCAGCGACTCGTTCGTTGATCAAAGCCGTCAACTGGGCTTGAGTGAGGTTGATACGTCCTCCGCGTCTGCTCATGATCTTCATAACGAAGCAACGTAGGTGAGAAAAGTGTCGCGAAAGTGCGTAAGTGTGGGACGATAGTAGAGAGTAAGCACACAAGGTTCAAATAGCAATTATTACGTTAATTAATGCACAGTGTGAACTATCTAACCGACAATGTAACATAAATCATACCACCTATTGTATCGATTCTTGCACGTGGAGAGAAGCGTCGTTGTGGATCGTTGAGCACTGTACCGGTTATAGTCTGGTTTTATCAAAAACTTTTCCCTTTTTAAAACCAAGTTCACTATAACCAATGGCTCTGATACCAATCTGTCACACCCCCAAAATCCACATGCGGAGTATCACCGCTTGGAGGCGTGACATGACCAGGATCGGGCCACCAATCATATTGAATAACGTATTTTAGTAAATAAAACCAATCACAATACAATTGGTGACCAAAAGGAAGTTAACCAAGTTCAATTTAAACAGCAGAAGCTTAAGACGTTAAACCAAAACATAAGTTCGTAGTTCATAAGTTGAAAGTCCAAAACGTAGGTTTAATAAGTTCATAAAGTTTATTCATTAAGTACGGGACATATCAGTTTGCATCCCACAACGACCACCTCCATATGCAAGCTCCCTAGCATCTAGCGACCTGCAAAGCATGTAGCAACGAGTCAACAACAAAGTTGAGTGAGTTCACGGTTGGTTGTCCATTTTAGAGTTGTTTCCAAAAACGTAGTTTAATCTTAATCAGTTATCTAGCCGTGGGGGTCACCCCATAGTTCGAAAACGTTTATTAGTTAACCATCCCAAGTTCACCTTCCCTGGCTATTCAGCCCGGCACTCCGGCCGTGGGGAGCTACCCGATAATTTTAAACTACCAGACTCATTTATCATATCGACTACTAACAAAAATCAATTCTGCCCTAGCGTCGGTGTCTATCATCACTGACGTGCCATAATCCATTAGTACACACCCGTCCAACTGGCACGGTGTGCGGTTGTTAAACCTAATAGCGCTATTAACTAATGACCCGCTCGCCATAGCCTTGGCGATTAAGCCGATACAAAAAGGGAGGGACTTCGCTGATAGAATTCTAGTCCAGTAAGTCTAATACGTCCCAATAGGATGAGGAATTTACATTCCTGAACACATCTCAAGGACGAGGAATTCACATTCCTGAACGCGTCCCAAAGGACGAGGAATCCCTATTCCTGTACCCATTCCCATTCCCATTCCCATTCCCACCGGGAATTTACCATGCTTTGTAGAAAAGTGTGAACTCACCTCGGTTGCTCGGTTTGACTCTCACAAATAGCTAACAATCAAGGTTGGTCAATCACATCCTAGTATGATTACCAGTTAGTCATTTAGTGGTTTCAAATAGAGCACAAAGTTCCTACACGTATCTATCACATAACATGCATCACTTTAACGGTTTATGCCCATATAAGTTTCCCATCCATTCCCCACTCATAAACAGTCATACGATAATGCACATAACACATATAACACGTTATATCATTCACAGATAACCTACCCGACATTTAGACATGCAAACTACAACTTATGTCATTTCAGCATTAATATTCAAAACCGGGCTGTTTTCGGACATTTTAATAAAATAGTTAACTTATTCCAAAAATTTCCAAAGTTTTACAGAATGTCTTAAACGTTCCAAATATTATTGTGTAAAAATATCGGGGTCCAGTTCATTACCAATATTTTATAAAAATTCATTTTCCGGACTGCAATCAGATTTATCTTTTTCTGACCACAGTCCACGGAATAATTTATTTAAAATTTATCGAGAGTCCGATTTACGAAATTCCAGTGAGAGAATTACAAATACATCGGTGTTCATCTACAGTGAAAGTTTCATGATCTAACTCTACACAAAACTCAAGTTATGACAGAAAACAAAACGCATATTTTCAGCAGAAAAATGCAGCTCTAGCTGCTGTTACAAAATGACACTTTAAAAATAGTAAACGAAGTCCAAAAATTACGATTCCGGTTCCATTAGAACTGTATTTCATAATAACACGTTATAGACTCAAAATATCAGTTTTTCGTTGAGTTATGACTTGTTTACAGCCAACTGAAGTTGGGTGTAAAAGCTTGGACAGATTCTGTTTTCAGCCTTTAGCTTTCTAATTCGTGTTCGATTGATTCCGTTAACATGTTTAGTGATCACAACAACATCAAACATCAATATTAACCAGCAAATCATCAGAAAATCAATCAAGAATCATAACAACACAAGATCTAAGTGATTTACACATATAACTTCTCTTTATCCATCTTTTATTCCTTATGTTCAAGACTTTAAGTTATGTTCATGTGTGTTTTTTATTTTTAACCATTACATCTACTATTAACCACTTTAAACAAGATCAAGATGATGTTTAGAGGCACTTACTACTAGCTCGAGGCTAGGGAAGAAACAAGACGTAAACAAGGTGGATAAAAGAAATATAGAGAGGTTCTTGAGCTTCCGAGTGCACCGGGCTTGCTTGAATGATCTCTAGCACACTTGTATGTAAGTAAAATGACTAGATCAAAACTTGATGATGGGTGGATGATGGTTGGGGGTTTCGGCCGAAGACACAAGGGAGGAAGAAGAGAGCAATTTGGTGTTATGTTTGAAGTGAGATAATGGTGATCTAGTATGCAAATTTATAATCCAACTTTGGTGTTTTATCCATCATATAAAATGTCACCTAGATACTAAGCATGTTTGATTAAATTAAACAAAGAATTGTGGGGTGTGTCCCCACTTCCCAACCGTTTGAACTAGGGGGGGTAAGGGTTGGGGTGTAATGCTCTTGGTTACTAACTAGTTGTAAACAAAAGGATTTAGTTAGTATTTTAGATGTGTTTATTGATATAAAGGGTGTTAGGGTATTCGGGGACCCTAACTAGCTCAGAAAAGTCAAAACAATGACTTTGGCAATATTTTTATGTTCCGGGTAAAGTCCGGTTGTTCGGTTCGATACTGTTCCGTTAAACTGCTTAATTAATCCGTAAAGCGTCCTATATATATATTTTTGTAACGTTTTTAATTTTCAACACTCAGAAAAAGCATACCCGATTATTTAGTAACTTTTCTGTATACTACTAATATGTTAACAAATACATGTAAGCATAACACAGAAATCAGAGAGCAGTTAAATGATTCAACACAGTCATCAAGTACTTTAATTAACATTAATAGATTGTACGGTTACATGTAATTTGAGGGTTGTCACATGTTTGATTTCGAAGCCATTGAAAATAGTTGTGTAAAGAGTTTTGAAAATAAAACGCCAAGTATTGATTTTAACAAAGCTTTTAGTAGAAATAGCACCACTTGCCCCACGGTGGGCGCCAAATTGTTTAGGTAAAAAATTTCCGAAGCAATTTATTGATCAAATTAGTTTTATGAGGTAGTGTGCTAGAAATGTTTGTAGAAAATATGTAAGTTTGTTAGTTTGCAAAAACAGTTTTCAGGACATACCTCAGGATACCCAGCTATATTAATAATCAAACAATGAGCAAAAATGTAAAGGTTGACACGAGATGTATGAGGAAATCCCTTGATCAATCTAGATCTCTGGCATAAAACCTCGGGAGCTGACAATCGTCGGCTGCCTTATTTTTCTTATTGTTTGAAAATTCAGGATACAGTGCAGGATATGGCTCGGATCGATGCTAAGTGTTACAATGATTGCAAGTGATGAGTGTTAATGTGTGATTGTTGCTGGAAAGAAGAGTGTGAGAGTTAGAGAGCTTGAATTGTGTGTGTTTCCTATGATCTGGAAATCCTTATTTATAGTTACAAGAATTAACTAACTTTGCTAAAAATCTGGGATACTTGGAATATTCCCTTCTGAACGTTAGGGGGTTGTTTCAACTTGTTTTCCACGTGCATATTAACTATAAATCCGGGTCTTCAGCTCACATAGTCGTTACAACATCAATAGCATTAATCAGCATCCGAAATTCTCGCAGAATATGCCTTTCTTCAATGCTGACCGTTACAAGACCCATTCTTCCGCCATCAACGTCCTTATCCTAACCAATTTGAGCGACTCTTCAGGGTGAATTGGTCCTCATGAACGTTAGTCCCTTGTAACCAACGTTTACAAGTAAATTGTTAGTAACTACCAGGATACTGCGTCAGGATGTTACCAATATCCTGGTCTGGTATCCTGATCGTAATCAGCTATCATAAAATCAAGATATAGTGTCAGGATATGGGCTCAAAATTTCACCCATAACAACAACAACAACAACAATATTAGTACTACTACAAATAATATTAATAATACTAATAAATACGACATACTACTACTAATAATATAATAATAATACTAATAAATACGGTGTATTTGAAAATAATAACAAATACAACAACAACAACTACAACAATAATAATAATAATAATAATAATAATAATAAATATAAATATAACAACAATAACCATAAATATAACAACTACAACAACAATAATAATAATAACAAAAAAAAAATAAAAAAATACACTGCAACATATAGGGGTCGTACAGCCCCTTACGCTGCGTATTAATTATCCTCAAATCCATTTTGGCCAAATTTTAAATACCCCGAATCCCCAAATTCAAATAATTAACACCTAATCTGCATTTAAAATTAAAATTAAACAATAAATAAATGAACTACGGTATGAAATACGTACCTAGTGTGTAAAATCGAAGTGAAAATTCGGTCCAATGTTCTTGAAATACAGTATGCAGCCACGTATGTGTGAGTGTGAGTATGGTTTTGGTCATATACAGGTGCCGTATTGCAGACTCATCACCTTATACCATTACTATATATGCATCGTACAAACCTCTACGATACTTATATAGACCCTGCCAATTTACCATTTTAGCCATGGAATAGGCTTCATACAACCTCGAAACCCGTACTAAAATGGTAATTTAGACCAAGGCTAAATAAGTAATTTAAAAATGAAATTACTATTTTAGCCCGGGTTTAGGGGTTGTATGAGGCCTATTCTAGGGCTAAAATGGTAATTTAGCTTTAAATTTAAAAATAAAGAATTCTGATTTGGGGGAAATGCTCGCCCACCATGTACACATCGTACAGCTCTGTACGATGAGTACTTTAGTTGTTCTAATGACCATTTTAGCCCCGGATTGGGATGTACGTGGGGCAATCCAGGGTTAAAATGGTAAAATTTTCATAGACGTCACGTACAGACCTGCACGTGGCGTATATTTGTATTTTTTAAATGTTTTTATTACTTAACTTTTATAATAATAATATTAATAACCATAATAAATAATTTTAATAACAAGTTTTTTTCGATGAATTAACCATAGATTGTTCGGTGAGCCATAGGATAGTCCCCTTCCAACTTAACATGTTTGAAATGGTTCTCGTTAACATGTACGAGCGTTATCACTTGAGTTCGTGTATCGTCAGGAGGATCCAATATAGGGATGAAATTAGAACTCCCAGCGATGCTTAATAGGTGAACGACCGACACGGGACCTTTGCACAATGAGAAGCCCTGTGTGGGGGACGCCTATCTAATGACTCGGGGGATAACCTAGCACTGATTGCCAATTTATGTTCGTATGTAGCCGGTTAAACTATCCTGGGCTCTATGTTTCAAATATTCCCACATGTTGATGTGTTCTGATCTATATTTTTTACAAGTTTTTTTCAAATGAAGCTCCATAGCTTTTTATCCATACTAAGCCCACAGCTACAGACCGAAACCCATAATTACCATCCGGCGACACATCTTTTATACACAAGATGTACTAGTGAACACTGATGAAATATGTGGCTTAAACCGTATGATATTGTATACATGCTCCTCCCCCACTGGAAACCCATGATCATCTCGTATCTCCTTCTTTTTAGAAGTCGTTGAACGGCTTCGTTGCAGTTTATGTTTTTAAGACATTACAATCGAACTTGTTTCACGAGAGTCCTATGGATGGTACGAATGAGCTAAGCCGGGGAGCATCGTACCTTCTTTGTTGGCAACCTGCATAGGAGCTACTTGCCTCACCAAAGGAGCTGCTTCTCGTAGGTCGTCTATCTGTTGTCGTACTTTCTTTAATGTTGTCCACTGCGAGTATCTTGGTGGAGAACCGATGGATTCTTGTTAGTTTTGTTGGGGTCAATGCCACTTTAATCTTTGATAACAAGTTTTTTTTCTAGCAAAAGGGGGTGGGACTCTAATTAATATCTCACAATATTGAGCTCTCTTTACGTACGTCGTCAAATAGTGGTAGTTCGTGATGGTTCAAGGTTTTCCGATGGTTTCTTGGAATCTTTTCCTTATTTCTACCACCTGTGTGTTCAACTATATCGATGACATGTATTTGGTCCAACGAGCTCTTACTACCTCCTACGTATATATCTCTTTAAAGCGGTGTTGTAGCTCTTAACTCTGTTGGTGTACACTGACCAAAATTGAGACTCTGAAAAAATAAAATAATAATTTCACGTATAGACGAACATTTCTTTATAATCTTTTGCCAGTTATCATGCACAAACTTAAAGACTGCTAAAAAAATAAAATAATATATTAAATGTACAGGTGTGTAATATAAATTAAGGTGTCAATCATATGTTGTAAAAAAGTTTACCTTCATGATTGCAAGCCACAAGTCTCTTATACAGATTGTTAGTATATGGGTTCTATAGGAGACTCAAACAATACCCCCCAAAATTTAAGAAATTTCTCTCAGTCTTCATTTGTAAATGCTTTCTTATAGTGTTCACAAATATTCTGTTGTATATAGAACCTATATCTTGGAACCAGCAGAGATACCTAGAGGCGTTCGGGAATATATTAGCACACATGTTCATTAGGACCTGGTATCCATACTTTATAGATCACCGCATGCGTGACACAAAACGACTTGCTAGTTGACGTCAAACTCGCAACCTGGATAAATGGCATGTTGTAAATGTTTGTTTTATACGTCGCGTTGATCAACAAAACATGCTAGAAAGCACGCCACATTGTGTACGAGTGGGGTTGAACAAAGATAAGCTCTGTTACGATATATGTTCCAGGTTCCTCCCATGTCTCGTAAACAAAATCATTAGAAAACAATATGGTTTCCAGTGTCTGAATGAGAGTCTTTCCATCTTTTTGTGAGGCTCTAATTTTCTGCACCGAATTGTACGTCTTTCGGAATAGGGAAGCTGTCGAGATCCTGTTTCCTTATCGTTTGAAAAATGTTGCTTAGCTCCATGTTTTAAGCTGTCAGCTGCTCCACCAGCTTGTACTCACTAGGAGAAAATCTTTGGACAAACACGTGGCCTGACAGATGCTCAGCAGGTTCGTGGTTATGATCCTGTTTTTGCAATACTAACATCTAGATGTCATGTGTGTCGTGGCGCACTGCCATTAGTGAAAACGGGTAACCAATTGTTTTTTGGTCCTGGCTTTTCTAATTGTGGTTGTAGTTCGATGCTCGCCATCACGACCGCATCGAAGCCATACCCTCCCGATCCTTTCGCCAACTTTCTTCGACCGACGGGTCACAATAATGTAACCATTCTCGTTTGCCCTCTTTTGTGCCCATTCTTTCAGTTCTTTTAAAAACATGAAAAACTGCAACACGAATACGGTTAACTTACATCTTATATTTATTATTCTTGTTTAATTTTAATTATATTTCTCATTTTTAATATATAACATTTAACTAAGAGAGATACATATATCACGGTCTCACGTAACTAAATAAGGGTGATACCTTGTTGGTTTGATACAGATTTCCCGGGTTAGGGGGTTGCTCATCATCATACGGTGGTGTGTTCGGAGGCTCACCAGCGTATTCTCCGCCATCTGGATAGTCTTGTTGCACGTACAAGGAATGTGATACCTTGTTACTTTCATAAGAATTGCCTGGATTAAGGGGTTGTTCATCATAATACAGTGGTGTGAATGGAGGCTCACCTCCGTATCCTCCACCCTCCGGATAGTCTTGATGCACGTAAAAGATTCACACTAGTATCCATAATCCGGATACCCTTGTTGCGTTGGATAATATGGTTTATCAACAAGGGGAGGTGGAAGCTCGTTCAAATCTAGCAACGGTATGTTTTGATTGAGATGAACGCTAGACACAACCTCCTCCTCCTCGTTAGAATCAGGAACGCTGAACTCCTCCTAAAACAACGGTATGATAAATTTTTAATAATCAAAACAAGGAATTAAGTTACTAAATGTTACCAAATCGCTTTCAGACACCCATGACTTATTGAGTTAAATAGTGGTGCCGATAGTTTGAAGAGTTGAAGAATTCTTCATTTGAAGAAGGAATGAACGTGTTGAATTTTAAAAGTATACGCCTCCTATAGATCTATACGTAGCGTATACCTTTATTCACGTGCCTAGACAACATCATATCATAGTCAAATTAGACAGACATATTCCACGTATAGGGTTGTACATGACGTATATAAGCCTCGTATAGGCCCCTCGTACAGTCCCTATACGCATAGTATATGTGATTCATTTGAAATTGTATGAGGTTTGACCATTTTGTCTGAAACATAAACCATATATGCATCGTATAGACCTATATGATCCATATAGGTTGGTGTGAAAATAGGCATGAGGGTGTGTGAATATGTAGACGAAAAAAATTAAAACACCCTAACTCTAAATATCTATATATCATAACTACTATCAGTACTATCAGACTTAGTGATATATGCTAAGTATTACGTTGCAGTGAATTAACATAGGGTTGAGTTAAATACACCCCAAAGTCAACTTTTTTTTTACTTTTTACCCACAAGTCAACTTTTCAAGTAATAAATTAACCCACGAGTCTTGTTGGCAATGTAATAAATGCTGACAACATAGCCACATAGGTAGTAGACTAGTATTATATATTATATCTCTTCATAATCCTTTTTTTTTTTTAAACAACCTCTTCATAATCCTTTTATTTCTACAATACTTCATACCACAAGAAGTTTTATGTTATAAAATAACAGTCTATTAGCAACCAATATACACGAAACATGAGAACATAGATCATGTAGAGAAAGAAATATGGAGAATGGGATAATTCTTATTGATATTGAGTATATCATATCAAATCCATAGGATCTCTATATATAGGTCATATTATTAAAACAAGAGTAAATAAAGAGACGGGAGTTAAGAACGTGGAGAGTCACCATAAATAACTTATTCATAACAATCTCCCTTGACTATCCACGTGATAAGTGAAAATAATATATAAACTTTTAATATGCTTGGTTGTCAACTTGATACGCTTGGAGATGCTGCCTCGTTAAAAACCTTGTTAGGAAAACCCAGTGGGACAAAACCTCAGCTAAGGGAAAAAGAGTGCAGCGCGTATTTTTTGGATCAAGTATGTTGCCTCATTAAAAACCTTACTAAGAAAACCCATTGGGATAAAACTTAGTTAAGGGAAAAAGAGTGCAACTTGTTTAATGCTCCCTTCATTTTTACATATATCCTATAAGTGAATCAGGTCCGACTTCTTTGAAAGTTGCTCAAAACTTCGTAATCCAATGATGTGCAGCTTGGTATGTTGCTTGATCCTTTAATGTCAAATCCTTCAATGAGCGTTGATGTATGATCTTCATGTGAAATTTTAATTGCCCTCACTTGTAAGTAGATACCATAAGATCCATGAATATGTTTTGTTACATTCCCTGCATTTACAAAACTAACCAAGCTTGTTGATGGGTTAGTAAAATATGAATCCATATCTTTTGTACCTTAAGGGTATAAAAATATATGTTTTACCCGTTACATTATCTCCTCGCTATACACGAGTTATATCTTGTCAAATGAATATCATGACATGCGTCCATGTATACATACTAGCAAGATATACAATTTGTATTTAACTATGGTACTTCAGGACCAATGATCTTTGCTTCTTTGATAGGATATGATACGAGTCATTTTCTATACCAACTACTTGGACATCATAAAATGTACATATACCATAAGCTTTGTGCATATGAAAATCTCCACCATCTTCTAGATGTATTATGATTATGGATAATAATAATAATAATAATAATAATAATAATAATAATACAAATGCGTGTTCTACATGTCAAGCCATATATTTGCAATACCATCTTTAATTTGCAAATTCTTCCTATAATAATTGAGCTCATTTTATCTTTTCAGGAGATTCAATGCTATCATCAACATATATTAGAATACTCATAAACCTCATATTGTTTTTTTAATGAAAACAAATGGATTCATTACAGTTTATGTATTTCTCTCTTTGCTGAGCTCATTAGTAAGTCGAAGTAGATTATACCACATTTGAATCGACTATTTTAGTCCATACTATCTTTTTAACTTTATAAATATACATTCCCGCACTCCTTTCTATTTTGACCAACAATGTATGTGCGTACACTCTTTAGGAGTGTTGACACACAAACCTCCTCATTGATTTTTATATTATATGCAAGGATGTCTTAAACACTTGCTTCATTTGTAAAATCCATATTGTACCATGTTTGTACACTGTGTACATTGAGATACCATAATAACCTGGTACACATTTTCTGTGACACCCCAGGAAAACCAGTAAACGATACAACTTACCTAGCTTCCTCAGTAACCGTATGCTAAATTTCGGGACAAAATTTCTTTCAAGATGGGGATAATGTGACAACTCGAGTTTCCAAGATTCCATGTTCGCGTTAATTACACGTTAATTGTTTTAGGTGATTGTTTACACGACTTGTACACGTTTGTAACATGTTAAATCGTAAGGTGTTTTCATTGTAACCGATGTGTGATATATGGTGTGCATTAGTGAGTGTAAGTTAATAATAATATATTTGGTATTAATATTGAATTGTTTAGCATGGAACTTGGCCAAACACCCCCCCCCCCTTACGAAAACACATCTACTCACTAAAACAAAAGGTGTTTTCGTCCACCTTGTTTGAGGCCAACGAAAAACCAAATGGGCTTTGGGCCCAGTCATGATTGGATAAACATTTACTTTTAATCCTCCACGCTAACTGTTATTTGGAAAACCCTAATCACTTCTCTTTCCTCATCTTTGTGAGACGGCAACCACAAGACTTCAATCTTTTCCTCCAATCAATCTTGTGATCTATCATCACGGTTAGTTGCACTATTGTTTGAACTATGCATGATTTCATGTTCTTATGTATGCGTTAGACTGAATAGTGGATATTATGTGATTATCGTTATGGACTCTCAATGATTAATCTGATGATATAATGCTGATTGTAAAACTGATTGGATGGATGCACATGTATAAGGATCGGCTGCAATAAGTAATGTTTTATTGTTGAATCGAATGATGATTTTATACGATTAGTTTTGAATGATATGATGACATTATGATGATCTTGATTTGTTTAATGATGGCTGAATAACGAATCATGATGGTATAAATATGGATAACAGTTGCTAGATGATGTCCTGTGACTTGAATTGAATATGAATCTGGAACCGAGGGGTGGGTTATGTACATGTCATGCTATGATAGATATTAGTGATGACTATTCAGAATTGACTTATGTATTCATGTAACAGTTTGTTTCGATTGTCATGTGGGTTAATATGCATGTGCTAGGGGAATCTCACATGATGTTGACTTATCGAATTTACAAATTATCCATGATGGCAGCCATGTTTTTAACATTATGACAAGGTTGTTTTGTGAGGTCTAAATCATTTTAGATGATGTCGGCCACTGTAATGTAATCATTATTTCATGTGAATGGTCAGGAAGTGTTTTATTGATCATGCATTGTAAGTGGTGAGTAGGGTAATTGTTAACTGTTGTTGATTTGTGAGTGGACCCGACGAAAACCCCACCCCCACTTGAGTGCATCTCGACGAAATCATTTTGGATTTCGTCGCCCAAATGATTTCGGCCCAAGAGTTTCCGGCCCAGAAAGTGTTTTCGGCCCACATTTAATGTGGACTAACTGTTATAACTGTTAAGTCAAATAACTCAGTTAACTATGCCAACTGTGTTAACTATGTTACGTATATGAATCTCTTTTAAGCTTGCAACCTTATCAAGTTTTTGTCACTGTTAGAACATGTTAACTATGTTAAGCCAAGTTGAGTAACCCTGTTAGTCAATTAACCCTGTTAGCCAACTAACTCTGTCAACTTTATTTAATTCTGTTAGGGTATGCAACTCTGTTAAGTGTATAGATGCGACCAACTGTTTGTGTTGCATGATGATTAACTGCCAAACACACTATGTGACATTAGAATATATGTGAATCGTTACGAACCTAAACTGATTGAGTATACATGCACACTATAGGACTTGACTGATTCTCGTGAGCACTTAACTTAGCATACCGAGCAAACCAAGGTGAGTTCACACTCTTACCAAGGCATGGGATTCCCAGGGCTGGGAATTGGTTTTGAATAATGGGATTGAATAATTGCTTGGACTTTTACCATTACTAGACTACCTACCATCGTCCTCGGATGCGAAGGACACATACGTAAAACCTACGTATACTTGTGCTTACCATTGTCCTCGGGTGGCGAAGGACACTTACGTAAAACCTACGTAAACTCATATACACTACTGTCTTCGAGTTGAGAAGGACACTTACGTAAAACCTACGTAAACCCCCGCGTACCATTGTCCTCGGGTTGAGAAGGGCACTTACGTAAAGCCTACGTAAATCTCGTACGTACTACTGTTCTCGGGTCGAGAAGAACACTTATGGTATAACTCGTCTAGTAAATACAAACATGGGAAGCCCCCACTAATAGTAAATACAAACATGGGAAGCCCCCACTAATAGTACATACAACATGGGAAGCCCCCACCTATTAAACATACAAACGGTTTAGTTAATAACGCACTGTTATGCAACGAACTTACTTTCTGTGAACTCGCTCAACTAGTTGTTGACTTTCTGTTACATGCCTTGCAGGACCATAGGTACTCATGGAGCTTGCACGGGAGGCGCGGTCGTTGTGGGCATGGATTGTGGATGTTTTAATGAAAATATTATAACTCTTTAAACTTAACGCTTGTGTTGGATTTTCATACTATGCTTCCGCTACTTATACTATGTTTTGATGTGACATCAATCATATTGTGATGAATTACTTTTACTTATTACTTATGTTCAATACGATTGGTGGCTTGATCCTGGTCAGTCATGCCTCCAAGTGGTGGTACTCCGCGTGTGGATTTTGGGGGTGTGACATTTTCTATGTATGTTTATTGGAGTATTGGTACACAATAATTACATCCATAAGGTGTTTCAATTAACCTCTTAAGCACTCGAACGCTTTACGATACTCATGGGGAGTTCCAGTTATATTCAATTCAATAACATATACAACATGTATACGTATTCAGATCCGAATTTATATAACAATCATAATATTCTCGAGAACTTATTTTATATGACTTTGTATCAAGTGATACATAACTTTCATTAGACGCATGTCAATTCTCTTTTATATATTACCAGACTAATAAGATATTGGAAAGTCAAAACATCCACCACGGGAGAATACGTCTCCTCATAATCAGTCATAAGTCTTTGCAAAAATTCTTGTGCCACCAATTTTGACTTATATCACTTAATTTGATTTTTCACATGATTCGCGTAAAAGACACATTTGTATCCAACATATTTTACAACTTCAATTGTATGGACTGTTGGTTCAGAAACTTTCCATTTCATTATAGAACTCTGCCTTATTTGCGTTTTTCTATTTTGGCCAATTATTTCTTAATATTCATTCATAGACAGATCTTAAATCTTGATCCTCATCATTTAATCATTTTAAGCGCTACATTATATACAAAAGTATAACGAAATTGATTTTTATTTCGATTCCATACATATCTTAGACATGATACAACTTAATGAGAAATTTTTTTAGGTACCTGAGGTTCTTCTTGAACCATCATGTCTACTGTCTCTTCAGGAGATCTTATTACTGTAACCTCGACTTGACCATCTTAATTACTTGCTCTAATTTTTGAGGAATTTTATTATTGGAATCAACTAGTCTACCACGCTTTAAGCGTGCAATAGACTCATTACAAAAATATGTGGTTGTCCTCTTGGGACACAATTATAACTGGAGCATAAGACTTACTTGGTCACTCTATTTAGGTCAGTGAACTTGTCTGGTAATTTGTTTCATTAATATTGGTAAATGAATTATACTTTAAACTTCTAGTTCATAGTTTATAGTCTGAGGATCAAGATGGCATGATAATTCATTTCACTTTTCACTTTTCAACTACTTGTTATCTCCCCCTAATGTTGGGAACATTCATTCACTAAAGTGAAAACCAATGAGCCATAAACAAATTTCTCACTAATGGCTTTAAGTATTCAATCATAGACGATTATTTATACCCAACATATTCTCAAACTTTTTAGAAATCCCATCTTTATGCGGTGTGGTGGATGAGTTTCAATATATGTCGCACAACCAAAATATTTGATGAGACATCTTTGGTTCCTGACCAAAAACCAACTGTATGGGGAGAACTATAACTTTTTGGCTTGATGTGAATCGATGGTACTATATATAAAATTACATGTACCTGAATGAACTTTTGCTCCTCTCATGATCATTGGCTTTTTAACCAATAGTAGACGTTTAGTGATCATCTCAACAATAACACTTATTCTAATGATCGTTAATAACTTGGGAATCACTTCACTATTATCAAATAAATATACTAATCTGGATTAATATGCTTGCTATCATATTAGTTAAGCCACAATCACACAAGCTTCAGGTTGTGGATTTGATAACCATTTAAACGATGCATCGATTTAAAAACACTAAGTGGTATCATGTTGGGATATACTTATCCTTTAATCATTTCCAGAATATTTAGGGATACAGCCTCCTTTATTTGGAAAATATACAATTTCCCTTGAGAGCAAAAATTACATGCTAATTATCACCTTAAAGAACCTTCCAATTCTTTATTATGTTTCACAGCAACATTGACTCGGCATGGTCTAACCGGTCATGCCAACTAATTAAATAATTATCAGCCATATACTTCAGGTTTATGGTCATATATTCTTTTAGTTGCACTCGTGTTTGTCTGATACACGACAGGAAGTACGAGAAAATAATATATTATTATTTCAAAATTTCATGTTATAACATGTTTCCCATGTTTTATGTTCGTATAATCACTCCCTAAGTGTGCCACTTTTTGTGGTCGATTTCAATATTAAAATGGTTGTCAACATGAGAATTATAACAATTTCCTCAGTTACCATGATCATGACCATGACCTTTATAACGATCATTGTATAGTCATTGTACTAGTAACATGGTTGATCTCATTACATGATCATCATAACAATTTCCTCAATTACCATCATCACGAACTTTTCACCAATTATTATATCATCACATTATGTTCAAGGGATAGATTATAATCATACAACATTCATGGTGGCATCAATACAATTTCCCTATTTATTATATACATGATCGCGACCTTACATTGGTCATTATATCATCACAATTCACTTCATGAATGGATTAGAATCACACAACTTTCATGGTGGCCGTTTCAAACCTTACATATTCTTTAACAATCTTGCTTCTTCAAGAACATATTTGAGGTTTGACAATGGAACTTGTTTTATTCCACATGTCTAACTTTCATGGTGGCCGTTTCAAACCTTACATATTATTTAACAAAACGTTTAATGTAATATATCCACGCTATATCTTTTCTTATGATAATGTGTTAACTGCATAACTCTATCATACATTAGATAGGTTTTCTAAACAAATATAAAGTTTTTAATCATATAGTGTCATCGAGTATATGAATCATATAAGAAACATTTCTATATATGAATTGTACTCAGAGAAAGGAACACATGACTATTATAATAAACCTATGTACATACATCATGCATTCAACCATAATATAATATAACTATGTACACAATCATATATGAAATAAAAACCAGCTTCCTAAAAACATATAATACTGAATGATAAATCATACACATTTATCATTTAGCCATAGTAACCCGATCACTTCAATACTGATTTTTTTTTATTTTCTTTATCCAGTCAAAAGATTTTCATTATTACTTTTGTATCCAGTCTGAAGATTCATAAGACCATTAAAATATTAATTTTATTTGTTTAACTTCTAATTTCATGCTTATAGAATCATATAATCTTTAACTATAATAAAATAAATAAGCGATAGCAAATCTTGCAATCTAAAGAATTCATAACCAAATGACGAATATCATACAACATACATGTTTCATACAAACATTTCAAATCTTTAAATTCGCATGTAATTAATAAAAAAAGATTATGAAGTTAAAACATAAGTATGTATATGGTAACATCGACCAATGTAAATTATGCAATTTCTACATGATAACATAACTTTACATCATATTATTATAATATAGCAAATAATAATCTTCTGATAATAAAATAATTAAACAACTAAACAATTATGCTATTATATATCTACACATTAAACAATTCCGTTGTTATACATTTACACTTCTACTCATATTGAACTTTTGATTACAATAATATTAATAAATTAATTATGATAATTATGAATAAAAATAACATGAGATAACTTCATAATAAGACCACTGTCGTTGCTATACTTCTATAATAATAATAATAATAATAATAATAATAATAATAATAATAATAATAATAATAATAATAATAATAATAATAAATGTAAACTTAACTTATTATAAGTTTTAATAAACCTTTTGCTTGATTCAACTAATTAAGTAATAATTAAAAAGAATAAAGAAACATAAATTCAAATGAATAACGTTTTGTAATGAGGTTAATGAGAAAAAATATAACAATTAATACTTTACAATTCAATTTTGCAATTAATAATATTTCATTCACCCTCGTAAGTTGCATTTGATTGAATTTAAGTTATATTACTATTACTAAATTAAAATAAATTCCAAAAGAGTAAGAAAGTGGACTAGTGATAATGTGCTTCAAACAGTATACCAAATGAATTATAATTCAAGAGTCGAAACATCTACGATATATATATATTAAAATTAGTACCACATTCACATGAAATAGCTTTCAAGAAAAATATGGTTCGAGGTAATCTTCCACAATCTCATGTTCAGATTTTCATACCAAACCAAATAAGTTAGCATTGATAGAAAATTGGAAAAGAAAAGGAAATCGAATCATACCTTAATCTTTGTTCATGTGAGATTTTCAAACAAAACTTGTTTGTGTAACATTGATGGATTTCAGGTTCCTCGTAGATCGATGTAAAAAAACTGATATAAAGATATAATGATGGTCACTTTGACTTACGATAACATAATCCAACTTTAAAAGCGTTCGTGCTGATAGCGTGTTATAAAATAACGGTCTATTAGCAACCAATATACACGATAAACATGAGAACATAGATCATGTAGAGAAAGAAATATGGGGAATGGGATAATTTTTATTGATATTGAGTATATCATATCAAATACATAGGACCTCTATATATAGGCCATATTATTAATACAAGAGGAAATAAAAAGACGGGAGTTAAGAACGTGGAGAGTCACCATAAATAACTTATTCATAACATTTTATATTTTTTAAAGCTTTTTTAATTGATATTAGTGTTTAAGTAATGTAGAAGGAATTATAATTTTCTATTAGTTTCTAATATTGATGATACACTAGGTCTCATTCGTAAGATTTTTGCATCTGTAAAGTTTAATGGATAGTAAGGATATATTATGTTACGAAACTAGTTTTTCATTGCAGATATAGTAAAATTACAATTTTTCGTGTACGTGGTTTAAAGAATTGAACATTTTAATACAAAAGTTAAAATATTTTAATTTAAGATTCTAATATTATGTTTTTCTTAGAACCTGATTAAAAGCTAAAGTACCCATGTGTAAAACAACAAATATATATATATATATATATATATATATATATAGGGGATCGCTAAAACGAAAACCACCTCTAGTTATAAGAATCATGAGAACCACTTTTTAGCCCTTAGATCAACTAGATGGATGGATGAGATTAAAAGTAGTTAATATTAATATTAAAAGCTTTTTATCTTATTATGTCTTTAATATTTTAATCAAAAAGGGTATTTAAGTAATTTTGTTTCTTTTTGTCTTATTAGTTTTATTGTTTTTTAATACATTTTTGTCCTTATTGCATTTAATGTTTTTTTTTCTAAAATCAGTTTTTTTTTTCTAAAAATCATTTTTTTTTCTTTTAAAATCAGTTTTTTCTTTTTTTACGACCCGTTTTTACGACCCGTTTTTACGACTCGTTTTATGACCTGTTTTTACGAGCCGTCTTACGACCCGTCTTACGACCCGTTTTACGACCCGTTTTTACGACCCGTTTTTTACGCGCGTTTTTTACGACCCGTTTTACGCTCCGTTTTTTCACGCCGTTTTACGAACCGGTTTTTATGACCCGTTTTTTACGACCCGTTTTACGCCCGAATTTTTCACGCGTCATTTTTCCAACGCGCCGTTTTTACGTTTTACGCGTCGGTTTCTTACGTTAACGTTTTTCTACGTTTTACGCGTCGGTTTTTTACGTTTTACGTTAAAATTTTTACGTTTTACGTTTTTTACGTAAAAAGTTTTGCGTTTTACGTAAAAAGTTTTGCGTTTTACGTTTGGCATAAAACTTTTTACGTTTTACGTAAAACGTTTTATTAAGTAAAAAGTTTACGGTTTACTTTAAAAAATTTATGTTTTTACGTTTTACGTTAAAATTTTTACGTTTTACGTTAAAAAATTTACGTTTTACGTTTTACGTTAAACTTTTTTACGTTTTACGTTTTAAACTTTTTACGTAAAACTTTTTACGTTTTACGTTAAAATTTTTACGTTTGACGTAAAAGTTTACGGTTGAACTTTTTTTTCACAAAGACTTTTTTACACAAAAACTTGTTTACGCAAGACGAACGCACCCATAAATCGCAAAGTCGGTAGGTGTCTCGGATAGATTTTTATCGTCATCGACTGGGGAAAAGAATATAAAAAACCAACAACAACAAAACAACAGTGTATCTCGAAAAAAAAACGGGGTTTGGCTCAGATTTTTTCCGATAATTAAAAGGCTGCAAATGTGGGGTTGCGGGTTCAAAAACCTACCCTCCACCATCGTTGCCGCGCCATCGTCATCAAAAATCTAGTTTTTTTTTTTTTTTTTGCATCATCGCCACCCATTCCATCAACGGCAAAACGAGATCTGGGGACCAAAATACCAACATATCAAACCCACAAAAATTCAAAGAAACCCCCAAAATTTCAAAGAAATACCAACAGATCTAACCCACAAAGAAATATAGAGATCAAAATGGCAGTAGCAACAAAATTACAGTAGCAACAACCCCAAAAGAAATAGCATTCACATCTTTACCAAAACAGAAACCAAGAACACAAATTCAAACCCCCAAAACATACCAACTTTTGTACCAAAAGCATGATACCAAAAGCATAAACCCAGTTGAAAAATTCATAAACCCAAGAACACAAATTCATAAACCCAGTTGAAAAATTCCAACTTTTGTACCAAAAGCATGATAACTTGTGTCCTGTAACAAGACCCACAAAGGCACTCTCTTTATTTTCCTCCATGTATGAAGAACAGCAAATGCAACCATCATTTCAACCAAAAAAACACACGAAAATTCCTCAAGCACCATCGCCCACCTCTCTCTCCGACGCCGTTGGTTCACACCCCCTTCACCCACCCCCTCACCCATCATTCACCGCCACCGCCGCCGTCGACACACCGCCGCCCCTAATCCACCACATCAAACAAAGAGGGTCTTGTCACTAGAGAGAAAAAACCCACTTTCCCTTGCTATATTAACAGAAAATCAGAGGAGATACAGGTGGTGCAGAGAACGAGGGGCCGTCGGAGAAATGAGGGGGCCGCCGGAGTGGGTTTGGTGTTTGGGAGTCGCCGGTGTGGAGGTGTGGTGGCGGTGGTGCAGGTAAGTTATGGAGGAGGGGTGAGGGTTTTGGGGGTTTCTTCATGAACATGAGAGAGATGATGGACTTTTGAATGTTCTGAAACAATTTCGAAAGAGAGAGAGAGATAAGAGGTTTTGTTTTATGGGGAGTGAGAAAAGTCAGACATTAATAGGAGAGAGGAGAGAGGATAGATGAGAGATTAGACATTTATAGGAAATGACCAAATTACCCCTTTTCCTGATTGGTTGAGAGTGGTTCTCATAACTGGAGGTGGTTCTTATTCTAGCGGCTCCCTATATATATATATATATATATATATATATATATATATATATATAGGGTTAGGATCATGTGAGAAGTACTAGTCTAATTGAGAAACTTGAGAAGCATTCTGGACCACACATTTTTTCTAAGCTTTTCGTAATATACACATATGTATAGTTTAAAATTGACTATATACATATGTGTATAATTCAAGATTTGACAATATACATATATGTATATAGTCAATTTTGAACTATACATATGTGTATATTACGAAAAGCTGAGGAAAATGTGTGGTCCAGAATGCTTCTCAAGTTTCTCAAATAGGGTGGACTTCTCTTAGGATCCCTACCATATATATATATATATATATATATATATACATACATTGGAGAAAGATTCGTTAGGAATCACCCTTTATTGCGAGAACCACGAGAACCAATGTGAACACAACAAAAAATACCTAAAAAATCTAAAAAACACACAAAAGTTTTTTTTTTAAGATTTTAAAAAACATCGGTATATTTCGTCCCTAAAAAAATTTCGAGTAACAATTATCGATGCACATATGCATATGTATCATTTATTTGACAAATTCCGTAATACATTATTAGACGATTGTACTTTCATTTACACTACCATCTGTAATACAATACTTTTTACATTAACCAACTTTATCGTCGTGAAAGTGGTTTTGTCGATCTAGGTGATTAATTGTTTTAATTTTTGCATGTTTACTTTTTTATTAGAGACTCGTTTTTTATTTATTTATGATAAACTTTTTCACTTTCGTGTATATAATAAAGTGTCTTGATTATTTATTTATTAATATTGATATTAATACTAATAATAGTGTAACAAAATATAAAAAAGTAACAAAAGTATTATAAAATAAGATGTAACACCCTAAAACGGGTTTAGTATTTAAACCCCGTTAATATCAAAGGAAGGGTAAAATATTATCAGCGGTAAAATTTGACCGGAATAAGCGTTAGGATTTTAAATAATCAAAGCTAACGCTAATTAAAGTGAACAAATACTTTGTAGTAAGTAAAAGTTTATAAAAGACTCGGGTGAGTGGGACTTGAATTGAATCGGGTTGTAACGCCCCAAATTTAAGTAATTTGACTAGGAATATCTAAACCTAGTTATATTAATGGTTAATTGCCAGTAAGTGTTTAGAATCATCATACATGATAGTAATAAGAAGATACTTGAACAAAATATGAGTTTGAGTATATGTTCATACTTGCTATGAAATGGGTTTTTGGTATGATATGATGAATTGATGTTATGTTAATGTTAATAACTGTTTGAGATCATGTTGTCTAATAGTTTGTATGTAGAACTTGATTATATTAGGTATTCGGATGAATGTCTAGTAATATGATGAAATGGGTTTTACATAGAAATGAAAACCCTTAGTTTTAGCATAATGAATGGATAAATTAGCATTGATAAATGAAAGCTAAGTTAACTTGATGTTAATAATCACTAGAGCTTGTCAAAGTGAAAGAAATGATATGACTTTGGTTTGAGAATTTAGTTAAAATGGTAGCCTAAAAATAACGTCTACCGGGTACTTGATGAAATGCCTAAGTGAGTTCGTTGAACCTAATTCTCCATTTGCATATGTTAATAGGTCAGTTCACTTTTAAAAGTCAAACTGACCTATAATAAGATCAAATGGTAATTTTGATATAAAATGGGTAAGGTGGGATAGTCGTGTCAAATGATGACTAATCTAACCATCTTGCGAATTATAAATGATAGTTTGACGCTTAACAAGCTAGGTGGAAGCTTGGGAAAGAAGCAGGTCAAACAGATCAAGTACGAGGGAAAAGCATAATTTGGATGCAAGGTAAGTAAAGCTTACATTTTTAAAACGGTATATTTATTCATGTATATGATTAAGGACGAGGTGACTTAGTATTTGAAATAAGTCTTTGAAATACGACGTTCTGACATGGATTGATACGGGTCGGAACAAGTAAAAAATGGTAAGAAACCATATTTGGTAGTAAAAAGTGTAAAATGGTAATTCGGTCACGTGTTGACGAATAAACAATAAGTTTTGATAAAGATCACATTATGGTGTAAGCCATAACGGATAAAATGGTAAAATGGTAATTCGGTCACGTGTTGACGAATAAACAATAAGTTTTGATAAAGATCACATTATGGTGTAAGCCATAATGGATAAAATGGTAAAATGGTAATTCGGTCACGTGTTGACGAATAAACGATAAGTTTTGATAAATATTACATTATGGTGTAAGCGATAATGGATAAAAGGGTAAAACTGTAATTTAGTCATGAATGACGAATAAATAAGGAGTTTTGAAAAAGGCACCCTATAGCGTAAGCCATAATGGGTCGAACGAATTAAGAAACGACTATTAGTAATATGATTATACGGTGTAAACTGAAACGGACTAAATAGTAAGATGGTAAATAAATACCATCTCATAAAGATAAAATGGTCGTTTAGGCCAAACGCGTCAAATGGTGATGCCGTCACCATTTGACAATAATAACTAATGGTCACTAGTCGAGTTTTATGTTTACAGTAAATAACTTATAGTTTGCATTGCTATTAACTAGCAATTAATAGTGCAAGGTAGTAAAACAAACGGTCAATGTTATGACCCGAGCCAGGTATGTGTAATGGGTCAAACTTTCGATAAGGACTTAAGTTTTGATAGTTAAACATGTCAAGGATGGACATTGGGTTACCTAAAACAAAGTATATCTAATTTGCAAACCGGATAAACGACCCTTGAGGGTAGTTTGAAAATGAATTTATAATTGAGTAAATCTTTTCGATAGTGTAAAAATGAAAAGTATAAGCCTTTTTAGTCTAATGCCTCGTGATGGGTCTTTTTCGTAAATTGTTAAACCAAAGAGTACAATTAGAAAAATAAGATTTCATCATATGAAATCCCCCACAAATATAGTTGTGGTGGAAGATAAATGAAAATGCTAGTGTGGGAATAGGAGGTGTGGAAAGAATAAGCGAGATTTGAGCTTAGTGCTCAAATCTTGAAACGGGTCGAATAATTTCGTAAATACATATTAAGCTGAAGGTTCATAAGATGAAAATTTTGTTAATCCAAATGGTGGATTTTGAGTCAAAATGATAGAGGACCAAATTACGACCACGTAGGAAGAAACGTGAGGTTAAATTGATAAACGGTTTGAAAGTTACGACCACGTAGGAAGAAACGTGAGGTTAAACGGATAAACGGTTTGAAAGTTACATCCGTTTTTGTTAAAAAGGATCAACACTAATATATAATAGTAGGACCCACATGTCCTATACGTTGGAAATTCGGTTGTTTTCAGTTCAGTTATGACGTTACTAACACGTTAAAATATGGATGAGCTCGATACCGGTAATGGCACCGAAAGTACCGATCCCGAAAATAATCGACATTAGGTACCGGCACCGAAAATGCTCGGTACTATACGGTATGGTATTTAAAGGTAAAAATAAGTAAATACAGTTATGGTGCTAGACAGGTGTCGAACTTAAAGTAACGATTCTGAAAACGCCAAAAGGTGGTTACCAAATTGGTATCGAAAATGAATTGGTATAGTAAATTTGGTATCGATACAATACCGGTTTGATTACAGGATTTGATACCATTTGCTCATCAATAATTTAAATATCCAAGTTAATTTTACATGTTACAATTCATTCATTACAGAAAAAGACAAAAAAGAAAACAAAAGAAGTTTTGTATATAAAACCTCAATCAAACGAAATACAATTTACTTACCACGTGTATGAAAAACAATCTAAACGGTGCAATTACTTGCGTTGCTACGTGGCATGAGCTCAAAGGTGATGTTAGAGATGAGCTCGGTAACGAAAACCTCCAAAAGTGGGTACCGGTACCGAATATACCTGGTATGGCACCGGTACGATACCAGTATTTGAGGGTAAAAACCGGTACCAAAAATGTCAAGAGTCGGTACCAAAAATGTATCCGGTTTGATAAATTTGCCACCGATACCATTTTCTTATTCCCGTGTGAGGTTATTGTTCATTTGGTCGTGTTTCATTTGGTTTTGGTTTTAATATATAGGTAAATTTAGTGCCTTTTTCTAAAATATTCAGAGTAAACTTCTGATGTTTTAACTCAAATTTAGTGTATTTTTCTAAAATTTAAATTGAACACATTAAGGTTTTATGATTTAAATCTAAAAGTTAGGTTTGACACAATGAATTTAATTTAAGGTTCCATAAATGTATTTGTGAAAACTTTTCTCCTGATTTTTTTTTTTTTTTTTTGAAAGATGAACTTCAATAAACACACGAACGCATGATCCCCAAGGCGAGGATGAAAACGAACAAAATTACATCAAGTCACAATTACACCATTTTTCCCAAGTACATTTTGTACTCCTATTCCTATAATTATACCATAAAAAACCATAACTTTTAACATCCGAAACAACCTCATCAATCTTTGTCGTCTTGTTGTTGAAAATACGATCATTTCTAGCCTTCCAGATTCTCCAACAACCAATATGTAGGACGTACGACGTTTAAGGATAAATGTATGATGAAAATCTAAATCTAAATCTAATCTAATCTAATCTAATCTAATCTAAATATGATAATAGAGATACCGAATGAACAGTGCCCGGCACTTCATGGCACGTATTCGTTGGCCCGCCTGTGCTCCGTGGAGATGCCCACGTATTACGTATAGCACCACGTGTCTCCCCCTCTACAAGATACCACATAACCCACTTCCCCACTCAATGCTTACTTTTCAGAGAATAGAGAGAACTGGAGGAGAGAGAGAGAGAGAGGTTGCGAGATAGAGGGAGATCCGATGAATCAACGTTAGGGTTCTGATGTTTAAGAACACAGTTGAGGAGATCACGATTGCGGTGATTGGCCGAAAAACTAGGGTTCCTACTCATCCCTAAAACCCACTTGTATGCTCCATCAATAAACTACCGTCTTCAAGATTTCCAGCACTCTTCCGGCGAAATCCGGCAAGAAACCACCGCCGGCATTCGAAAAGCTGTAAGTAATCCTAACCCTAAACTTGACTTGCTATTTTATAGGTATTTTTCAGTGAGTTCAGTTGTAGGTACTTTTAGTTTTGGGGCTTTTAGGGTTCTTCGCTCCGAGTTCAGGTCTGATTTGTTTTTGCCAAATTAGTTCCTTTTTGGAGGGTTTCAACGACTTGATTGTGGGTATTTCTGGGTTTTCCTTTTTCAGAATAGGTGTATCGCAAATGAGCTGCTGATAAATGGACTTCCAAAATCAATTGTGAGTTATCCTATGGTGGAATAAAAATTATTTTGGAATTTTTATTTTGAGATATAATGGACCATGATAAGTGGTAGCCTGTTGGAATTGCAGACCTGTTTTTCAGCAATGCACTATGTTCTTTAGGTTTGTTATCGAGTCGTGAAAGTGATTCGAGTTTCATGTGAAATAACTAACGAACCGTTGACAACTGCTACTCTTCCTAAACGATTCCATTAAGAAAGAACTTTCACTTTGTTAGGTAAGAGTAATGGTGACGATAACCATCATTGAGGTCCACAAAGAAGCAGGTTAATATCAATTCTTAAAAACGTTTAATTTTTATTAATAGAAAGTTAAAAGCTTTGTTCTTTTAGTTTAATTTTCATTGGCCATTTACTTAAATCACTTCACATAAGTATATAATTGAATACTGAATACGCCCTTTTTTACGTTTAGGATCAAATCAAGGTGGTAACAAGATGCTAATGAGATTTAACGCTTTGGAAGAAAAAGAAAGCAGCCCTTGTCATCTTCGGGACCCGCCAACAGCTTAGGAATGGCTAACATAGCTGGGCAGTCACCGAGTTCAGCACCGTCTACACCGTCAACTCACACACCTGGAGATGTGATCTCAATGCCAGCTTTGCCACATAACGATAATACGTCAAAACCGTTAACGATGTTCCGGCCTGATGGGCCCACAACGCTTTCATCTCCGTCAAATCAATTGGTGAGTATGACACGTGTGTCGTATGTAAGTGGGTCTGGTTCGGTTTTTTAGTTTTCTTTAAATGGATATAAATTATACTGTTGTAGTGGGATGATAAGGACATTGTGCAGGCTGACATGGAACGTTTTGTGGAGGATGGATCTCTTGATGATAACGTCGAGTCTTTTTTATCACATGATGATACCGATTTAAGGGATATTGTCAGTCGTTGTATGGATGTGAACAAAGGTGAGACGTGAGAGTTTCATAACTTTATTTATTGTTTGATCTTAGGTTTTACTTTTACGGAGGTCAATTCTGTTCGGGCTAGTGCAAACAAGGTTGTTTGCTGTCATTTCTCTTCAGATGGTAAATTTCTTGCTACTGGTGGTCATGATAAAAAGGTAAATAATAGAATTAAACCTGCAACAATTTAGAGTAAAATGCCATTTACATCCTTAAGGTTTGGCCAGTTTTGCGACTTCCGTCCAAAGGGCCGAATGAAAATGGCAAGATTTTAAACCTTTTGGATCAAGATGCGGAAAAACAAACCATTGGACGAAAGTTACAAAACTGGCCAAACCTCAGGGATGAAAATGACATTTTACTCAACATTTTATATTTATGGTAATAACTCGTAAGTTTTGGGATGCAGGCTGTACTGTGTTATACAGATGCTTTAAAGCTGAAGACGACTCTCGAAGAACATTCATCAATGATCACGGATGTACGTTTCAGCCCAAGTATGTCGCGCCTTGCCACATCATCTTTTGATAAAACTGTCCGTGTCTGGGATGCCGACAATGTTAGTTGACTAAAATTTGCTGACTTTATGTTCCACCCTCTAAATATTCTGTCTAAACAGTCATCTTGACTATTTTGTTTTGACTTTGACTTCACTTGCAGCCTAGTTTTTCTCTGCGTACCTTTATGGGACATTCTGCATCTGTGATGTCATTGGATTTCCACCCGAACAAAGACGACCTTCTATGTTCGTGTGACGGGGATGGGGAGATACGCTACTGGAGCGTAAATAATGGTAGCTGCACTCGTGTATTCAAGGTACTGAAGTTAAAAAAACTAAAATTTTACTATATTACGTTATTTTTTAGCATTAATTCTTAAAAAAGTTTAATTTTTATTAATAGAAAGTTAAAAGTTAATATAGAAAGTTAAAAAAGTTTGATTTGTAATTAATCAGTAGAGAAATTATGTAATTGTTGTGGATTTTGGATCTGTGTAAAGAGTTTATTAGTTTTTTGTTTCATTAACTACTGTTGATGTTGTTATTAGTAGAGACATTATGTAATTGTGATACACTAATATAGAGTTTAAGTCTGTGTTTAAACTATTGATAGCAATATTTAGTTTTGGCCTACATTAAAACTATTCTTATGGGATTTTGTGACTGTGTATACAGGTGGATAATAATGGGGTAGGTGAGCTAGGAGATAGTGAGGTAGGTGGCGGCGACGTTGGCGGTGAAGCGGCTGTAAACTGGCAAAATGCTGGATACAAAGCCGAGGTACCGTCACACTCGCTTGACGAGCAGTTGTTGGCTCACGTGTCTTGTTTGTGAATTGCGACTCCCGTGGATTAGCTGCCCAGGATCGATGCACAGTTGGCGCAGTCACAGCATGTTGTCGCGAAGTATTCGGGTCTCGGTGGGCAGGGTGGTAATCTTGGTGACGATAAGGAGCTTGATCAATTCATGGTACGAGTAAAAGATTGCGAGTTTGTTCTATTGTTATGGTTTGAAAATTGAAACTAATTGATTTTTTTTATTTGTGCTATAATGCAGACTCATTATGTTCTGTTGCTTTGTTCTTTTAAAGAGCAACTGCAACAACATGTTCGTGTTAACGCTATGGAAGTTGTTATCGATTGTTGGGAGATCGAGAGCTGTCATTACAGAGCTTGACAGGTTTTGTGGCTTTGTTGGTTTGGATTTCGGTTTGATATATGTTCATGTTGTTTGATGATGATGATGGTTGAAGGAACGCGTGCGACAATGTCGGATGATGATGATCAAGTGGACAGACGACGGTGATGCGAATTTGTTGATGGGATGGGTTGCTTTTGTTTTGTTTTATACTTTTATGTATGGAGTTCATGTTTTGCACAAATGGAACATAAATGTTATCGAGTTTTGAACACAGTAATTATTTTGATCGCCTGCGCGCCGCTAAGCGCATAATTATTTTGACCGGGCGCCGCGAAGCGCGCGCGAGGTTTAAATCCTTGTTGGTACAAAAATACAATGGTATAGAGTTTAAGATAAAGTTAAATTTAGAAAGTGGAAATCAAGTCATCAAATATCATGATTATTTTTATCGAAACTAAAGTACTACAAAGTGCAGAAAACAACTAGTAGTTTCATCATAATTTTTACGTCATCAAAAAACAATGTGGGGATAACTCCGGCATCCTAAACTCCACACGACATACCTTGCCTCGAGTACGTCCGGCGAAGATAGCCCGCAACAAAAAGAAATTGCACAAAAGTAGTTCACCAGTTTTGTTAACAATCATCACTTCAACATCAAGCAAGCAAGTATTTCATGTGTGTCACTTAAGTCGCGTGTCAAAGGAATTAAATGAGATCGTAAGAAAAAAAAAGGTGTCTACCATGTTCAAGAGTCCCAACTACGACCCTCGTACGTCGTACTACCTACTATGTGGTGTGGTACCCCAAATCTAATTAAATCTCTTAACTGAGTATGGTGCCTACCATTTAAGATGGTTATTATGTTAACTTATAATACAAAGATTGAATAAAATAAAATAACCAAACTAACATAAAGAAATTGGACTATTAAAAGCATTATTTTTTATTAAGGAATTAGATAAAAGAAATAATTAATTCTATAAATGATCTCAAGGTTTTTTATTTACAGTAGTGGAATTCCCCCATGGGTTGCAGCGGAAATTCGATTTCAATCGGTATCAGTAGAACACCAAAAGTCAGTATTGCAACCAAAAGAGAAGTCCACAAAGATAAGCCGTGATATGGAAGGAAAAAGTATCCGATAACACCTAATACCAGTACGGCGGTACCAATGTAGATATCAGTTCGATTCATCACGGTATCGGCAATCGTTATAGATTACGATAACAAAAAAAAATGGTCTACTTTGAATACAACTATGTTTTCAATAAAATTTATACTAGAACGTCGAGGAAAAAAGTTAAACATACTTACATATTCAACTTTCTTTTTAAAAGTTAACGACGCTAAGTTATTAGAAAAATAAAAATGAACAAAAACAAAAGAAAACTAAATGCTTTGAATGTGTATACTATTTAAAGTTCAACTAGATTTTTGTATCGAACGTTGCGGTGAAACCGAGCAAATGATAATGTAAAACAAATGTGATTTGAAAAATAAAGCATGTTGTTTAGAAAGTCAAACCATTAGAACGATTTAGTTTATCATCGTACCGTTTTATGATACCAAATAAATGTTTTATTTTGAGTATGAACTCGTTTTAACAAAACTTAAAACGAAATGTCGGGGAAAGAAATTAAGCACAACTACGTACTTAAGTTTTAAAAAAAAAGTTATAACCATAACTTATTAAAGAAGTATCAAATTAATCGATAAATTAATATATGTTAAAAAAAAGAAAAAAAAAACAACTATTAAAAAAAAGGTAAAGAAAATAGATGTTTAAGATAAAGAAAAATATGTTATTAAAATTAAATATAATAATAAACTATTATAATATATTAATTAACAAAAAACTATATATTATTATACATATTAAAACCAAGTCACCATGAATAGTGATAAAAACGTTTTATAATATTATTATACATATTAAAAACAAAATCAAAGATTTTTATAATACTTTTATAGCTTTGATTGTTTTATTACTTAATTGATTTTTTTTTATAGATATTGATTTGGTTTATTACAGTACCAATACGATATAGGCGCTCGTTATAGAAATTAACATATGTTTTACATCAATAAAAAATCATAAAAACGATACTTTTATAGTTTTGATTGTTTTATTACTTAACTGATTTTTATTGGATAGATATCGATTTGGTTTATTACAATACCAGTACGATACACGCACTCGGTATAGAAATTAACAAATGTTTTACATCGATCAAAAATGATAAAAACGAACACTGGTACCAGTACCGATATTTTTCAAACGGTATCAATCGGTTGACAGTCATGGCAGTTGTACCGATATTCATTTATCATCGCAGACAGAGTGGATAAAATGAAAAAAAAATGAAATCGGAAACCATAAAAATGAATAAAGATACCGTGATATAGTGATATATTGTCAGTTTATTGAAAGAGAACACAATAAAAAATAAAATAAATATCGTTATTAAAAGATTTGTTATACGTTAGGTGTCAATTTATAGAAATCAAACGAATCGAACCGATGTCAATTGAACATCAGTATCTGTATCAATATTCGTATCTAATTGTTTTTTATTGATGTAAGGTTTTCTATTTCAATTACAATAGCGAGTATCGGTATCGTAATGAGTCAAACTGATACCAACCAAATTTTCGCCGCAAAGCGCGAGGGAATATCACTAGTTATTATAAAAATAAAGTTACTATTCATCATCCCTCGAAATCAATGTATATATAATGTATATATAATAGCTGAAACTGAAATATAAAAATATACCTCACCATTTACTTTCAGTGACACCAGGTGATAATGGTAGATCAGGCGAGTAGGCGGCAATCGATAGTTCCATCCTTGAACTGAGCAGGTTTTACCTCATCGCACTGTCATGCCTTCGGGCGAGTGCTCACGGGCTTCGGCCTAGGTGAGGGTTTTCCCCGGTTCGGAGCAAGTGTATCCTAATGTGGCAAATTTTGCCAGTAGCACATTTGGAGGATTCGTTACCCGTTAAAAGATACAATAGAAAATACAATTTATATTTATATTTATATTTATATAACTATTATTTTGCAACAAGTTTGTGCGTATATGAGTTGTACATGATGCTTTAGTGGTTTTTTTTTTCTAAACCAATTTGTTCAAAAATTTAAATTAAGTTGTAATGATGAATGATATTTTTATACCATACATGTAAATATAATTTTTTTAATTTCGACATATTTTGTTGTAAGTAGAGTTGTATACACAACGGAATAGAGTATCTTTCTTATATTGTAAGCTATAACGAGTGTTGGTATTAACAGATACATTCACAACAATATGAGTTCCACTTCAATTCCGTTCGAACAACATCGATATTGATATTAGTTTTTTTATGGTTTTTGATCAATGTGACATGTGTCAATGTTCTTTTGGGCATACTACGACTATATTTTTGAGTTTTATCTTTCAGATTTCATACCGAATGCCAGTAGTGTACCGCCATCGTAACGAACCGAACCGATATTGACTGAATTCTAGCCGCGACACGCGAAGAAGTTTCACTATTTTATTTATATTTTAATACATATAATATCATCTGTATTGTGAACAATATATATAAAAAAAGCATGTTTTTTGTATAAATATGAATACCAACCAAGCTTTAAGCACGTACTGAAATTGGTGGGAAAATTCAGATAACAAACGCATTTAAAATTTTGAAACGTAACTTTTAAAATCATTTATCCTAGAATATTAAAATTATACACATACACACATATAAATATATTTAGTCGTAACTTTCAAAATCATTTATCCTAAAATATCTATATGTGGTGCTTGTTAATGTTCACTTTACATCTTTTTTTAATAGTATGTATAATATACTTTTGTAAACCAACTAGTTGATGCCCGGCCCGCGTTGCGGGGTGATAGCCGAATAGTTATCAATCAATTAAAAAAACATTACTATAATTTTGCTAGGAAAAAAACTAAAACGATGATAAGACCGTAATTTTGTGCTCAGTGCAAAACTGTAATTTTTCAGGACTAAAGAGTGAGTGTTAGACAGCTCATTCAGACGAAAAAATAAATAAATTGAATCAACCAATTAAAACAAAAAACTTTTATAGTTTTACTAGAAAAACTAAAACGATGGGGAAAGCGTAAATTTGAACTGAGGGGGAAATCATAATTTTGTTTCAGGGATAAAATCGGAAATTAAATGGATCAATTGGAGAGTGCCAGGCAGCTGCCGGCATGACTATAATTTTACAATGGGGGTAAAATTGTAATTTAACCAGGAAAGCAAACAAAAACGATGGAGAAAATGTAAATATAAGTTGAGGGCAAAATTGTAACTTGGCTATGAGAGAAAAAAACTAATGGCAAAACTGTAAATTTAAACGGGGCAAAATCGTAAATTTGAACCGAGGGCAAAATTGAAATTTTTAGCTGGGAGCAAAAGCGTAAATTTATTTTTAAATAGAGGAAAAAAAAACATAATTTTGAGCAGATGGCAAGATCGTTATTATAAGGAAATTGAGGGCAAAATTGTAACTTGACTATGAGAGGGAAAAAGTAATGGCAAAACTGTATTTTAAACGGGGCAAAATCGTAATTTTGAACCAAGGGTAAAATTGAAAATTTTTAGCTGCGAGCAAAAGCGTAAATTTATTTTTAAGTGGGGGTAAAAGCATAATTTTGAACTGATGTTAAAATCGTAGTTTTAAAACAGGATAAAATTATAAATTTGTTGAGGCAATAGGGGAGTGTAATGCATGATTATAAATATAAACGGGACAAAATTGTAATCTAAAAAAAATAAAAAAATTACGGGTGGCAGTGGCCGCCCAACTCAGCCAGTCCCACAAAAACACTATTCCCGGCCACCCTTTTTGAATATGTTGAATAACTAGTTGATGCGCCGCCCGCGTTGAGGGGCGATGGCTGAATAATTCTCAATCAATTAAAAAAAGATTACTATAATTTTGCTAGAAAAAAAACGACGATAAGACCGTAATTTTGGGCTCAGGGCAAAACTATAATTTTTCAGGACTAATGAACCAGTGTTAGGCAGCTCCTTGACACGCAAAAAAATTGAATCGAGTAAACCAATTAAAACAAAAAAAAACTTTATAGTTTTGCTAAAAAAACTAAAATGATGGGAAAAAACATAATTTTTAACTGAGAGCGAAATCATAATTTTTTTTCAGGGATAATTGTAAATAAAATGGACCAATGAAGGAGTGCTAGGCAGCTGCCGGCATGACTGTAACTTTACACTGGGGCCAAAATTGTAATTTCACCTGGAAAACAAACAAAAACGATGGGCAAAATGTAAATTTAAATTGAGGGCAAAATCGTAACTTGGCTATGAGGAAAAAAAATAATGGCAAAACTATAAATTTATACAGGGCAAAATCGTAATTTTGACCCAACGGCAAAATTGGAATTTTTAGCTGGGAGCAAAACCGTAAATTTATTTTTAAGTGGGGGTAAGAACATAACTTTGAACTGATGGCAAAACCGTAATTTTAAGGGGAAAAAACTAATGGCAAAATCGTAATTTTTAACTGAGGGCAAACTTGAAATATTTAGGTAGGAGCAAAAGCGTAAATTTATTTTTAAGTGGGGTTAAAAACAAAATTTTGAACTGATGGCAAAATCGTAATTTTAAAGCGGGATAAAATCGTAAATTTGTTAGACCAATAGGGGAGTGTCAGGCAGCTGTGTAACACTGTTTCCTTACCGCCCATTTAGCCCAATAGCCGGCAAGCACTGTTCCCGCCGACAGCCCTTTTTGTAGTTGTTGAAAATGGCAATTTACTATAATCATGGGCTTCAAGGAACATAAATTTTGATTCGTAGCAGCCCAAACTGAAGGAGAAGAGGAGACAGGACTCAGGAGCAGGCTAGCAGCTGTGGGCTGCTGCTTTTCTTGCCAGCCCATTTTCACAGCTATATAAAGTAGGGTCATATTGGCTATTGGCCCGCTGTCACACCAACTGTCACTTTGATGCCCGCCACCCTTAACTTAACACTTAGTGTATTCTGTCACCACGTCGTTAACTGATCACTAACTTTTGATCATGTTACTATATTTTTGAAGGTGTCCTAAGATCCTTATGACACCTCCAAAAGTATAGTAACAGGATCAAAAGTTAGTGATCAGTTAACGACATGGTGACAGAACATACTAAGTGTTAAGTTGAGGGTGACGGACGTCAAAGTGATAGTTGAGGGTGGCAGCGGCCAATAGCTAATAGTTAGGGGTGATAAAATCCAATAACGCTAAATCATAATTCCAAATTCTTGAAATAAAACAGGACGGTCTAGCCATTTAGGCTATAGCCTAGTGATCAAAAGAAATTATGACTTATGAGGAGACCAAGATTCAATACTTGGTAGGTGTAAGTATTTAAGGAAAAAATAACCGATCATAAACAAAAAACGGGATGCGGTTTAAAGTAGATGAGAGACGACTATGATGTGGTGACATGTGACGGCGGCCCATTTGTAGGGTGGACCGAGTGCTTTCCGCTTTCGGACTGTATCAAGTGACACGTGCTTATTTTTTTCCTATATTATTGAAAAATCAATTGACTGTAGTTTTTCCAAAGATTTTACCCTATAAAACTTTTGTTTAACCCTAAACTCAAATACTTTGTTTGAATGCTTAGCACATTAATAGTTAAAAAAAGGGACCCAAAAATTAAAACAAAAAAAAACTAATTAAAATAACAAGCCCAATTTTTAGAAGAAAGATTTTAGTAATTGCAATAGAACAGAAGGATTTATGTTTAATGTGAATGATGCTTCAAATGATTAACATAACGTATCACCAATATTATGAATTTGATTTGATTGTTTAAAACAGTGGTACATATAAAAAAAAGATAATTGACGATCATTTTAGTGATTTATCAGTTGAGTTGATATACGAAAGATACTAAGGCTAATCGAGATGTATTCAATTGGTTTTGATTATGTGATAAAACCAGGCTTAAGTTTAGACTCCTCAAATATGTGATAAAAGTTTACTTAGTAATGTACAAGTCAAAATTTAAACTCCTGAATCGAAGATGATCTAGGATCATCCATTCAACTAATTTTATGAAAAATAACGAGTCAGATGATACAACTACCAACAATAAATGCAACCTTGATCAAGACACTCGAAGCGCGTCAAGTTAAGTATAATCAAAGTACCAATTAAATTAATATTGAACTAGTGGGATTCCTGCGCGCTACGCGACAGAAATTCGATATCGATTTACATTATGACTAATAAAACGTGTGAATGAAATTTCACTTCTTGCCACACTCTAGAAGCCCTAATTGAAAACACTTGACTCGAGTATAAATCGTAGTTATAGAAGATAAAACAATTGAATTGCACCTATGCTAGTGTTTACTCAAAATATAATAATCAACAAGTTTTTCATTGGTTTCAACAATGAATCCAATTTTATTTATCACAGGTGAAAAAAGTTCACAACACTTCTCTCTCTCTATATATATACACACACACTAGTGGGAAATCCGCGCGTTGTCGTGAAAATTGATAATACGAGGCGAGAACATAATACAAACCTTTAAAAATTCAAAATAAACTTATAGAAGTTGCATGTTTATATAAAAGCACCGGCGTTTTGCAGCGGGGTACTTAAAGATGATATACATATATAATAAGTACATATATTTATAATACTCGACAAGCATAATATAAGAACCTACCATCCAAAAAAATATAATTAGCATTTATAAGTTTGTAACTATCCAATTAACATCAGATGACCAAAACTTTTAAACCATCTCATTAAAAAAATCTAATATATCAAGTTGTATAATAATAATACATTAATTTAACCAAGCCCAAACCAAAAAACAATAAGTCCAAAATTGTCTGAAAAAGGACTCTGTGATGGCCGCAGCTGGGTTGGATGGTGTTTGATAAGTAGGAGGATGTATAAGAGTCGATGATTGTTGAAAAGCATCACTTCTTGAATGGAAACCAACAACATATGGGTAGACGTGTTCCAAGGAGGCAACGAAGCATGAATCAAGGGACTGATAGTAGGGACTACGCTTGGAAGGGTACTACCATGTTTAATCCTAAATCCGGACTTCTGTGGCATAGATATTTCACGTTTGAACTGAAAATTTGCATGTTATAGGAACTGCAACCACCATGGGATTATGTGCTTTATAAAAAAATCTAAAATTTCAATACGGGCTTAAGCAGTAGCAAAATTGAATTTTTTTACAGTCTACTGAAAATTTAAATTATTATTCAACAATTCACCCCCACTTATAGATGGAATGATTTAGGTCATGTTAAAAGGGTCAAAATTTTGTTTGATTAAAGTATACTAAAAACCAAATAGAAAACTGCAACAAATTCTTTCCGTCGACACTTTCCATTAGTAAAGCTTGATGTATCTCCAAGTCTCAAATAATGAGTGTCTATAAACTAACACAAAAGCCCTTGCAGGTCAAATGAATCTAATAAATTTCCCATTTATTCATACATTAGAGATTGTAGCTTAAAGAAAACTCGACTATACTACTTACATTTATATAAAAAAAACTCCAATACCAAATAAAACATGTCTATACTACTTACAATTCTTTAACCATATATAAGAATTGTTAGCCCGCTATGTAACTAGAACCCAATTGAACGTAGGTGATTAAATTTGTCAGAATCGGCTTCTTTTCGTCTACATATATGTAAAAAAACAATAGGGGTATTGTTATTGTATATAACATCTAAACGTTAATTAGAATGATTTCTTTTTCTAGGAACATTAATCAAAATATATAACAAATCTCTTTGTTTCAAGAACTACATACCTGTATTCGTAGTTAAAGTTGCTTGAGATGCAATGATGTTATCCAGCATTGGATGAAAAAACCGCAACAATAGAGTTTTCTTTAATAATTGCCAATGCCTTCGCTCCATCCCAACTTTACAAACATGCCAAAATTCTACCAAAACTTCCTATAATCATTTTCTATTTATTGGCTTAATTCTAAAACAATGTAAGCACTTGTGTTCACAAGAGTTTTTGGTAGCAAAGAATTAGTTTTAGATAATGAAACTTACACATAAATGCAACGATTTCTATTAATTTACTCACTTATGACGGGAGCTTGCCGATAGCATCCGATCACAACAACGGCCACCACCGCTACCGGTTTTCACGAAGAAACCCAATTTAAGAGCGATGTAGAGAATTAGCCCATTAATAGCTCCCACAATTCAATTACTTGTCGATTGAGATTCACTGGACGTTGGTGGATTATGATGGGAGGGGAAGGGGAACATGTAAGGTGTTTAACTTGGGATGAAAACGTTTTATTAATCTGGACTCATTATGGTTCACCATTCCCAAATGGATATGCGTTACATACCCCTTTATTTTTAATCTTGATACTTTAACTACCTAAATAGGAATATGTGCTACTACAATGAAAATTTTAAATACAATATAATGCACACCGTCTGCACCGTTTTATATTCACCTATTAAATGAAAAAACCAAGGCATTTATATTAAATACATAAATTAGTTTAAACACACTGTCTACATCGTTTCATATTTACCTTTTAAATGGCATAAAACCAAATCTAATTATTTTAAATACCTAAATTGAAGTTATTTACTTTATTAATTGTATTCAGTTTAATAGTAATGCAGAAAGACAATTTTGCCCCTTTTACTAAGCTAATTAAGTGTTGCACCATAAGCATTATAGTTTGTAATTACTTAACTTTTGTAGGAACTTTTGTGAAATGCTTTATAGTATAGTAGGTATGTATATATATATATCTATAATATCTATAATAAGAGACTTTAAGCTGATGTAAAACTGGCTATGTGTCAACTCCTAAGCTATGCCATGTGTACATGCTGATGTCATAAATTCGTTTTCAATATTTATATATATATAAATATATTTAAATTATATAATCTGATTTTATTATTAGGATAAATTGTTTTGTTTAGGAGGGAATTTTGAAATGCATGGGGAGAAGAAATTGGCATTTAATGCTCCTGTAATCTTTTGAATTTTGAAAAACCCTGCATTTGGCTCCATGTTTTTTGACTTTTAAAAGCCTTTTTCTTCATTTCTCTACAAACAAATACACACAAACAGAGAAATATGTAGAGGGAGAGACAGAGAGAAAGCCTGATTTTAGAGAGACAGAGGCCGGAGGAGATCCGTCAAACGACGATCTTCGATTACATCTGTGTCATATCCGCCCAACAAAGGTGAAGCTGAACGAGTCACAGCAGAGGATTTTGTTCGTCGCTGCAGGTAAGTTAAGCAAACCCTAATTCAACTACCAATCCACCATTAGTCTTTGAAATCTAATCTCCATTGCTAATTTCTTCTCTTCATAGAGGGACACTAATGTTTTTAGGGCTTTTTGTTCGATCTGTTTTGTAGGTGTCAAATAGATAAGAACGATGTTTTTAGGGCTTTTTGTCCGATCTTGACTGGTGAGATAAAGGGCAAGCATTCTTTCGATTTTGTTGTTTTATTTTGAATATCCTGCTCTATCTCGGCCGATTGTTTTGCTTCCAAGGATTGCCAGTAATGTGTGATTTTGATTTGTGATTTCATTTTATTTTATTTTGGTGTTAGATCTTGACTGGTGGTGTTCTGAAAGAAGAGAGTTAAAAAATATATTTTGACTGGTGGTGTTCTACCCTATAGGATCTGTATGCAGAGACCTATTTTGCATGTCCACAAGCTTAATGTCAATCAACAATTAAACTTAATAAAATAATACAAATGATTCCAAAACAAGGAATTTCATGAAAAAATTAGAATGGTGAGAGTTTGATGAATATTTTGGCATCTAGAACCTCCAATTTCTACCAGAACACCAATGTATATTCCCTGATCAACTATGAATATTGTTTCACAACAATTTTTGTTCAAATATGAAGTTGTTCAAGCATAATGATTCGAGTCTTCTTTTTTTTTTTGTATAAATATATCTAAATTGTTGTTCTTGAATTGGTTATGTTAATTTTCTTTTCCAAAATAAAGAACTTCTGGTACTTGCTTTGGAGCTCATTTACCATCTTAAAACTAATGGTTGTATATGAGTTAATTGGTAGTTAAGTTCAGTTATCTTTTAAAAGAGGCCTTCAAGCTATTGTCAAAACTTTCATTTCCATCATTGTCATAGGAATGGTTTTTCATGGGACCAAAAAGGTAGTTGTTTTTGTATATAGTTGGCTTTTATGATGTGGGTAAAACTATTTGAATTCACCTATGATATTGGTTTCATGAATCAGATGGAATGTTTCTTATTGAAGGTAATCAGATACTAAGACAAGAGGCTACTTTGTATAATATTGGACTTCGTTAAGTACTGTAAAAGGAACCATGATTGAAGAATTTATCCACGAAAATTGTTGGAAAATTATAATAAAATATTCTTGGTTGTATTGTCCATTTTTTGTTATAAGAACTTATTTCAGTGATTTGTATTTCGGTTTTTTAATCCAAATTAATATTGCTTTATTTGTTTGAAGCATTGATATATATATTTTATTAGAGGTTTTGGCACGGTTGCTTTGGTTAGTGTAAAGGAATATGAGTCTCTTCAACCTAATAAAATTGCTATTAATGGCAATGAGAAGTATTTAAAGATTTTAGAAGGCTTCCAATATATCTTTGTATGTATAGAGAAAGAAAGAGAGGAGTGATGTGTGAATATTAACTCCCTTTTAGAATTCTATTGTTTTTATTTTTTAACCCTGTGTTAGATCTTGACTGGTGGTGGTGTTAGATTTTGGTGTTAGATGCTTATTAGAATCTGCCATTTCGGAACTGGTAGGAACAAATCTGAATTCATACAAATCGGGGACTAACTGGTAGGTCATTTCATTATTTTTGCAAAACAGAGGGTTATTAGTAATTACCGATTTATATAGTTTCAAATTGTGTTTTGTTTGATTGATTGGTTGATTTTGAAATTTTGAAACTTTGAAAGTAGACGACAACGATCAAGGTAAGTCTTTTTCTCATAAACTCGATTTTAATTAGTTTATTAGTGATATTTGTTGTTCCAAATCTGCATTTGATGAATTAATTTTACTAAATGGCTTAGTGCATGTTTAGTGTTTGATGAAATTCCTTTGAGAGACATTTGTTTTATTTATTAGGTTTTGTCAATCTTTCTTTGAGTTCATCAGTTTTGATCACTTAATTGATTTTTATCGTGAATGTTTAAATCTTTATTCATTTAACTTGATTAGTTTACAGAAAGTAGATTTTTTTTTGTGATTTTATTGAGTTATTAAATAAAAAAAATTGATAAAGATTTGAAGGAGTTTAGATGTTTAGTGCATATCAACTGTTTTATGAAATTCAGCAGAGAGACATTTGTTATAATTTATTGGGTTTAATACATCTAAATAGTGATGGATGATCTTATGATTGATAGGTATATATTGGAGAATAGTTCGGATATATGTCCAAGGTGATGATAATATCCGGTCGGCGGATGGTTGGTGGAGTTATCACCGGCCGTCGGAGCATTGGTGATTGTCGACGCATGCTTTTATGCTATTTATGCTATTTATTCTCAATGCTTCATCTTTGATTATGTGTCTTCTCAATGAGTTAAAAAACGCTTAGATATGTGATGGTTGGTTCTGTGATTTAAAGTTAGAAGTTACATCTTGCAACATAATAAACTTAACCTTATTGTTGGAGTTGTTGGTTTTATAATGCAGGGATTTCTTCGACACTTTCCGCCATAGTTATTAAAGCGAGTGCCCAGGCGCAAATAAAGCCCGGACCCAACACATCGCTCTGAGTGCGAAAGTAATTTTACAAGAAGCAGACGACTCATTCAGGGGGTTGTATATATGTTCTGTTTGTATGCTCTTAGCCTCTTTCTTAATCTTTTTTGGGTGTAAATATATTTTCTCAAGGTTGCTAGGATAAAAAAACTAATTAATGTTATCTATATATTAGGTGTTAGGGTTCTTACCATAATGGCCTTTCCTAGGATCAAGAAAGGCATCTATTTGTGTAGATTAGAGTCAATATCTAGGCGGTAAATGGATCAAAGTTGGCATCTGTGTAAGTCTTTTTTATCATTTTGAGTTTTATTTTTGCATTACGATGTATAATATTCTTATATATATTATTTGTTAATTTAGTTCCAACATTTTGTTAATATAATTCCAACATGTGCCTGGAATTAGGTGAAGTATGCAGGGAGGTGGGGCTACCCCTTGGTATTTTCTAAATTGTGACTGGACTGGGTCCTGAAGTAGGTGCTCCTTTGGCTGCTCACCCCGATTATGTGCTTAAGTAAGTTGGCCAAACAATGCAATTTAGTTGATTTTTGTTGTTGTTGTGGTTTTAGGGGTTTTGTTAGGTTTTATAAGTTCTTGACGTAATCGAATGGTTTGCCAAGTTTCTATGTGATTCCATTCAACATTTGTTGTGGAGTAGATTTGACTAAATTGAAGGGTTTGACAAGTTTTCTTCTAGCTATTTGTTTGCAGAATTGGTGTTTGATCGAGGTTATCCGATTAAAAGATGAATAGGTGAAACAGAAGAACTCATAGAGGAAGCGCTCGATAGACGGAGGTGTTATGGGTTTGTTCAGTGTAAGATCTGATTATCAGCATTCTTAGTGAAATCTGTTTTTTCAATGTAAAATTATGTATTTTTTTGGTAGGTGTTATGGATTTGATTGTTGTATTGTTTCAGTACCTGTGGTGCGATTAGGGTGTCTTAGTACAATTGGGTTTGTTCAATCAAGAGGGAAATCAAGATCGGCAAGCTATCTTGGACGGGGATAATCTTTTTGAGAAGTTGAGGTCAATCTGAATGATTACAAAAAGAAAATATTTTTTATAGTTGAATCATTACATAAAGCACCCATGATTGAAATGTAATTATCTAATACATTATAACTTTTAATTTTGTTTTGTTGACAGTTCGAGGAAGATCGGGTAACGAGACGAGGTAGGGTGAACTCCTTAAGGAGACTATTCAAGTTATTTCATTTTTGTTGGGATTTAAGTTGTTTTAGTTTTTTTCTATCAATATAAGATAATATTAGTCTTTATTTTGTAAGAGATATTGAGAATTTTAAGCTTGCACAATTAGCTACAGTAAAAACTACACACGAAAGGAAGTTACCTTTTAAAGGCATGGGTAAACTGTTGTGGTTGATTAATTCTTGGTTTGTGATGTCTGGGCTTATTTAAAGGAAGTTATTTTAGTTTTTTTTGTTTCAAACGTGGTTCTTCTAGATGATTATAAGATACCTGTGCTTATTTAAATTTCATTCATATGATGGGTGTTTTTGGTCAACAACTGACTTTTATATATTAAAGATACATGTTTTTGTTATATCTAGGTTGTTCCAGGATTTTGGCCCCAACAACATACATCTTCTTTGCTTCTGCTCTTCCGGTCATTGCATTCGGTGAGCAGCTAAACAGGGATACAGGTGCAAACAACTTATTTATGTAATAAAAATATACTCTTTTATGTATATGTTCATACAATCTACATATACACATGAGCGTTTTGTTCGGTGTGTAGTATAAAATTTAAGTGGATTGAAATTATATGACTATTTTGCTCGAAAGATATGCAGGTCTGTAAGATATATATGTTTTATCATTGTTTTGCAGGCTCTTGATAATTCTCCAGAGGAGCATAACTCATGTGATCTCAGTTATCACCAGCAAGAAAAATGTGTAAATAATGATGAGCTGTCTTCTGACTATGATGAGAGTCTTCTTGAAGAATTTTCAGAATCTGACAGTTGGTCTTGGTCCGATAGTGAAACTATAAGTGTGTGTGTATATATATAATTATATATAACTGTTTGAAATATCTATTAAACTTGTAAAACATGTATGGAATTTAACATTGATCTTGTACAGGAGAATGGTGATTCTTTGCTTAAACATGAAAAACCAATATCGGACCTGATAAGTATGGGGTTTACAGTAGAAGAGGCTTTGTCAGCAATGGAGAGATGTGGTACGTATGACTATCGTTGCTATATTTTTATCTACCTATTTGTGGTGAAAAAATGGGTGGGTTTGGGTAGCTGGTCAAATGGGTAACTTTATGACTGTCTTTTTGCTCTCAATCTTTTTAAATTTAAATAGGTAACGCATCAAATATTATTATATCAGAAACCATATTACCAAAATAGTTTTGTAGTTTCTTGTGAATAAGATGATTTAGGATATTGTAAGCATTTTTCTACTCAATTAACCCATTTCAATTTCAGCTAGAGAGTACCAGTTCCATTGGGTTTATACAAATGGGTATAGTGTCTCAAAATTGAGTAATAAGTGTCTCAAAATTGGTTGATGAATATTTCATTTTATGTTATCAGGCAAGTCTTCTTTTCAATAGACTGTGCTTAAAGTTGGACGCACTTTCTCATTTCCACTTCACTCCAAAACCAATATGCACCCATTATCCGTACATACCTATGTTTTTTAGCTTTAAGTTATTTTAATATTAATCAATAGGTGAAATTGTTTTGTTAAAATAGGTGATTGAAGACATGTCTATTCAAACAAATGTTCCTGCTCTAGCAATGGAAGAGGTATCTATTCACAGATGAAATTGTTTTGTCAAAATAGGTGATTTTAAGGTTAGGTTCATTTACTGTTTTTTATTAATTAATTTTTATACATTTATAATTATATTTAATATATTTATAACATCGGTTTTTATATATAACATATATAATATGCTTATTTAGTTACTTTCACCATAATATTACACGTAACAATAATTGTAAAATTACATATTTTAAATAAAAATCACAAAAATAGTACGTTCGTGCAGACTCGCCAGCCTATTTGAGCTCAATAAGTAAAGCTTAGGCTTGGGCTCATTTACGAAGAATTCTTATTTTTTGGCTCGAGTTTGTTTAAACTTGGCTAGGTATTTTTAGCGAGCGAGTCTCGAATAACTACGACCTTAAATCTGACCTTTATCGGCTTATTGTTTTTCGACTTTTGATATTTTTAGAGAAAAGGTGGTGGCGTGTGCGAAGCACTTCGTCGGCGATGGTGGCACGACGAAAGGCATCAATGAGAACAACACCATTGTAAGCCCGCATAATTTATTTAGCATTCATATTCCGGCATACTATGAGTTTATGATTTCTTCTTTTTATCGGGGTTGTTTTTTTTTATCAGTCCGTCTAATCCTGCTTTTATCCATGCAACTCCAAGTCTTCATTTGGTTCAAGGTGGTCATGCATTGGGCCAGCAGTATAACATCCCAAATTCTGTAAGTTTGAAAACTTTGACTTTCAAAGTCAATGGTTGACCTTTTAAATTTTTAGAATTGATGACAAGTTAATCTTTGATTTTATGTAATTTTTGAAAGAGGCAGTGATATAATCCTTATGGGCCGTGGGATCATAAAGGCCAATTATCCAGCTGGTACTGCCTGAGAGTATCGTGCACAAGGTTAGACGCATATTTACAAAAAGATTGCCTGTGTCAAGTGCATAAACAAAAAGATGTGGCAGTATATAAGCAGGAAACCAGCCATCCAGAATTGCGATACAATTCTTTATATGACTCATCTTCTGATTGCTGGGACCGGTGTAAGAAGATGAATTCTTTTGGTATGTAATACAACAATTTCTTTATTTGGACAGTTTTCAGACTTCCCCAAAAGGGGGGTATATATTTGCTTTTAGTCAATAGAAATGATTCGCGGGAATGAAGAACGCCACATGTTGCTTGCTTGTATAAGCCTGAATGTATCAGAGAAGAAATATACCCTTTAAAGGTTCAAACTTAAGCTTAAAAAAATATGATTCTTTCAGTTTTTTTTTTTGAGTTCAAACATCGCCAGTAGATGGTTGAAATTGTTATGTTACAGGAACTTGATTCCTAGATCACATACGCCAAGTATATGTATCCATGAGGATGTCCAGTAAATTCTTTTTGATCAAACATCTATACTTTATAATGTATATTGTTGCATTCACTTGAATCAAATAAAATTGTTTCTTGTAAGAATAATCTTTACTTTATAATGTATATTGTTGCATTCATTCGATCAATATTAAACCTACCCGTGTGCTCACACTGGTCCTACAACTAATATATATATAGGGGAGGGTTAAAATGAGAACACTAAATATTGCGAGAATCGTGAGAACGAATGGAAAAATCGCAAGAACTTGGTCAAAAACAATTCAACTTCAATTTTTTTACACTTGTCATTATTATTCGGATACAATGTTAGAAATTTAATTTACACGTTTAAATTTACGTGATTTCGTAAATAAAGGAAATTTACGTATGTGTAAGTTTGCCATTTACACATGTGTAAATTTGTTATATTTACACATGTGTAAAAAATCTAATAAGAGTGATTTTGTGAGGATAAATGAATTATTTAATGTTGTAAATTTGTTTTTTAATGTTATATCTTAATTACAATGAGGTGTGTGTATTAAAAAAATTGGTTTTGATTGGTTTTTTGTTCGTTTTCACGGTTCTCGCAATATTTAGCGTTCTCAAGATAACCCTCCACTATATATATATATATATATATAGGGGAAGGTTCATTTGAGAAGAAAATTTTATTGAGAAGAAAAAGAATAAAAGGGTATAATTGTAAAACATTAAATAGTTTTTTTTTCTCATCTCATTTATTATTATGTTTGACTAATTAATTAGTCATTAAGACTATAATCCTCCACACTAAATATTTTTGCCTACACACATCAAAAGTTATCTTACACATTTCGAAATTTATCCTACACATATTGAAATTTATCCTACACAACTCGTAATTTATCCTACACGCCTCGTATTTATCCTACACTTTAAATGAATTTTTATTTTTATTTTTTGTGAAAAATATATATATCTTAAAAATAAGTTACAAATTTAATATAGTTAGTTATTAAAGATGAAACAACCAATTAATGATGTATGTAAGTTTACTAATATACCCTTATAGTTACATTAAGTACAAATATTAAATGAAGTCTAATGAAACATTTCTATTGGTTGAAATTTCTTCTTTTTTCTTCTTACAAAGAATTTCTTCTCATCTGAACCCTCCACTATATATATATATATATCGGTTCCTTAAACTTTTATATTACCACAAAGATACTATTTTCATCACTTGTATGAAGATATAAAAGATCAGAAAAATAAAGTTTGCTTAGTAATGTGCAAATCAAAATTTCAACATGGTCTAGAATCGAAGATGATCTAGCATTATCCATTTCAACTAAGTTATGTTGGCACACTAGGTTGGATACTCATATCAGCATTGAAGGGCAAGTAGTGCCAGAGACAACTAAGTCAAGTATTTAGGATTGTTTGCAGAAAGAGATAGGGAGTTGGATCGTGACGTAGCACATTGCGTCCAGGTTGGATGGTGTAGGTGGAGAGTAGCCACCGCTGTATCATGCGACAAGAGATTCCCAACTAAATTAAAAGGTAAATTTTATAGGGTTGTAGTTAGACCTTTTATGTTATACGGAACAGATTGTTGGGCCATCAAGAAGACACAAACGCGTAAGCTGGAGGTAGTAGAGATGAGGATATTGAGGTGGATGTGTGGGCACACTAGGTTAGATAGGATAAGAAATGAGGTTTTTAGGGAGAGATTAGGAGTAGCTAGTATATCGGATAAGATAAGGGAGGGAAGGTTAAGATGGTTTGGGTATGTCCGGAGAAGACAAGTGACATCCGCCGTTAGAACAATAGAATGTCTCATTGTGGAGGGGCGAAGGAGTAGAGGTAGACCGAAACTGACTTGGGAGGAGCGAATTAGAAAGGATTTGTTAGACTTACACCTCTCTAAGGACATGATTGAGGATATGAGTTTGTAGAGATTTAGGATTAAGGTCAAGGACTTTTAGAGGGTATTACCTCTTTGTCTTAGCTTATTGTCTTGTGAGCTTAGTGTGATGTTATTGTCTTAAAAGGATTGCGCATGTTATCCCCCTTTATAATGTGTTATTAGTGTGTTAAGTGTTTGATAGCTTACTAAGATTTTATTAGTACAATACATTTTTAGCTCTGTGCATATGTATGCTTGTTGTGGCTCCTATATATGGAAACATCTTTGGAGCCGAGGGTCTCACCGGAAGCAGCCGCTCTGTCCCTTGGGATAAAGGTAAGGTGTGCCTACATTGCACTCTCCCTAGACCCTACTAATAGTTGTTATGGCTATGGGTGAGATTATATTGGGTTTGGTTGATTGGTTGATTGATATTGAAAAATATCAACTAAGACTGAAGTAAGATACTACAACTACCAACCATAAATGCAACCTTGATCAAGGCACTCAAAGGGCGTCAAGTCATGTATAATTAAAGTAACAACGAAATTTAATATTGAATTAGTTGGATTCATCCGTGCTATGCAGCAGGAATTTGGTCAGTATTGACTGGTTTTGTTCGTTATAGTACCGACACTTGCTATAGCATAAAAAAGGTTACAAAATAAAAACTGAAGTTGTGATATGCTCAAAAAATCAACACCTGTTACATAACCAAAAACGATGATGAGGAATCTGGTATCGATGTCGTTCAGTTCAAATCGATTCGGTTATTCAGGGTATAAACACAGTACCAACACTCTTATATATTTAATAATTAATTTATCCAACTGCGTGTAATACACGAGTTTCTAACCAACAATATAATATAACAAGGTTAATAATATGTATTTCGGCAATTATGCATTCCAACTACCAATCACTAAAGTACAAGAATGCAATTAAAGAATGACCCAATAACAATTACAATAACAATTGAGGAGTTTTTGTGCATAGACCAAGTATTCACACGAGGGTTGTTGAGCACTGTTCGTCATATGATATCGTCTGTAAAACAAAATAGCTAAAACAAGAGGGTTAAAAAAGTTATTGTAATTAGAACGTGGAAGCTATGATTAACTCATAAACCTTTGTCTAGGGTGTTTAACAAATCAAATTGTAAATACTTGAATCAATCAAATCAAATTATTATAACTTTGAAATTTTGAAGCTGGATTCAAATTAATTTGATTATTGTACTCGAATTAAATTTCGAGTTTTTTTATGTCAATTCGAATATTGAACAACCATAAATGGGGCCGTTGAAAAAAATAATGACGTTGTCGACTTTAACATGATGAAACTATATGGGAGGAAAAACAATTTTAAATGAACTTGAAATTAAACAAAGTCAACTAAATGAACTCGACATAAAATTTAAAAATTTCGAATCGACTTACTATAACTCGGTGTTGTCACACCCCGATATTTCAACAACACCCGGTGGGCCCGGATGGGAGTATACGTGACGAGATTGATATCAAATACACAAATACAACGGAAGTCTTGGAGTTAAATTATTACAATATAAATGTCCGAGTGTTCAAAATATAATACAGACAGATGTATGAAAAGATCCACAAGCAGATTGTAAAATTTACAAAATGAAATAATAGACTAATAGGCTTCTTGTGTAAAGGAGTTGCAAATTCATCTTAAGCATTACCAGCACTTCCAGCCTATTTCGTAACCTTGCAACATGTCACTTAGTCTTTTGAAGATACGTCAGTTTACACTGGTAAATACAAATAATCGACACATTTTGAAAATATTTCAAAATTGTTTTAAGTGCTCAAAGGCACATATAATTTTTATAACTTGGGACAATAATAATTATCTTGTATACAGTTTTACATGGCTATCAATACATATGGGGCCCGGTATAGAAACCGATAACATGATTAACCGACACGCCACTTTTAACCCACAAAGGTGTATCCCCAATATGGGTAGAAAATATTTTATATTAGCATTAGCATTTGTCAGGTGTATGTCTACACCCTGTGCTTAAGTCATTGTCATTTGTAATTAAATAAGCCGAGGATATCCAGGACACGGTCGCGTTAACCCCCAATGTTTAAGTTATCAGATAAAACAGATTAAAACGGGTTATGCAGATTTTCTAGTCACAATACGACATATGATCCCATACCAGACCAAGCGGTAACAATTTACCGTATCCCAGACCCGTATAAGGAAAACAAGTTAAGGGTATTTACCTGACTTAACAAGTATTACAATGCAAGAAAATAAAATAACCACAACCGTTATCAATTAACTAAGCTTGGTTGCAATCTATTGGAATGCCTTAGTCTGGAATGAATGGTATTATAGCCAATTAGAATATTAACGTGTCTTATTCCAGTCATAGATTTGGACCGGTTAACTTAAAATAATGAAAACGGTACGATACGCTTGATTAAGCGATGACAGGATAGAATGTAGTTTAATCCCTACAAGTACTAAGAGGGTGTTTGGGGTTGAGTTTTGAAAATAGATTATGCGTTGAATAATTACAATCAGATAATTAACTGTAAAAAAACGTGATGTTGTAAGATAGTGTTTGGATTTGATTATGTTGCTTGATATCGTAATAATCAGATAATCAACTATTTGAGTGTTTGGCAAATATATATTTAAAAAAAATAAACAAGTGAAAATCCTTTTCTAAACGCAAATAATCAATTTTTGGAAAACTGTGTTTTGTTGCGGTAGGAGGGGAGCTGCTTTTGGAAAACTGTATTTTGTAACTTTCTAAATGCAAATAATCATTTTTTTTAAATTTTTTTTACCCAAACACTCAAAATTGATTATTTACGATTTCAAAACTCAATAATATAAAAATCTCCTTCAAAAATCAACCCCAAACACCCCCTAAGACTTGTATAATATGGGAAAACTAAACACATTCTGGAATTTGAAATGAATATGAAAAGATTTGACAAGTTCCATATAGGCATTATCGGGTGATCGAATGAGCTATAAACAAGTTCCATATGCCAATATACTTTAATTAAGTTGTAACATCAGTAGGTTATCAACTTATATTACCATTATGGTTTTAAAATCAAACTATGCACCGTAAGGGGATTTTAGTCACAATGTGACATATTTTAAGAACTTGCATAAAAATCTAAGTTATGAACAAGTTCATTCTGTTAAAAAAAAGTTAATTACATTACCATATTAGTAGATAATCAATTTCATATGATCTTTATTGATTAATACCAAGTTATGCACAAAAAGGGCATTTTGGTCATTATTTGGCATATTATAAGAACTTGTGTAAAAACTCAGAATCTGATTATGATCAAGTAGTATAACCACAGAGGGTTATTCTACACTATAATATGATCATAATGCAACTTAGAATCAGTAGCTAAAGTTGCTAAATCGGGTCAGAATCGAAAGTCAAAGTAGTAGTCAAACTTCTTGACTTTCGGTTGCGAACCGATATGTAAACTGGAAATGATGAGCTGAACATGTTCATACATGTTCTAATATTAGTTACCAACTGATTTAGTGTTAAAAACATGAGTTATAACATTTACAAGTTCATTTTATAAAGTTTATGAAAATCTTCCGTTTGACTTTTTATTTAACTTAACTTTGACCAGTCATTTGACCAACTTAACGTGATTTTCAGGAGGTGCCCTTTTCGGGGATTAACACCTACCTTATTACGATCACGTAGCCATGTTCGATTAGAACAATGGCTGGACCATAATGGTCTAAACCGAAAGTCAAAGCAAAAGTCAATTTGCTTGACTTTCGGCTAATAAAAGCCTATAAAATGAAAAGAACTGGAAAGGAACACTTACAAGTGGTCCTTAGAATATTTGAAACACAGAGGCATACTCCTTTATGACTAGGAACTTCCAGATTGAGAGTAGAGAATAATTATGAGAAAGGAGCAAGTATGAATGTTGAACTAGGCTCCTATTTATAGTTGAGGAGGTTGGATTGAGATGAAGAATGGTGTTAGGGTTCATCTAAGATCACCCCAAGTGTCCATGGACGTGTCTTCTACTGAGCAAGAGTGGCATTGTGCGTGAAAGGTGGCAAAGGGGCAGAGATACTTGGCCTCAAAACAAAAATCTGTCATTGGCAGTCCCTTACGGACCGTATAGCCTTTTGGCTTACGGTCCGTAAGCTATTGAGGCGCACACAGGATTTGAATCCCTTACGGACCATAAGGTATATATCCTTGTGGTCCGTATCCGCTATTCTTGAAAAAAAAACAAAACATCCTTGCGGTTCGTAAGCACCAAGGCTTACGGTCCGTAAAGGGTCACTCCGAGGCCTTAAATTGGCATGTTGACACATTTAGTCCCTCCACATTCATACTTTCATAATTTGACAATATTAATCCCTCTCTCCAAACAATGTGGTACAAATGAGAGTTTCCGAACGCGTGTCTTTATATAACTCGACACGAATTTACGAGGTGTTACAGGTGTGGTTGTCGACTATGTTGATGCATATGTCTAGTGCCTACGTCTAAGTCTTGAGTCTGTTTTGTTTATAGGTTAGCATAACGGTTTGAGTTTGATTGACTTTCGGCTAATAACTAGCTAATAAACTAAAATAGACTAACAGAAACACTTACTAGTGTTTAGATGGAAAAATTAGAACTCAGAAATGGAGGCTTCAAGTCCAGAAGCAAGCTCCATGAGTGTTTTGAAGAGTTGAAGAAAGAAAGGTGTGAATGCAACTCAAGAACATGGAGCCTATTTATACTAATGGAAGATCAAGGAGATGTTGCAAGTGTTAGCTGAGGTGTTTAGGTGTTAATTAGTGTCCTAACATGTGCCAAGACCAGAATTAGGGTGGCGAAATTCGTGCAAAGGTGGCAAAATTCATGCAAAGGTGTCAAACTTGGAGAACAAGGCTGCTGGCAACACATTTTTGCACACTGGTGTAACACCTCGTAAAATCGTGTCCAATAATGTATTGACACGTGTCCCTAATCCTATTTGTGCCCAAAGTTGGATATGTAACACCTCGTAAAATCACGACCAATAAAATAAAGACATGTGTCATGGATTCTAAACATAATATAAACCCGGATCATGATTAAAAAGGATATATGAAGAAATTAAAAGTGTCAACATGTTAATTATTACCTCTAAGTGACCTTTTAACATTTTCAACTTTAGTAAAATATAATTACATTCCCATAAAAATCTGATTAAGATTTCATGGGTATCCGGTTAAATCATGTAATGAATAATTCAATATTCAAATCCAAGAATATGGAATCCCATGTGCAAAATCGACTAATTTCATTCAATAACCTCTTTTTACAAGACTCCAAGGCAACCAATGCATGGCAATGCATTCTTAGCAATGCAGGCCTGATCATATGGGCCTTTATTGCTGATAATGACCAGAGATTCAAGGTATTATAGGTTGCATGGTCAAATGCCAAAAGTTCTCAAAATTTTTGTCTTCTGACCAAGTCTTACGGACCGCAAAGAGACCACCTTACGGACCGTAAGGTGGCTGATCTGGGCGATAAAAATTAAAAAGCGGATACGGACTATAAGGCCCTAAACTTACGGTCCGTAAGACCTTTAACTGGGAAGAAAAATAGACAGCTGCCTGTCAAGCTAATTCCACCACCTTAGGAAGCTTGTTTTCGAATTCAGGGACTGAGCCAACAACATTACATGCATAGGGGACACCTAGGATCATCAGAAATCAGTTATAGGCTTGTGTGGAATGATCTTATGAATTTTGAAATCCTATATAAGACCCCATGTTGCAACACTTGAAATCGCTCACTTTGAAATCATTTCAAAACCCATCCTCTGGAGCTCTCTGGACATCAAGAAGTTTTCTTCCAGCCATTATTCGAATTGAAATTGGCTATGAGTTGGTAATTATGTGGGTAATAAGTCCTTAAAAGGGCACCCTCTGATTATCACTCTAACTTTGTCAATTTTCGGGTCAAACTTAATATTAAAAAGTCAACAGAAAGCTATTTTGCAAATTAACTCATAATTAACAATGTAGAAGCTATGAAACCTGTTTTAACACTTATATAACTTGGTAATTAATGTAAGAACATGTCTAAGCATGTTCAACCCGACAATTTTGACTATAGGCTCGGTTCGGAACCGAAAGTCGCAAAAGTAGACTTTTGCTTTGACTTTCAGTTCTGACCTGAATTAGCTTAGTTTAGACATGCCTTAGAGTTCCATTAGGAACAGGTTATAGGTTAGTATAACACTCTGAGATTATACAACTTGGTTCCTAATTAATCCGATTCATTTGCATGTTTCCGTTAATCGCTTAAATGTTGACCATTATGCCCTTTTGACCTTAAAACGAGATTTTTGAAAATGTGAGAGGACAACAACCTTTATTACTGATTTATAAACATGTCCTAAAAATTTTACATCAGTTTGAGGTCTAAATTAGGAGTTATGCTCAATATCGTAATTTGAAAGCTTTTTATTAATTAAACGGCATTATTAGCATAAAGCCTATCAAAACCCAAATTTTGACACTAAACATTTTACCCACTGATGTAATATAATATTTTGGGATTTTTGAATATTTTTATTAATTTTTAAACTGATCATAACATGGAGTTATTGCTTTGATTCGGTAATTGTCGGTTATACCCTTTTTGCTAATAAAATGAGTTTTACATAACATTTTGATACCAAACTTTTTGCTACTAATTTTATATGATAAATAAAATATTTTAAACTTTATAAACCGATCAAAAACTCAGATTTCCTTTTATAACCCGAAAATCGCTTAAAACCGACTTTTACGCGTTTAAAAAGCATAGTATGGGTTAAAACTATTTTTGGCATATAAGACTTAATACCTACTGATGTTTTAAGTAAATTTTTATACTTTAACAGTAAGAAAAAGTTTTGGACTTAGATTTCTAAATTTAACCTTTAAAGCTTATGTGAAATTACCAAAATGCCCCTACGGTGCATAGTTTGGTTATAAATGATAAATTTCACATATATGCAATACCCAACTGATATAAATTATTAAATTAAATATTTTTACTGATCATTTAAGACCAGAACCTCAGATTAATATTTAACCTCTTTTATAATCCTTAAAATGACCAAAATACCCCTACGGGGCTTAATTTGAGTAATCCGTTTTGGGCATAATGGAATGTATCCTACTGATATCACAACATATTTAAGGCATATTAACTTAGGAAACCTGTTCATGACTCATTTGTTTACCCGTTATGCATTTATCACGTTCGGTACGGTTTATGTAACTAGTTTGCATAAATTAACCGAAACGGGTCAAACCTTATCATTTTCACTTCAAAATCCAGAATGTGTTTAGTTTACCCATATTATACAAGTCTTCCTACTTGTCGGGTCTAAACCACTTTCTAATCTGGTCTTCGCTTAAACTTGCGTTTTGAACCGTATACCTTTCTTTAAAACTAACCGGTCTAAGTTTAAACTTAAGTAAGACTCGTTAGGAATCTAATAGGTTAATTAAAACCTTCGTTCCAGATTTAGGAGACCAGTAAAAGATACTTGCACTTGCTGATTTGTACGGCTGGGATAAATTTGTATAATTTGCTCAGGTAAATACTTTTAACTTATTTTCCCTTATACGGGATTGGGGTACAGTATATAAAATACCGCTTGGTCGGGTATTAAATTTTTAATCGTATGAAGGTTAAAACATTGAGATAAACCATTTAATTTGTTTTGTTTATTTTAAGCCTTTGGGGGGTTAATGACCATGTCCTGGATATCATCGGCTCATTCATTGTAATGGCCACGACTTAAGCACAGGGTGTAGGCATACATCTGCCGGTGCGTATGTAAAATAATGTACCCACCTGTTCGAGAATAACTCGCCATGGGATATATTATGTGGTGTGTCTATTAATCTTTAACCCGGTTTTCAGCCCGGGCTACTGAACGTATAATAAACATGTAATTCTTTAACAAGTTTATTTTTAAATAATTATCCCAAGTTATAAAAGATATTTTGTGCCATGTGCATTTAAATCAATTTTCTTAAACCTTTTTAAAATGAGTCGGTTAATTGTATTTACCAGTGAAAACTGACATATTTTCCAAAAAGGTTAAGTGCAGGTACTAAGCGTAATGGGCTGGCTACTCCTAGCATCAATAATGAGTCTTGCAAGCTTAGATGTTTATTAATATGTTAAACAATGTTCCTTTTATCTTTGATCCGCCTGTGGATCTCTTACAATCGTTTTTGTAATAATTGATATTACTTTCATTCGGTTTGTAGCGTTTTTATCTTTCGACTTCCGCTGTGTATTAAACTGTGATAAATTGTCTATGATGATATCAACTACGTCACGATACTCCCCACCGGGCCCACCGGTTATACGTGGAAATATCGGGGTGTGACAGGTTGGTATCAGAGCCAACATTGAGTGAATTAAACACTAGCCTTTTTGTGTTTAATCTCAATGACACAGTTTGCACATTCCTCGACTTCCGAGTCTAGGCAAAGAACTTAGGACTAATCCTAATTTATTTTATTTTGTCCTTTATTGTTTTTCCTTTGTTATTTCTTTTGTTTATTTTGACAGGATCTACAAAATGCCACCAAGGTTCCGAAGAGGAGGACGAGGAAAGGGGCCATTCAACGCCCCCAACGATCACGAGGCCGGACCTTCCCACCGGCGAACTCCGTCTGTTACAATGAGCACCAGTCCTCAAGAAGACTGGAGGACCTACTTAGAGCCTGTGAGGCGTTCTGTCTCGCTTAGCTCCTCACCTTCCTACCATGATTCCTTCGGACTCCATCAAGGCAACGAGTCTGACCATTCACGCCATTCCTACCTGCCACTGCAGCGGTCGGGGTCACACCGCGCATTTCAAGACCCGACCCCGTATTCCTAGAGCCAGTTTAACCCGGTAAATCAGATTGAAGAACCAATGGGTCATAACCCATTGGGCCCCGAAGACCATTTTCTTGAAGCTCAGGACATGGAGATGGATGATGACCTGGATCCCGTCGAACCACCATCTAGGACACCTACTCACCTCATCGAGATTTCGGATGGGTCGTCTTTTCATGGATCACTTTATCGTGGTCCAGACAGCTATGAGGCACGGTTTGCCCAATATGACTGGGTGTTTACTCCCTCTTACAACCCATCACAGCAGCAGCAGCAGGACCCCTTAGAGGATTCACGTTTTGTAGCGGTCACTCCACCGCTACCACCGCCGCCAGAGCAGCAACTGCCTCCGGAGCCACCGAGGCGTAGGAGATCAGGAGTACAGATGTTCGTGCGAGGGGGATTGCATTTAGCACCCCTCAGCATTCAAGTGGCAATCATTACCCGCCACTATATAAAGACCCACAGATGGGTGGGCCTTCAAACCCCGTTTCTGAGGTGGACTCTGCGCCAGTCACGCCAGCCCATACTAACTACAACTACGCCGAAGTTGACCCATACCTTGTAGCGGCGAACTACAATGCTCTTCATCCAGAGGGGCCCTATGGAGTCCCATATCAGACTAGGTACCCGACCTATGGGTACCAATACCCGCTACCTCCTCAACCTCCGCAGCATCAGCAGCCGCAGCCACTGCAGATCCAGCCATCGCAGCAACAGGAGATTCTTCAAAGGTTGAGTCAGGTGGAACGGGAGGTTCAAGAAGAGCGTAGGAGCCACCGAGGATTTCTCAAAGGTCTGGCGAATCTAATTAAGGGAAAGAAGAAAAGGGATTTTTGAAGATTCCTTATTTATTTATTTGTATTGTAATTTTCTTATTTCAATCAAGTCCCTGCGTAGACATCTATTTATGTATTCAGTCCCTGCGAGGACTTGTATTTTCAGTTTAGCCCCCGTGTGGGCAAGTTATTTCTATTATAGTCCCGTTTAGGGCAAATATGTACTCCCTTTTTATTTTAGTGGAATGTTTTAATTTAAAATTTCATTTTATCATTATATGTGTAAATATAAAATATGAAATAAATCAAAAATATCATTCCTTTTAAATGATCTACCTTTAAATATTAATAAGAGTCTTAAAAGGTATAACCTATCTTGCATGTCATTATAGATCTGGCCATGATGGTAAAACCTGTTTAAAAATATTCAAATCCTTGTTAACATCTGAAAACATGTTAACACTCCTGGCAGATGTGATTCGTTAAAATCACGCATGTCATCCTTATATTGGATTCTTCCAATTCCTTTCGTTAATTATTTGAACGTCCATTTGTGATGTAGGGCCTATGAGCCATATGCATTGTCATATAAGACAAAAGACAGTTGTAGTCTATGACTCCCTGTCAAGAAAGGTAATGAACTACGATTCAAGCCTTAATGCCTCGATCCTATAAGATCACGGCTTATAAATTAAATTGTCCCTGTGACTAGGCCTTATGTGCCATTAATAATACCCTTAATACTTCATAATTAGGATAAATTATAATGAAAATCCTAAATAAATGTGATTAATAAATTAACCAAATATGGTTTATAATTGCCATGGTTAATGAATCAGCAAAGGGATGATCCCATAAATAACCTCTAAATAAGATATTGTCAATTGTTTTGTAGCAATCAAGCTACATGGCTGAATCGGAGGAAGTAAACAGTCACCCGAGAGAAAATCATGATACCACCAGGATTAATGTAGCTGGTGCAGATCTACAGGCATTAATAGACAATGCTGTTACTAGGGCACTTGACAGACAATTCAAAGAATCAAGTGGTACACACTCTAAGACTCTATCTATGGCACATAGTAAGCCCCCATCTAAAGTAAATGATTCAAAGAAGGATGATGCTCGTCACTCGTCGAATCAAAGAAGTGTTCCATCTAAACAAATTTTGTTCAACCAAGAGCCTCGTGTTAAGGGTTGTTCTTATAAGTATTTCGTCTCCTGTAAGCCCAGAGATTTCACAGGAGAGAAGGGAGCCATCGATTGTATGACCTGGCTCGATGAGATGGATACAGTGGTTGACATTAGTGGTTGTGCAGAGCAGGACGTTGTGAAGTTTGTGTCACAATCATTTAAGGGAGAAGCTCTAGCTTGGTGGAGATCACTGATTCCAGCTACAGGAAAGATCCACTTATACATCATGTCTTGGGAGCAGTTTGTTACTCTAATCAAAGAAAATTTCTGTCCTCAACATGAAGTTGAGAAGATTGAGACTGATTTGTTAACTTTAGTTATGAAGAATTTAGACTGTCAGGCTTATCTCATGAGCTTCAACACTATGTCACATTTGGTTCCATACTTGGTTACACCAGAACCAAAACGTATAGCTCAATTCATTGGAGGTTTAGCTCCGGAGATTAAGGCGAGTGTGAAGGCATCAAGACCTACTACCTTTAGGTCAATGGCTGATTTATCATTGTCTCTTACCCTTGACGCAGTCAGGCAGAGATCGCTTAGGAATTCGGATGAGGGGAAGAGGAAGTGTGAGGATGAGAATTCACGACGTTCCGATAAGAAGCACAAAGGGAACTCTGATCACAAGAAGAGTTCCGGGTCTAGAAAGGATGATCAACAGCCGGGTGAAAAGCCCAAGTGTAAAATTTGCAAGAAACGTCATCTGGGAAAGTGCATGTATGAATCAAAGTCCCAATCGCAGCCAAGAGCTTGTGGGATCTGTAAGTCTTCTGAGCATAAGACGTTGGATTGTAAGAAAATTAAAGATGCGACTTATTACAACTGTAACGAGAAGGGGCATATCAAGTCCAACTGCCCAAAGTATGCGAAGAAACCTGAAGAAGGCAAGAAGACCAATGCTCGGGTCTTCCAAATGAATGCTCAAGAAGCAATCCAGAATGACAACATGATAACAGGTACCTTTCTTATCAATGATGTCTATGCAAGGGTATTGTTTGATTCGGGTGCAGATAAGTCATCTGTAGATAATAAGTTTTGTAAATTGTTAAATCTGCCTGTTAAAACCCTAAGCACAAAATACGAAGTAGAATTGGCCGATGGTACCATAGAAACCGCTTCAATCATGTTAGATGGATGTTTCATATCCAATAGGAACCACTCTTTTCCATTGTCTTTGCTTCCTTTGAAACTAGCTGGATTCGACATAGTAATAGACATGGATTGGTTATCTCATAACCAAGCTCAGATCGTTTGTGACAAGAAACAAGTGGTTATCAAGACTCCGTATGGTGAGCCACTTACCATACAAGGAGACACTCAGCATGGGTTGCCTAAGCAAGTGTCTATGCTTAAGGCATCAAGGTGCATGAAGAAAGGTTGTGTCATTTTTATGGAACAAGTGACAATTGATGAACCAAAGCCCAAGATCGAAGACATTCCCATCATTTCTGAATACCCTGATGTATTCCCTGAAGAACTACTGGTTTACCCCCAGATAGGCAAGTGGAGTTCAGAATCAACATTATACCTGGAGCAGCACCTGTTGCAAGAGCACCTTACCGGTTGGCCCCAACTGAGATGAAAGAGTTGAGAACTCAGTTGGATGATTTGTTGGCAAAAGGATTTATTCGACCTAGCTCATCTCCTTGGGGAGCACCGATCCTGTTTGTGAAGAAAAAGGATGGATCAATGCGTTTATGCATTGATTATCGAGAGCTGAACAAGGTTACAATCAAGAACATATATCCATTGCTCAGGATCGACGATCTGTTCGATCAACTTCAAGGAGCAAGTTACTTCTCCAAGATTGACTTAAGATCAGGTTATCATCAGCTAAAGGTTTGAAATGAAGATGCGCACAAGACTGCATTCAGAACTCGCTATGGTCACTACGAGTTCTTAGTGATGCCGTTCGGGCTCACTAATGCACCAGCAGCGTTCATGGACCTCATGAATCGCGCTTGCAAACCCTACTTGGACAAGTTTTTCATTGTCTTCATTGATGACATTCTTATTTATTCAAAAAATCAGGCTGATCATGAGAAGCATCTTCGTTGTATTCTTAAACTTCTTCAGTAAGAAAGCTCTACGCCAAGTTTTCAAAGTTTGAATTTTGGCTTCATGAAGTCCAATTCCTTGGACATATGGTGAAGGGTAAGGTCCCAAAAACCTCGTATTGGGTACTTGGGACCATACCAGAACCTCATCCTTTAACCCTCTTTAGACCTTGCGTGGCCGCGCATTGGTCCAACAAAGAGAACTTAAGAGAAAAACAGCAGATAACACCCGCGGGCCAAAAGGAAGTTAATGAGTCCTTGCGCCATTCTCCATAACAAACAGGGATAAAAATCCCAGTTAAAACCTCCGCTTAATAATACCCAGACTTGGATATTATTTAAGCTGACACCACACGATAAGGAGCCACACCGGATTATGGCAATAATCTTCTAGAAGACTCAATCGTGCACCACCAGACGATTATAACCGTCTGAGACACATGTCATCATCTCGGGCCATCCTGAAAACACGATGATGGCATGGAATTGGAGAGAAACCTCCACTCACAATCCGATCAAGAGCATTAACGGAGGGAAAATAACCGCTTATGGAGTTAGCATCTTCCGTTAATATTTCAACAACGAATTTTCCCGCCCAAACTCCCGGCTATAAATATGAGAGTAATTCAGGTATGAACTTCAGGTCACATTCACTTCAGTAATACTTCTTCTTCTTCTTCTTCATAAACACATACTTATTCTCACGCCGGAGTCGGGTTATGGAGAGAACATCCCTTCTCCCCGCAATGAGGCTAACGGTGTTCTGTTTTGCAGTGTTCACCGGAGAAGAAGACCTGTCCCTTTGAATCAAACGAGAGAGAACCACCATTTTATGCAGAACCTAACCCCATGGATAATTTGATTCCGGTCATTTAGCCAGTGTTTCTTCATTGGCGCCCACCGATTTCTCTGTTTCTCCTTTTTTTTTTCTCATTTCCATTCAAGTTTCTTCACTCTCTGTTCTATATAGCAGAGAATTCATCATTTCACCCATCAAGTCCTCTGTCACACCCCGACCGCGTAGAACATACAAATCGCGGCGGAAACATCGGGGCGTGTTGTAACAGAATTAATGTTTCAAATCCATGGCAATTGAAATTTCGTTTTATTCAATATAAGTGTTACAATGTCTAAACAAACATGGAAATACAACATAATTAACTAGTCTTGCATCTTTTATTGTCACTAAAGCCCAAGTCTGCCTATGTGTATCTTGATCATCTTATGCAACAGTTCCTGAAAAACACATGTGAAAATATGGTACGTCAGCATAAAAATGCCGGTGAGATACATAGGTTTTGTGAAAATAGGTTTCATGACTTATGTTTGAGAAAATGTTTAGTCATGAACCTTGTAATTTGCTTTGACTTGTAAATCATTTGAAAAACGATAAGATCAGATGATATGTATAAGTAAATGTAAGGTTAGATGATTAACCATGTAAAAATGAGTTTGTATGAAGTAAGATGTTTGTTAACAATGTCTTGTGAAAAGTATGTTATTTGTATAAAATGTCATATGTATCAAACTGAAATGATTCAAATAACGCTACGACATGTAATACCATACAACCACTTATATATAGGAAGTACCAGCGGCGTATCCACCATGCTTGTATCATATTACACACGCATCGTTACTTAATCACTTTATCAAACCAAACCAATCAATGTAAGATGTCTATGTCAAATGTTTATGTCAAAATGTCTATGTCAAAATGTCATGTATGGCTAGTGAAATGTCTCAACTAAACCATATGCACAAAAGCAAAGTATTGAAGTAAAACTTGGTTTAAATCAATATTATGTCTTGTGTAAATGCATGATCAAATGTCAATCATGTTAAAATGTCTATGTTTAAACCAATAGTCAATAGTCCTTGTATAAATCATGTCAAATGTTTATAGTCCAAAAGTAGTCAAGTAATGTATAACCAAAATGATATGTATGGTAAGTAAAATTTAGACTACTTAAACCATAAGTAAAAATGTACAAAACAAAGTATTGAAGTAAAACTTGGTTTAAATCAAAGTTATGTTTTGTAAGATATATGCATGCTATACTGAATATGAACATTTATGAGGTAAGTTAACGCATACATTCAAGCCTTGAGACAGTCGGATAACCCTTTCAGTCAAGGTTATCAAAAGAATTGTATTCGGATTCAGTCATTCCTTACATCCAAACAAACCCGGGATGTCAGGAATGGGATTTGTCAAGTCCTATGGTACCACTACTTACTACCGAGCGGCGTAGCAAATGTTAATGAACGTAATAAAGACCCGTTTGTGCAAACCAAATGTCATATAAGTTGTATACATGTCATATGAAAACAATGTACTAAGTATGCTAAGTTAACATACAAAGTAGAAAAGTCTTGTAAATCAATGTGCTTAGCATGTTATCAGTCAACATACATAGCAGAAAAGTCATGTAAATCAATGTGCTTAGCATGTTATCAGTCAACATACATAGCAGAAAAGTAATGAAATCATGTACTATAATGTACTAACAAACATAGTCGGTATATGATGTGAAAACAGGAAAGCATGAAAGTAACAAGTAGGCACATGTGTTCCACCCCAAAACAGTTTGGAAAACAGTAAAAGAGGGGTCTATGTACTCACTTGAGATTGCTCAGAAGTCCTAGGATAACCACCAAGCAATGCTAGAGATCGCGGAATATCAAACGGCACCTAATATAGGTAACTACATTAATAAACCGGACCTATATCGGAAGACTGGGTAGCATGAGGGTTTGTAAACCAAATGAGTGTAGGAACTCATGTGATATGGTTAATCAAAGCCTACATACTAACTGAAACTTAACCTAAGTGTCTACGACCCATTACTACCCGTTTAGGTAGCTTATGCTACTTTAACGCGTCGTTCGCGTGAAACGCGTTCGGACCGCCTAACTAGTCCTATGACAAGTGTTATATGCCTAAACATGTTACATAATCAGTTATGTGACAAAATTTTAGGTTACATATGCTTAATTACCAATTATACATGAAAAGGGTATTCTGGTAATTTACCTAAGGCATATAAACTACCTATCATACAACTATTTAAACGATGTGACCATAGGGTATAACCTCGGAAGGTTATTCCCTACCTACTATGGTCACCTAATGTATTTGGTCGGATCCTAATGATCGACCAAACTGGGTCGGGTTCGAAGGTATAGGCGATTTATTAGATCGCCTACCCTACGACCCTAGACAACGTGGTAATCAGTGGGCATAGTCCCAAGGGACTATAACCAACGTGATTACACTCACGTTGCGAAGTTCAAACGAACTTCGCATTGACCATTACTGGTCAACGCTGAAAGTCAAACAAAGTTTGACTTTCTGACTCGAAAAGCAATAAAATAAGGAAAAGAACGAAAGAATACTTACGAAGGGTCCCCGAATGCTAATCCCGATCCAAGAACTCAGGTATGAAACAATGGTTTCAACTTAGAGCTCTCAAATCAGAATTCTTGTGCAAAATGAGGTTGTGTGGGTTGGGTATTTATAGGAACACCCGAACCGTTAGGATCGTTTGTCGAATATTGTGCCTTAATCATATCCGTACAAGTGTCGGAAGGTTATGGTGCCTAACAATGATCCTTATCAGCTGAGTATGCAAGTGGTGAACTTGTGGTTGTGGTTAAAACAGCTGCAAACAGGCTGTTAGAAACTCTGAATCTGGTCTGAACTTGGCTAGCGCACCGCTACGCTAAAAGTGTAGCGCACCGCTAGGCCATAGTTTGGCAGATTTACACTTTTGGTCCCTGAACTGTATTTAGGCCATTTTCGACACGTTTAAGGCCCGTTAACCCCATTTCAAAGCTCTAAAATGAAGTTAAAGTATAGGGAACTTAAAATGTGCTCAAAAATATCTCGGATGTCGGTTCGTTTAACCGTACGAAAGCGATGTTCGCTTAATTACGACGGAATGCGCATAAGCGTGAAAGACGATCCAAATGACGCGACGAATGGATTTTTCTTAAGGCGAACAATAAAATATAATGTAGTCATGCTTACATAAATTTTTGGATGTCCGGATGTATTCAGAACGTAAGTTATGCGCGAAAATGCAAACTTGTGCACTTTTTGACATTTTTAGTCCCTGAATGACACAAAAGTTTATTTTAGCATACCGAACACCTCAAAGCCTATTTCTAAGCTATGTAAAGGATATTTATGGTATGTTTAACTTATGGTCATGTTCCGGAATGTTTGTTACAGTTCAAATTGGCATACTTTCGCAGTTTGTCAAGTTTAGTCCCTGTAAGCGAATTAGCTTTGATTTCACCACACCAAACCTTCCAAAACTTATGTCTAAGTTATGTCAAGGTTATTTAAGGTATGTTAAGCCTATTTCACTATTCCGGAGTGTTTGTTGGATTAAACTGGTTATATTTACGCATCAGTGCGCGTATAACCTTCCAGAAAGCGATTTAAAGCTTGAAATTGAACAAGAGTTGATATGTGTAAACGATACACATATTTTTACAAATCCCAAGTATGAAATATAATATTTCATTGGTTTGGTATTTGTTTGATGGCCGTGAAGGCACAGGTGTTACAGTCTCCCCTACTTTAGGAAATTTCGTCCCGAAATTTATTTAGAGGAAACTTGTAAGAGTTTAAAACATGAAGTTGAAAAGATCGAACAATATTGGCTAGATTTCTGAACTTCTAGTAACTTTAATAATTATCATGATTGCAACGTAAGAGGGATACCTATATATACAAGTATATAAAGCGTCATTGGTGCGTCCACCGTACCTCCATTACATCGTCCTCATTTTGTTATTGTTGTCGCTATCGGTTCCTTCACATAATAAATCTTACTGGATTTCTGTGCACTAAATTTCATAATTATGTGCGCATCCATAATTAGAGAATTCCTTGCACAGTTCACACAGTCTATTTTATAATGTGTAGGGTAAAACCACATGAACAATCATGTGATGAGCGTGACTTAGACCGCCATAGAGTCCTTTAGACTAAATCAATAAATGATTTAAATAGACTATCAAGGAGTCTGTTCAGCTACATCACTAGATGTCATTTTTTTTAACCAAATTGTGAATCAATCTTTTTGACTAGACCACTAAAGGGTCTCTTATGAATCTTGGAATGGTACTATATAATCCAAGGGTCTTAACTATTACATAGAAGCCCATTTAAGGATTAAAGGTAGTACCTTTTGAATATCCTGCTACGAATCCCTCATATGAAGATATGAAAGATCCTGCAAGGATTTGGATAAAGAATATCCAGAGTAGTGAAAACACCAAAAATGCATAAAAGAAAACATAAGATGAGTAAACACATAGTCACATAACCACAAAATTGTTTGTTAATTTGTCTTGTAAATTGCGTACATGCATTTAAAGCACACTAGGAATCCATTCCGTGGATTTCATTTGGTACTTTAAACGTTATCAAGAATCCAACTATAAAGATAGAAAGATTCAAAAAGAAAATTCGACTTCGATTATTTGGAACCGAAGTGTTCGAATTAAGGTACATAAGGAATCCAATTAAGGACTCTGATTTGAATAATAATCATCCACAAGGATCTAATTGTGAGGATAAAAAGATCCCATATGGATTTAAAAGTTGGAGATGTTTTGAAACCTTGCACTGGACGTGCTTAGGTCAAAACATGATGTAAAATGCTTAAGAAGTTGAGATGCTTGATATGTTATGGCGACATATGAAGCAGAATTTTGAAGGTTAAGACAATGTATGAGGAAAATATTTTTGAAAACTATGCATGGGGTTCTTTTAAGAAAAAAAAAATGTGTTTAACGTTTTTGAAACCTTATATATAATACTTTTGAAATCATAAAGTAGGTGTATTAGATAGATATATTTACAAAAATGTTTTAAAATCATGCGAGATGAATTTTGAAATTATGTATAAGGTTTTTGAAAGACATGAATGATGCTTTTCGAAATCATGCACTTGATAAGAAAATGTATTGTGTTAATATTGTCTTCAGACTATATGAAATATTTTGAAATTAGAAAGGTTGGTTTTGATAAGATGGTCAATGTTTTTGAAATAACATAGACAATGCATCTAGAAAAATTGTTTTCAAACTATATGAAATGTTTTGAGATCATGAAGATTGTTTTGAAATACTGGTACTGTGTATGTTGAAAAATTAAAACGTAATGGGTATGAGATTTGAAAACACCCTTAGTTATCTAACCAAGGATTCAAAGGCACTGATGTGCAGAAGCATGATCACTCATAATGTCACTTTATCTTCTGTACTTTGTTTCTTAGAATGAAACGAGTACTTAAAATGTTCGAGGGAATCATGAGCGATCATTTGAAAGAGAGAATCACAAGAGTAGTTTGTAAGGAACATAGTTCCTTAATGCAGGTATCATAGGAAAAGTCATACCCACATGTAATTATACTTGTATATTAGAATTGTGAACAACAACTTTTATTTATGAACAAGACATATTGTTTCACAATACAAGAAAACAAAAGAAATAAAGACATAAGACAGCAACATCCTTTGTTCAGTCGAATGCTCATCCAAGGGTTGGATTTGCATTAGCAAGCTTCGGGCAATCCCTTAGGAAATGGCCCATCTCGCCACAGTTGTAGCAAGACCCTCGTGAGAAACGAGCTTGAGCAGGATTGTCGCCAGCTTGATTTGGTACAGCTGCAGTTGGGCAAACCCTTGCTGTATGATCTATAAGTCCACAAATCTGGCATTTGCGGCACCTCATACTAGGGTGATGATGGAGGCTACATTGGTTGCACAAGGGTGCAGTTCCATTGTATGGCTTCCTAGCAGGGGATTGAGTTGGTTGGTTGGGGATGATTTGACCATTGTGAGCGACCATGGCGAAGTTCTGAGAAGCCTTTGACTTCTTAGGCGATCGTTCATCCATGGTCTTTGATTCCTCGATTGGTTTATTGGCTGATGGTGTTGTCGCCTGACTAGGTCCTGCCTGTCTTGGTGACCCTTGTGTGGCTTCATCCTGGAGACGATACATGGCAGTAGCCAATTCAACAGCCTTCAGGACTACTTCGCCTATTCGTTGGGTAAATTTGGCAGTCTGCTTGGATATCTGGGCGTCATCGTGATGAAGAGACATTCTTGAAGGAAAAGAAAGGCATAGGGAGAAACAGGTGAAAGGTTATTGGACAATCAAAACAGAATGATAACGCATGAAAATTGCGATCATTTGTTTGTTACCTAAGGCAAACAAATGAGACAGTGACTAATCAAGGTAAACAGGTCTTATTAATGTATCACTGAAGACATGCTCGCCTATAAGTGAACACTCATCTCGAGAATTCCCAGGTAAGCACAACTGGTCTCGCGTCTGATGAGATGTATACGAAGTGCTTGCCTAGACAGAAAACCCAAAATACAGGCATTCACCCTTCCAGTTTGCACGTGTTCACATTATTTAAAACCCAAAACCTTGACGAGATTTTGAAAACTCAAAGGGATTCAAAACCATATAACAGAGAGTTCAAAACCTTACAATAGAGGGTTCAAAACCTAGTAATCAATCATCCTAGAACAGATGATTAGTTTTCAAAGCGGTTTTGAAATTTATGTTCTTGTTGTGGTCGTCGCCTAAGGATAGGTGACAGTATTGTTTTATGACTAAACGCAAGTAAACTCGCGTTAGGGTCCTAGAAAGGTTATAGTCTAGGTCAAAGCATTACTAATAACCTAATTCCCTATAACCATTGGCTCTGATACCATCTTTTCTGTCACACCCCGACCGCGTAGAACATACAAATCGCGGCGGAAACATCGGGGCGTGTTGTAACAGAATTAATGTTTCAAATCCATGGCAATTGAAATTTCGTTTTATTCAATATAAGTGTTACAATGTCTAAACAAACATGGAAATACAACATAATTAACTAGTCTTGCATCTTTTATTGTCACTAAAGCCCAAGTCTGCCTATGTGTATCTTGATCATCTTATGCAACAGTTCCTGAAAAACACATGTGAAAATATGGTACGTCAGCATAAAAATGCCGGTGAGATACATAGGTTTTGTGAAAATAGGTTTCATGACTTATGTTTGAGAAAATGTTTAGTCATGAACCTTGTAATTTGCTTTGACTTGTAAATCATTTGAAAAACGATAAGATCAGATGATATGTATAAGTAAATGTAAGGTTAGATGATTAACCATGTAAAAATGAGTTTGTATGAAGTAAGATGTTTGTTAACAATGTCTTGTGAAAAGTATGTTATTTGTATAAAATGTCATATGTATCAAACTGAAATGATTCAAATAACGCTACGACATGTAATACCATACAACCACTTATATATAGGAAGTACCAGCGGCGTATCCACCATGCTTGTATCATATTACACACGCATCGTTACTTAATCACTTTATCAAACCAAACCAATCAATGTAAGATGTCTATGTCAAATGTTTATGTCAAAATGTCTATGTCAAAATGTCATGTATGGCTAGTGAAATGTCTCAACTAAACCATATGCACAAAAGCAAAGTATTGAAGTAAAACTTGGTTTAAATCAATATTATGTCTTGTGTAAATGCATGATCAAATGTCAATCATGTTAAAATGTCTATGTTTAAACCAATAGTCAATAGTCCTTGTATAAATCATGTCAAATGTTTATAGTCCAAAAGTAGTCAAGTAATGTATAACCAAAATGATATGTATGGTAAGTAAAATTTAGACTACTTAAACCATAAGTAAAAATGTACAAAACAAAGTATTGAAGTAAAACTTGGTTTAAATCAAAGTTATGTTTTGTAAGATATATGCATGCTATACTGAATATGAACATTTATGAGGTAAGTTAACGCATACATTCAAGCCTTGAGACAGTCGGATAACCCTTTCAGTCAAGGTTATCAAAAGAATTGTATTCGGATTCAGTCATTCCTTACATCCAAACAAACCCGGGATGTCAGGAATGGGATTTGTCAAGTCCTATGGTACCACTACTTACTACCGAGCGGCGTAGCAAATGTTAATGAACGTAATAAAGACCCGTTTGTGCAAACCAAATGTCATATAAGTTGTATACATGTCATATGAAAACAATGTACTAAGTATGCTAAGTTAACATACAAAGTAGAAAAGTCTTGTAAATCAATGTGCTTAGCATGTTATCAGTCAACATACATAGCAGAAAAGTCATGTAAATCAATGTGCTTAGCATGTTATCAGTCAACATACATAGCAGAAAAGTAATGAAATCATGTACTATAATGTACTAACAAACATAGTCGGTATATGATGTGAAAACAGGAAAGCATGAAAGTAACAAGTAGGCACATGTGTTCCACCCCAAAACAGTTTGGAAAACAGTAAAAGATGGGTCTATGTACTCACTTGAGATTGCTCAGAAGTCCTAGGATAACCACCAAGCAATGCTAGAGATCGCGGAATATCAAACGGCACCTAATATAGGTAACTACATTAATAAACCGGACCTATATCGGAAGACTGGGTAGCATGAGGGTTTGTAAACCAAATGAGTGTAGGAACTCATGTGATATGGTTAATCAAAGCCTACATACTAACTGAAACTTAACCTAAGTGTCTACGACCCATTACGACCCGTTTAGGTAGCTTATGCTACTTTAACGCGTCGTTCGCGTGAAACGCGTTCGGACCGCCTAACTAGTCCTATGACAAGTGTTATATGCCTAAACATGTTACATAATCAGTTATGTGACAAAAGTTTAGGTTACATATGCTTAATTACCAATTATACATGAAAAGGGTATTCTGGTAATTTACCTAAGGCATATAAACTACCTATCATACAACTATTTAAACGATGTGACCATAGGGTATAACCTCGGAAGGTTATTCCCTACCTACTATGGTCACCTAATGTATTTGGTCGGATCCTAATGATCGACCAAACTGGGTCGGGTTCGAAGGTATAGGCGATTTATTAGATCGCCTACCCTACGACCCTAGACAACGTGGTAATCAGTGGGCATAGTCCCAAGGGACTATAACCAACGTGATTACACTCACGTTGCGAAGTTCAAACGAACTTCGCATTGACCATTACTGGTCAACGCTGAAAGTCAAACAAAGTTTGACTTTCTGACTCGAAAAGCAATAAAATAAGGAAAAGAACGAAAGAATACTTACGAAGGGTCCCCGAATGCTAATCCCGATCCAAGAACTCAGGTATGAAACAATGGTTTCAACTTAGAGCTCTCAAATCAGAATTCTTGTGCAAAATGAGGTTGTGTGGGTTGGGTATTTATAGGAACACCCGAACCGTTAGGATCGTTTGTCGAATATTGTGCCTTAATCATATCCGTACAAGTGTCGGAAGGTTATGGTGCCTAACAATGATCCTTATCAGCTGAGTATGCAAGTGGTGAACTTGTGGTTGTGGTTAAAACAGCTGCAAACAGGCTGTTAGAAACTCTGAATCTGGTCTGAACTTGGCTAGCGCACCGCTACGCTAAAAGTGTAGCGCACCGCTAGGCCATAGTTTGGCAGATTTACACTTTTGGTCCCTGAACTGTATTTAGGCCATTTTCGACACGTTTAAGGCCCGTTAACCCCATTTCAAAGCTCTAAAATGAAGTTAAAGTATAGGGAACTTAAAATGTGCTCAAAAATATCTCGGATGTCGGTTCGTTTAACCGTACGAAAGCGATGTTCGCTTAATTACGACGGAATGCGCATAAGCGTGAAAGACGATCCAAATGACGCGACGAATGGATTTTTCTTAAGGCGAACAATAAAATATAATGTAGTCATGCTTACATAAATTTTTGGATGTCCGGATGTATTCAGAACGTAAGTTATGCGCGAAAATGCAAACTTGTGCACTTTTTGACATTTTTAGTCCCTGAATGACACAAAAGTTTATTTTAGCATACCGAACACCTCAAAGCCTATTTCTAAGCTATGTAAAGGATATTTATGGTATGTTTAACTTATGGTCATGTTCCGGAATGTTTGTTACAGTTCAAATTGGCATACTTTCGCAGTTTGTCAAGTTTAGTCCCTGTAAGCGAATTAGCTTTGATTTCACCACACCAAACCTTCCAAAACTTATGTCTAAGTTATGTCAAGGTTATTTAAGGTATGTTAAGCCTATTTCACTATTCCGGAGTGTTTGTTGGATTAAACTGGTTATATTTACGCATCAGTGCGCGTATAACCTTCCAGAAAGCGATTTAAAGCTTGAAATTGAACAAGAGTTGATATGTGTAAACGATACACACATTTTTACAAATCCCAAGTATGAAATATAATATTTCATTGGTTTGGTATTTGTTTGATGGCCGTGAAGGCACAGGTGTTACATCCTCAATCTGAATCCAAAAGTTTCGTAACCCGAGATAACCAGATTGACGGAATCATGGGAATCAAAGGAAGCAACGACAGTCATTTAGAAGGAAATGACTCTTCGGGAATTCATAATCAACCAGATCCACTCCTAGAAAGAGCCCCGGAATACTGGTTCAACAGATTTCAGATCGCTATACAAAACATCAGATATGAGTTATCAAACGTTAGATCTGATACACCAAAAGAACGCAAAAAGAAATTCAACACTACAGTATTGGACCCACAAACACCTAATCAGTGGTACATCCAATCTAGTAGCTATAACAAGATGATTCAAAAATCAGAAGATACCAACTGTCCGGAAACTGAACCAAAGTAGATACACATGGTGCAGGGGGGTCCTTCACGAAGGCCAAACAAACGAAACCATAATCCTCAATGTAGGGAGCAAGAAGTTGTGTTTCCTGTCGTCCCCGGAGGCCCTCAGGAAGAACGACCAGTAATCATTACTGGCATCTTCGGCCACTACAGAACGGATTATATGTTCATAGATCCAGGAAGCTCGATGGATATTATATATGAACAGTGTTTCAAACAACTTGATCCAGAGGATAAAGCATGGTTAGAGCCGGTCGACTTTCCTCTCACCGGGTTTTGCAACGAAGCTGTGTTTCCATTAGGACAAATTGCATTTCCTGTAACTCTTTCAGATAGCGAGCATTCACGCACAGTCACAGTAAATTTCATGGTCATACCAGCAACATCGCGCCACGATGTTCTGCTAGGAAGAAGATCACAAAGAGAATTCAGCATGATCACTTCTATTCCACATGCTGCCTGCGGGTTTCCAACGGAAACTGGAGTAGCAATTCTGTACTCAAGTAAGGAGGTTATGTACGTGGATGATGATCCACCAGCAAAAGTGGCCAAGCCCTCAGCGCCAAATGATCGGGAAAAATGGGTCCTCAACAAAGAATATCCAGAACATACCATATTACTAGGGCACGCCATCTCGCCGACAATACGAGTACAATTGAAGGAATTGCTTTCGAACAATAAAGACATATTCGCCTGGTGCACAGCAGATATCACTGGAGTTCCGCGAGAGATAGCGCAACACTGTCTGAATGTCAAACCCTCAGCAGAGCCTGTCGCGCAGGGAAGACGTAGTCTCAGTGCAGGAAAAGCGGAAGCAATAAATGAGCAGGTCACAGAATTATTCAATGCCGGAATCCTGCGTGAAGTACAGTACCATACCTGGGTCGCTAACCCAGTCATGGTTCAAAAACACAACGGTGGGTGGAGGATGTGCGTCGACTTCAAAGACCTAAATAAAGCTTGCCCAAAAGATTACTACGCGCTTCCAGAAATAGACAAAAAGTCGACTCTCTGGCATCCTTCCGCTGGAGGTATTTTCTCGACTGTTACAAAGGCTACCATCAGGTCCTAATGAAAGAGGAAGATGAAGACAAAATAGCCTTCCGAACCGATAAAGGTATCTTTTGCTACACAAAAATGCCCTTCGGGTTACGCAATACCGGGGCTACTTACCAGAGATTGATGGATACAGTTTTTGGAGAAGACATCGGGAAACAGTTGAAGTATACATGGATGACCTCGTCATCATGAGCCACGAAGAGGAAACTATGCTCGAAAATATTCAGCGTACGTTCAATTCATTACGCAGCGTCAACTTAAAGCTCAACCCAACAAAATGTTCTTTCGGGATGGAAGAAGGAAAATTTTTGGGTTTCATAGTGACAAGGGACGGCTTTAAAGTTAACCCGGAGAAGGTGCAAGCCATCCAGCTAATGTCGTCACCTTCAACAATAAAAGAGATGCAAAGACTCGCGGGAAGATTAGCAGCCTTGAACAGATTCTTGGCAAATCACGCTGCGAAGTCTTATCCGTTCATTAGTACGCAGTGCAACTGCGCTAAGAAAACACATTTCCAGTGGACGTCGGAAGCAGAAAAAGCCTTCAAACAAATGAAGGAGTGTTTAATCCAGCTACCAACACTAACAGCGCCACGAGAAAAAGAACCGCTAATCTTGTACCTATCCGCAGCAGAGTTAACGGTCGGCGCAGTATTAATGGTCGAACGGGAAAACATCCAGACCCCAATTTATTACATTAGCAAGATGCTAACCGGTCCAGAGACGCGCTACTCGATGATAGAGAAACTGGTCCTCGCCCTAGTGCACGCATCACGACGCTTACGCCGGTATTTCTCTGGACATGTTATTACAGTTCTCACCAATTATCACTTGGGGCAAATTCTATCCAAGCCCGACGTCGCGGGAAGGTTGGAAAAGTGGGCCATTGAGCTGGGAGGATACAATATCCTATATAGACCTCGGCCAGCAATCAAGGGGCAAGTTCTAGCAGACTTCGCCACAGAAGTCCCCATAGACAAAATACAAGAATGTGAAGCAATCCATGTGACAACCCTCATAATTACATGTATCCGTACGATTAATTAATATTAAATTGTGCGTAATGACTGTGCTTAATTACAACTGATGACGTAACTGCTTTATGATTTTTGCATTTTCCAACTTTTTTCACATACTAGTCTTGTGCAGAAAATTGACAAAATGGTCCTGTATGCATTCCTAAGTGTTAGGAATTAAATGGGTTACAAACTATTACATAAAAGACACTATACGGAATAACTTAGCATTTTAACGGAACAGTATCTAACCGAACAACCGGACATTACCCGGGACACCAAAATATTGCAAGAAACATTGTTTAATTATTTTTTGGCTAGTCATGATCCCCGAACACCTTAACACCCACTAAAATATCTAGTAAACTAACTATATGCTTGGTTTTAAGTTATAATCTAACTAATGGTTACAAATTACATCTAGACCCCCTCCCCCTAGGCCTATAATCAGCCATCACCACCATCCCTCACACCATACTCTCCACGATTTGTTTCATTATTTTATTTGATATTGCTTGATTGTGTGCACAAAATATTGAGGGAAAGATTGGTATCAGAGCCATTGGTTATAGTGAACTTGGTTTTAAAAAGGGAAAAGCTTTTTGACAAAACCAGACTATAACCTGTACAGTGCTCAACGATCCACAACAATGCTTAGCTCCACGTGCAAGACTCGACACAATCGGTGGTATGATTTATGTTTATATTGTCTGTTTGATAGTTCACATAGTGCACTAGTTAACGTGATAACTGCTATTTGAACCTTGTGTGCTTACTCTCTTCTGTCATCCCACTCTTACGCACTTTCGCAACACTTTTCTCACTTACGTTGCTTCGTTATGAAGATCATGAGTGGACGTTTGAACTTGACTCAAGACCAACTGACGGTTCTAATCAACGAACGAGTGGCTGAGGCACTCGCAGTTGTCCCTGTAGGAGGTCAACATGCTTCGCCTCCCGTATGTACGTTCAAAACATTCATGGATTGCCGACCTAGTACCTTCAGCGGCACAGAAGGAGCTGTAGGTCTTCTTCACTGGTTCGAGAAGATTGAGTCTGTTTTTGAGATGTGTGAATGCCCTGAAGATCGTAGGGTGAAATTTGCTACTGGAACACTCGAAGGTGCTGCGTTAACCTGGTGGAAAGCACAGGTTCAACTGCTAGGGCTGGCGGTTGCTAATGCCACCCCATGGAATGACTTCAAAGATTTGATCAAGGAAGAGTACTGTAGTCGTGATGACATCCACAAGCTAGAAGTGGAATTTTTCAATCTGAAAATGACGGGGTCTGAAATTGAGGCGTATACCAAGAGGTCAAACGAGCTGGCCATCTTGTGTCCTACTATGGTGGACCCTCCCATCAAACGTATTGAGCTGTACCTCAAGGGTCTTGTACCAGAGATTTAGAGTCACGTGTCTTCATCTAACCTGGGTACCATTCAGCAAGTTATACGACTAGCTCATCGTCTCATTGACCAGGCGGTGGAGCAAAACTGGCTGCCCAAACGTATCAGTGCCACAACTACTCCTGATGCTCCTAGCGACAACAAGCGAAAATGGGATGGAAATTCGAGCAAAGGTTCTACCTCTGTTCTGTCTCAGTCACAACAACGAAGGACTGAGGACTATAAGAGCCCCGGTCAGCAGCCTTCGGGAAGTCAAGGGCAGCGCGGATACAAGGGGAATCACCCCAAATGTAATCGCTGTAACTTGCACCACAACGGGCCATGTAGTAGAGGCAACTATCATCAGTGCAACAAGCCTGGTCACATTGCAAGGGATTGCAAGAGTCAGCGTCCAGCGAATCAGAATCGGCAGCAACAGCAAGCCCCACCGAATCAACGCCAGCAGCAACAACAAGGTAACAACAAAGGGTGCTTTCAATGTGGTGCTGAAGGCCATTTCAAGCGAGACTGCCCCCAGCTAAATCAGAACCAGAATAACAACAATCAGGGGAATGGAAACGACAATGGGGGAAACAACAATGGTAATGGGGCAAGGGGTCATGCCTTCGTGATTGGACAGGGTGATGCTAGGAATGATCCCAACGTTGTGATGGGTAAGTTTCTACTGGATGACTTTTATGTTACTGTTTTATTTGATTCGGGTGTCGATACTAGCTACGTGTCCTTAAAAGTTAGTCAAATGCTTAAGCGTACTCCAATAATTTTGACCACCAAACACATGGTAGAGCTAGAAAACGGTAAAAGTTTAGAGGCCACACACATAATTAAGGGTTGTAATCTTGTTCCTGCTGATCAGACCTTTTCTATCGACCTCATTCCTATCGTTCTAGGTAGTTTCGACGTTGTTATTGGGATGGATTGGTTATCTCATCAGCAAGCGGAAATTCTTTTCAACGAGAAGATTGTCTGCATCCCTCGTTCTAGTGAAGAACCCCTCGTGATTCGTGGCGACAGGAGTGGTGCTGTTGTGGGCATCATCTCTTTCCTTAAGGCCCAGAAGTGTTTGCGAAAGGGCCACGCTGCCATTCTAGCTCTCGTTACTGACGCATCAATGGAAGAGAAGAGAATTGAAGACATTCCTATTGTACGCGATTTTCCTGAGGTATTCCCCGAGGAATTACCTGGTCTTCCGCCTCATCGTCAAGTCGAGTTTCAAATCGAGCTAACTCCTGGGGTAGCACCCATAGCCCGTGCGCCTTATCGTTTAGCCCCATCGGAACTAGAGGAATTGTCCACTCAATTGCAAGACCTCTTGGACAAGGGTTTTATTCGCCCTAGCTCTTCGACTTGGGGAGCTCCAGTGTTATTTGTGAAGAAGAAGGACGGTACCTTCAGAATGTGTATTGACTACCGCGAACTTAACAAGGTGACCGTGAAGAATCGTTATCCTCTTCCACGCATTGATGACTTATTCGACCAATTGCAAGGGTCGAGTTTCTACTCCAAGATTGACCTGAGGTCAGGATACCATCAACTGAGAGTCCGAGACGAGGATATCTCTAAAACAACATTTAGGACTCGTTATGGGCATTACGAGTTTCTGGTTATGCCTTTCGGATTGACGAATGCACCTTCGGTCTTCATGGATCTCATGAACCGAGTGTGCAAACCTTACCTGGATAAGTTTGTCATAGTTTTCATCGACGATATCCTGATCTATTCGAAGAGTCAGGAAGAACACGAGCAACACCTGAGGCTTATTTTGGAGCTTCTTCGAACAGAGCAATTGTATGCCAAATTTTCAAAATGTGACTTCTGGCTTCGCGAAGTCCACTTTCTAGGCCACGTGGTAAACAAGGATGGGATTCATGTTGATCCATCCAAGGTAGACTCGATCAAGAACTGGCCTGCACCCCGTACACCAACAGAAATCCGCCAATTCTTGGGTTTGGCGGGCTACTACAGAAGATTCATCAAGGATTTCTCTAAGATTGCGCAACCTCTCACCTCGCTAACTCAGAAGGGTGTCACCTATCGTTGGGGTGATGCACAGGAATCTGCTTTTCAGCACTTAAAAGATAGACTTTGTAGCGCACCTATCCTCTCATTGCCTGAGGGCACATATGATTTTGTGGTTTATTGCGACGCTTCCATCCAAGGACTTGGTTGCGTATTGATGCAACGTGACAAGGTCATTGCCTACGCATCACGCCAACTTAAAGTTCACGAAAGGAACTACACTACACACGACTTGGAATTGGGAGCAGTTGTTTTCGCACTTAAGATATGGAGACATTACCTGTATGGTACCAAGTGCACCATTTACACCGATCACAGGAGTCTCGAGCATATCTTCAAGCAAAAGGAGTTAAACATGCGACAACGTCGAGGGGTTGAAAATAAATCACATAAACAGAAGCGAAAACAAGCATGCGGATGCACTAAGCAAATTGGCTGCCACCAGCTTCAGACATCTAGAAAAAGAGGTGCGCATCGAGATATTATCCAATCCTTCTGTTCCTTTTAAGCAAGTAAACATCGTCGAGGTCGGCAACCCATCCTGGATGTCCCCGATCATCATGTACCTTCAACATGGAAAACTTCCAGAAGGGAAAGCGGAAGCTAGGAAGATCCAAAACAAAGCAATAAATTACGAAATGGCAGACAAAATTCTGTACCGAAAGTCATTTATGGGACCACTCCTACGATGTGTTGACAGAACAGATGCGCAATACTTAGTCAGGGAAATCCACGAAGGCTTATGTGTTGATTATTGTGGCAGTAGACTATTTCACAAAGTGGGTTGAGGCCAAGGCATTAGCTTCAACCACAGCAATGGTGATCCGCAAACTTATATGGGAACATATTATTTGCAGATTCGGATTACCATTGTGCATCATTTTCGACAACGACACCAACTTCACCTCGGAAGATCTTCAGAAGTGGTTCAAGGAAATGAAGATTGAACACAACTTTGCCTCTGTGGCGCATCCACAGGCAAATGGGCAAGTTGAAAGTGTCAACAAACAAATAGTTGATGGCATAAAGGCAAGACTCGGGACGGCGCGCAGAGGATGGGTCGATGAGCTCCCTAGCATATTATGGGCTCATCGTACCATCCCAAAAACCAGTACGGGAGAAACCCCGTTCAGCCTTGTGTACGGATCAGAGGCGGTAATCCCAGCCGAAATTGGCCTTCCATCGCCGCATATGCTTGCCATCGAGAAGCAAAACAATGAGAAAGAACGAAGAATGGATTTAGACCTTCTCGAAGAAAGGCACGAAAACACCGCCATAGCAGAAGCAAGATACAAATCCAAACTGGAAAAGTACTACAACGCGCGCGTACGCGTGTGTACTTTCGTTCCAAGAGACTTCGTCTTGCGCGACAACGAAGCTTCCAATGCGGAAAAACCGGGCAAGCTAGCGCCAAAATGGGAAGGGCCATACATTATCAACGAGGTCCTAGGCAAAGGGGCATACACCCTAAAAAGAATCGATGGAACGCTAGTCCCTCGCACCTGGAACGCGCAACAATTACGCAGGTGTTATATATAGTCGAGCTATTCAGCAAGTCAAACCTATACAGGCAATGTATTTTCCTATTTTACTTTGTACAATTGGCTCTACGCCTTATTAATGCAATGGTTATCCTTACACATGCTATTGTTTGTTACAAATTGCATATAGTTCTTTTGGTTTACGCGAAAACAATATGGTGAACATTGTACGCCTCATGAACAGTCTAAAAAAGCACAACCTCGCGTGCATTTTAGACATACGTTCACACATGAGCACAATACCATTCTCATTCACTCTACCTAAACAAATTAATTAAGCATATGCAACATATTGTAATTCAAACACAACTTATAAACCATCAAAACAGATATGCACAACAGTGCATCAAAAAATATCATTAGTGCAACAAAGCACTCTATACAAACCATTTACAAAAAACACAGCAGTGTTTCTTCAAAAAAGTACTAGTTACAAAATAAAACAAACTAAGAAAGCTGATCTAGCACCCCATACGGAGTATGGAAAACCTCACCATACTCGGACAAGGGATGAGGATCAACAATCCATGGGTTAACATCTTCGTCATCTTCAGATACCGCAACCGGAGGAATGACACGGGGACGTCGCTGGTAGACAATCGAATAACCTCCCCTCTGATCAGCCGGAAATAAGCGAGTCACTGTATGTGTAGACAGCCTGGTAACCCCACCGTTGTTGTCATCTGCAAGACGAAGACGGATTCGATCTTCTGAAGCATCCCGGCGATTTGCATCGTTAACACCTTCATCTCCGACACTAAGACCAGTCAACGGATTGGAAAGCAGAAGCAAAGCGTCTTCAGCTTCAAGATCTTGCAAAACCTCCGAAAGTCCCCTCCATCAAGCCGGTCGCCTATTCCAAAATTAGGAAAAGAATGTCATACCCAACTACGAATATATAGATCAGAAAGGAGCAGTACCAGCATCGAGAAGAGAACTGTGATGATTAAGTGTCAAATCAACTGACTTTGCAACGGCGCTGCCACTGCAAACATCACATCCCATTTAAAACCCTCTGATAGGGTCCACACGCGTTCCCAGAGCTACTGTCAGATAGAAGACGAAGAGGCAACATGAATTATATTTTCAAAAGATGACGTAAGCAATCGTCAACTCATGATTGCACAAACTCTTCGCCCAAAATAAACAACAATTCAGAATAAACAAAGGTATAAATATCTTTCCCCAAAGTCAAAAGATTTTCAGAATCAGCATAATAAGCAAAGTGTATCTTCTCATAAAATATTCCCCACTTTCGCGCCCAAAAAGCCCTACAGCAAAAACACTTCTCTCATATAGTCCAGTGCTCCACTTATTTTGCATAAGAGCAACACTGGACTGGGGGGACTTGAAGGGGTAAGGTCCCAAAAACCTCGTATTGGGTACTTGGGACCATACCAGAACCTCATCCTTTAACCCTCTTTAGACCTTGCGCGGCCGCGCACTGGTCCAACAAAGAGAACTTAAGAGAAAAACAGCGGATAACACCCGCGCGCCAAAAGGAAGTTAACGAGTCCTTGCGCCATTCTCCATAACAAACAGGGATAAAAATCCCAGTTAAAAACCTCCGCTAAATAATACCCAGACTTGGATATTATTTAAGCTGACACCACACGATAAGGAGCCACACCGGATTATGGCAATAATCTTCCAGAAGACTCAATCGTGCACCACCAGACGGTTATAACCATCTGAGACACGTGTCATCATCCCATGCCATCCTGAAAACACGATGATGGCATGGAATTGGAGAGAAACCTCCACTTGCCCACTTTCCACGTGGCAACTCCCCAGCCTTTGATTAAGATCGCGATCCGTGTGCTCTCACAATCCGATCAAGAGCATTAACGGATGGAAAATAACCGCTTACAGAGTTAGCATCTTCCGTTAATATTTCAATAACGAATTTTCTAGCCCAAACTCCCGGCTAAAAATATGAGAGTAATTTAGGTATGAACTTCTGGTCACATTCACTTCAGTAATACTTCTTCTTTTTCATAAACACATACTTATTCTCACGCCGGAGTCGGGTTATGGAGAGAACCTCCCTTCTCCCCGTAACGAGGCTAACGGTGTTCTGTTTTGCAGTGTTCACCGGAGAAGAAGACCTGTCCCTTCTCCCCGTAAAATCACGACCAATAAAATTAAGACACGTGTCATGGATTCTAAACATGTTATAAACCTGGATCATGATTAAAAAGGATATACGAAGAAATTAAAAGTGTCAACATGTTAATTATTACCTCTGAGTGACCTTTTAACGTTTTTCAACTTTAGTAAAATATAATTACATTCCCATAAAAATCTGATTACGATTTCATGGGTATCCGGTTAAATCATGTAATGAATAATTCAATATTCAAATCCAAGAATTTGGAATCCCATGTGCAAAATCGACCAATTTCATTCAATAACCTCTTTTTACAAGACTCCAAGGAAACCAATGCATGTCAATGCATTCTTAGCAATGCAGACCTGATCATATGGGCCTTTACTGCTGATAATGACCAGAGATTCAAGGTATTATAGGTTACATGGTCAAATGCCAAAAGTTCTCAATATTTTTTGTCTTCTGACCAAGTCTTACGGACCGCAAAGAGACCACCTTACAGACCGTAAGGTGGCTGATTTGGGCGATAAAAATTAAAAAGCGGATACGGACCGTAAGGCCCTAAACTTACGGTCCGTAAGACCTGTAACTGGGCAGAAAAATGGATAGCTGCCTGGCCAGCCAACTCCACCGCCTTAGGAAGCTTGTTTTCGAATTCAGGGACTGAGCCAACAGTATTACATGCATAGGGGACGCCTGGGATCATCAGAAATCAGTTATAGGCTTGTGTGGAATGATCTTGTGAATTTTGAAATCCTATATAAGACCCCATGTTGCAACACTTGAAATTGCTCACTTTGAAATCATTTCAAAACCCATCCTCTGGAGCTCTCTGGACATCAAGAAGTTTTCTTCAGTTCCATTTTCGTGCTAAGAGCTCTAGTAAGCATTCTTAGCCTCTCTAGTTCGTGTTTTATTAGTCTAATGACCGAAAGTCAAAGCCATCGTAATTAAGCTTTGACTTAGTGATTAATCACTAATGGTCCAGCCATTATTCGAATTGAAAGAGGCTATGAGTTGGTAATTATGTGGGTAATAAGTCCTTAAAAGGGCACCCTCTGATTATCACTCTAACTTGGTCAATTGTCGGGTCAAACTTAATATTAAAAAGTCAACAGAAAGCTATTTTGCAAATAAACTCATAATTAACAATGTAGAAGCTATGAAACCTGTTTTAACACTTATATAACTTGGTAATTAATGTAAGAACATGTCTAAGCATGTTCAACCCGACAATTTTGAGTATAGCCTCGGTTCGGAACCGAAAGTCGCAAAAGTAGACTTTTGCTTTGACTTTCCGTTTTGACCTGATTTAGCTTAGTTTAGACATGCCTTAGAGTTCCATTAGGACCAGATTATAGGTTAGTATAACCCTCTGAGATTATACAACTTGGTTCCTAATTAATCCGATTCATTTGCATGTTTCCGTTAATCGCTTAAATGTTGACCATAATGCCCTTTTGACCTTAAAACGAGATTCTTGAAAATGTGAGAGGACAAAAACCTTTATTACTGATTTATAAACATGTCCTAAAAATTTGACATCAGTTTGAGGTCTAAATTAGGAGTTATGCTCAATATCGTAATTTGAAAGCTTTTTATTAATTAAACGACATTATTAGCATAAAGCCTATCAAAACCCGAATTTTGACACCAAACCTTTTACCCACTAATGTAATATAATATTTTGGGATTTTTGAAGATTTTTACTAATTTTAAAACTGATCATAACATGGAGTTATTGCTTTGATTCGGTAATTGTCGGTTATACCCTTTTTGCTAATAAAATGAGTTTTAAATAACATTTTGATACCAAACTTTTTGCTACTGATTTTATATGATAAATAAAATATTTTAAACTTTATAAACTGATAAAAAACTCAGATTTCCTATTATAACCCAAAAATCGCTTAAAATCGACCTTTACGCGTTTAAAACGCATAGTATGGGTTAAAACTATTTTTGGCATATAAGACTTAATACCTACTGATGTTTTAAGTAAACTTTTATACTTTAACAGTAAGCAAAATTTTTAGACTCATATTTCTAAATTTAACCTTTAAAGCTTATGTGAAATTACCAAAATGCCCCTACGGTGCATAGTTTGGTTATAAATGATAAATTTCACATATATGCAATACCCTACTGATATAACTTATTAAATTAAATATTTTTACTGATCATTTAAGACCAGAACCTCTGATTAATATTTAACCTCTTTTATAATCCTTAAAATGACCAAAATACCCCTACGGGGCTTAATTTGAGTTTAAATCCATTTTGGGCATAATGGAAGGTATCCTACTGATATCACAACATATTTAAGGCATATTAACTTAGGAAACCTATTCATGACTCATTTGTTTATCCATTATGCATTTATCGCATTCGGTACGGTTTATGTAACTAGTTTGCATAAATTAACCGAAACGGGTCAAACCTTATCATTTTCACTTCAAAATCCAGAATGTGTTTAGTTTACCCATATTATACAAGTCTTCATATGTGTCGGGTCTAAACCACATTCTAATCCGGTCTTCGCTTAAACATGCGTTCTGAACCGTATACATTTCTTTAAAACTAACCGGTCTAAGTTTAAACTTAAGTAAGACCCGTTAGGAATCTAATAGGTTAATTAAAGCCTTCCTTCCAGATTTAGGAGACCAGTAAAAGATACTTGCACTTGCTGATTTGTACGGCTGGGATAAATTTGTATAATTTGCTCAGGTAAATACTTTTAACTTATTTTCCCTTATACGGGCTTGGGGTATGGTATATAAAATACCGCTTTTTCATGTATTAAATTTTTAATCGTATGAAGGTTAAAACATTGAGATAACCCGTTTAATCTGTTTTGTTTATTTTAAGCCTTTGGGGGGTTAATGACCGTGTCCTGGATATCCTTGGCTCATTAATTGTAATGGCCACGACTTAAGCACGGGGTGTAGGCACACACCTGCCGGTGCGTATGTAAGATAATGTACCCACCTGTTCGAGAATAACTCGCCGTGGGATATATTATGTGGTGTGTCTATTAATCTTTAACCCGGTTTTCAGCCCGGGCTACTGTCACACCCCAATATTTCCATGTATTTCTGGTGGGCCCGGTGGGGAGTACCGTGACGTAGTTGATATCATCATAGTCAAACAACACAATAATTAAATGCACAGCGGAAGCAAAAGATAGAATCATTTCAACTTTTATAAATTGTAATATTAAGTATCACGATATAGTTGAAATAGATCCACAGGCGGATCAAAATAAAAAGGAGACATTGTTCAACAGTGTTATGACATCCAAGCTTGCGAGACTTATTGTGGACGCTAGGAGAAAGCCAGCCTAGTTCTAGTAGTACCTGCACTTAACCTTTTTGTGAAAATACGTCAGTTTACACTGGTAAATACAATTTAACTGACTCATTTTTGAAAAGTTTAATAAAATTGATTTGAATGCACGTGGCACAAAACTTTTTATAACTTGGGATAATTATTTAAATATAATCTTGTAAAAGAATTACATGTTTCTTATGCGTTCAGTAGCCCGGTTTGTACCGGGTTAAAGATGAATAGACACACCACATTATTTATTTAGGCACTGACGGGTGTACGCCTACACCCCGTGCTTAGGTCGTGGCCATTTCGTAAAATGATGCCAAGGATATCCGGGACATGGTCATTAACCCCCCAAAGGCTTTAAGCAAACAAAACATTTCCAAACGGAGCATATCAATGGTTTAACCTCTATTCGATTAAAGATTCAATACCCGACCAAGCAGTATTTTATATACCATACCCCAAGCCCGTATAGGGAAAATAAGTTAATCAATCATAAATAGCAAGTGCGTGTAGCTTTTACTGGGTCCCCTATTCTGGAACAAAGGTTTATAATAACCTATTAGATTTCTAACGGGTCTTTAATTAAGCTTAAGCTTAAGCTTAGACCGGTTAGTTTTCAAAGGAAGATATGGTTCAAACGCGTGTATAAGCGAAGACCGGAATGGAATGTGATTTAGACCCAACAAGTTTGAAGACTTGTATAATATGGGTAAACTAACACCTTCTGGATTTTGAGACAAAAATGATAAGGTTTGACCCGTTTCGGCAAATATGTGTAAACTAGTTACATAAGCCGATCCGAACGCGAAAAGTGCGTAACGAGTAACCAAAAGAGTCCTATGCAAGTTTCCTAAGTTAATATGCCTTAAATATGTTGTGACATCAGTAAGATGTCTTCCATTATGCCCGAATTGGATTTAAACTCAAACTATGCCTAGTAAGGGCATTTTGGTCATTTAAGAGGTTATAAAGGAGTTTAATTAGTAATCTGAGTTACAAGTCTGATTTATCTAGTAAATATACTTAATTTAATAAGTTATAACAGTAGGGTACTAGATATATGTGAAATTTATCATTTAAAACCAAACTATGCACCTTAGGAGTATTTTGGTAATTTCACATAGGCTAAAAAGGTCAAAACTGAAATTCTGAGTTTAAAGCTTTAGCTTACTGTCAAAGTATAAAAATATATTTAAAATATCAGTTGGTATCAAACCTTATATGTTTAAAATAGTTTTAATACATACTATGCGTTAAAAACGCTTAAAAAGGCGATTTTGAGCTATTTCAGGGTTTTTAAAGGAAAGCTGAAAATTTTAACATTCCAGAAGGCTCAAAATATTTTATTTATCATAAAAATTCAGTAGCAAAAGGTTTGGTATCAAAATTATTTGTAAAACTCATTTTCTAGCCCAAAAGGGCAAAACCGACAATTACCGAATCAAGCTTAGAGACCTATGTTATGCTCAGCCAAAAATTAAATAAAAATCTTTAAAAATCTCAAAATATTATTTTATATCAGTGGGTAAAAAGTTTGGTATTAAAAATCAGGTTTAGATAGGCTATATGCTAATTACGCCGTTTATTTAATAAAAAGCTTTCTAATTACGCTAATGAGCATAACTCTTAATCTAGACCTCAAACTGATGTCAAATTTTAGGTGTAAGTTTATAAATCAGTAACTAAGGTTCCTACTCTTTTACTTTTTCAAAAATCACGTTTTATAGTCAAAAGGGCATAATAGTCAACATTTAAGCACTTAACGAAAACATGCATATGAACCGGATAACTATTGAACCAAGTTGTATAATCACAGAGGGTTATACTAACATGGGACCTGGTCCAAATAAAGATGTAAGGCAATTCTAAACTATGCTCAAACGGGTCAGAACTGAAAGTCAAAGCAGAAGTCAAACTATGCGACTTTCGGTCCCGAACCGAGCCTAAACTGAAAATTGTCTGGTTGAACATATTTAGACATGTTCTTACATTAATTACCAAGTTATATTAATGATAAAACAGGTTGCATGGATCCTACATTGCTAATTATGCATTAATTTGAAAATAAGTATTCTGTTGACTTTTTAAAGTTAGCTTTGACCCGACAATTGACCTAGTTAGAGTAGTACCCTTTTAAGGGTTTATTACCCACATAAATACCTACTTATAGGTACTTTTAATTCGAGATTTGACTGAACAAATTTAATTAATCTCGAAGTCAAATCTTAATTACGACGGTTTGACTTTTAGCTAATTAACTAAGCTAAACTGAATTAAGGAGGATCAGGGACACTTACAAAGGTCCTATGCACGATTAGGAAGTCTAAGGAACTTGGTTGCTATCCAGAGGAGCTCCAGAAATACACTTGTGAATGTTGCAAATGCAAGTGCCCAAATGTTGCAACTTGGGTGTCCTTATATATGCATTTTGATCACTTAGGATCATGCCAAAGAGGTCTACAAATGTTATGAGATCAGTACAAGTGCCCCTATTGCATGTAAAACCATTGGAGATGTCTCTGGTATAAGAAAACAACCATTTTAAGTCGGTTACAGACCTGCAACTGGCATCTGCAGGTTTTCTATCGTTGTGCTGCTCTAGGGGGCCGCGTAAGCCCATAAGGGATTCTTACGCGGGCCGCCTGGCCCTCCAGAACCAGCCAAACAAGTTTTGATTAATTGCAATTCAGTCCTTTGTCCTTCTATACGCGGTGTTAACTTCTTTTCTTGCAATTTCACCCCCTTAAGCTGACTTTTAAGGACTCCATGAGGTAGCCAAACATTCTTGAGTCCTTGGTTAACTTTGTGCTTACCCGAAAAGTCACAAATTTCAACGTTGACGCTTTTAACCCCTCGTATACGAATATTGTCATAACTTTATCATACGATAAGGAAACTTGGTGAAATTTTTATCACATATTCTAGTGAGTATAATTTATCATTACAAAGCTTCGGGTTTGCTAAAAGTTCATTCAGAGGTATACTTTAAACATGTTGACACATTTAACCCCTGTAGTTTGTAATTCCTCACTTTCTTTCACGATTAGGTTCGTATGATCCATGATTTATTCGTTTAAGGATACAAACATCATGTGGGGCTATTGTGAAGTATATTTATTCATTGTTGCCACTTTGACCCCTTTCATTCATGTATTTCCTCTGTTTGTCAACTTTAGTCCCTCTAGAGTATTCTTTCACACGTTCAAAGCTTATGACACGTGTCAATACATTATAGGTCATGAAATTATGAGGTGTTACATACTCACCCCCTTAAAAGAAATCTCGACCTCGAGATTTACTGAAACAAATGAGGGTACTTTTCTTTCATTGTGGACTCTACCTCCCACGTGTATTCGGGACCTCTACGGGCATCCCATTTGACCTTTACAATAGGCACATGCTTCCTTCGAAGTTTCTTTACCTGTCGATCCTCAATCGACAATGGTTTTTCCACAAATTTCAAGCTCTCATCTATATGCACATCCGTATGTGGTATGACTAGCGATTCGTCAGCTAGGCATTTCTTCAGATTGCAGACGTGGAATACGTTGTGAATACCATTGAGCTCTTCAGGTAAGTTTAACTTGTAAGCCACTGACCCGACACATTCGATGATCTCGAATGGTCCTATATACCTTGGGCTTAACTTACCTTTCTTACCAAATCGCATCTCTCCTTTCCAGGGTGAGACTTTAAGCAAAACTTTATCACCAACCTCAAACTTTAGAGGTTTTCGCCTCTTATTAGCATAACTTTTCTGCCTATCCCTGGCAGCTTTCAGGCGGGTACGAATCTGGAAAATCTTGTCCGTCGTTTCAAAGACTAAATCAGGTCCTAATAATTGAACTTCTCCTACTTCTGCCCAACAAATAGGCGTTCTGCATTTTCTACCATATAATGCCTCAAAAGGCGCAGCCTTAATGCTCGTATGATAGCTATTGTTATAGGAGAACTCGATCAATGGCAGGTGGTTATCCCAACTACCACCTAAATCAATTACACATGCACGAAGCATGTCTTCCAAAGTTTGGATGGTTCACTCACTCTGCCCATCAGTCTGGGGGTGGTAAGCCATACTAAAATTCAAGCGCGTGCCCAAAGACTGTTGGAAACTTTTCCAAAAATGTGATGTGTATCTGGTATCTCTGTCAGAGATAATTGACACTGGAACGCCATGTAGAGATACAATCTTATCTACGTACAATTGGGCTAACATGTCGGAGCTATAAGTCTCCTTGATGGGTAGGAAATGTGCTGACTTAGTCACTCTATCTACTATCACCCATATAGTATCATTTCCCTTCCTTGTCTTTGGCAACTTGGTGATGAAATCCATTGTCACCATTTCCCACTTCCATGTGGGAAGTTCAGGCTGTTGTAGCAAACCTGACGGCTTCTGATGTTCAGCTTTGACTTGTGCACACATCAAACATTTAGCCACATAGGCAGCTACAGACTTTTTCAAGCCTATCCACCAATAGTTTACCTTTAGATCCTGGTACATCTTATCCGCTCCAGGATGAACGGAATATTTAGAACTGTGGGCTTCCTGGAGGATAACATCTCGAAGTCCCCCATAAACTAGAACCCATATTCATCCATTTAACCTCAGAATTCCGTCCTTGCCATAGGATAACTGTTCTTCAGTTACTCCTAGCTTTTCATCAGGATAGTTAGCTTCTAATACAGCTTCCTTCTGTGCAGCTAACACCCTTTCATTCAAACTATTCTTTATCTCAATGCTCTTGGCATTGATCCTTATAGGCTTCACTCTTTCCTTTCTACTTAAGGCATCAGCAACTACATTCGCCTTGCCTGGATGGTATCTTATCTCACAATCATAATCATTTAAAGTTTCCATCTAGCGTCGCTGCCTCATGTTCAAGTCCTTCTGATTGAACAAGTGTTGAAGGCTCTAGTGATCAGAATAGATCACACACTTGGTTCCATACAAGTAATGTCTCCACAGTTTTAGTGCAAATACAACGGCACCGAGCTCCAAGTCATGGGTGGTGTAGTTCTTCTCGTGCACCTTTAACTGTCGTGAAGCGTAGGCAATAACTTTGCCTTTCTGCATAAGTACGCAGCCCATACCAGTGTGTGATGCATCACAATATACTACAAACTCATCAATTCCATCAGGCAATGTCAATACAGGAGTGTTGCTCAACTTCTGCTTCAAAGTATCGAAAGATTCTTGCTGCTTAGGCCCCCAGTCAAACTTGCTTTTCTTGCGGGTGAGTAAAGTCAGGGGTGCTGCAATTCTTGAGAAGTTTTCAATAAATCGCATGTAGTATCATGCTAGTCCAAGAAAGCTGTGAATCTCAGTGGGCGTTTTCGGCTCTTGCCAGTTCATAACTGCTTCCACTTTAGCGGGATCTACTTGGATACCACGTTCACTAACCACATGTCCAAGGAATTGGACTTCTCGAAGCCAAAATTCACACTTTGAAAATTTGGCGTAGAGTTTCTCATGATGTAGAAGTTTAAGAATACAGTGAAGGTGTTTCTCATGGTCAGCTTGGTTCTTCGAGTAGATGAGAATTTCATCAATGAAGACGATGACAAATTTATCCAAGTAGGGCTTGCAGACGCGATTCATGAGATCCATGAACGCGGCAAGTGCATTAGTGATTCCAAAAGGCATCACCAGGTGTTGGGTTTTTCTCATGTTTATCAAAGTATTTTATCCATATAAAATAAAAACGCAGCGGAAATAATTATTTAAAACATGTTACTTACAAGATATAAAACTCATTTTATGTGTAAAACCCAATCCCGGATCCATATACGAACATGCATGCTATCAAAATCAAAACACAACCATAGAGTGTTTAGAATACTACCTTCCAAGGAGTAAAGGATATGAAGATGATGATGCTTCTTAAACGGTTTCCTTCAAGTGTAGAAGACCTCAAGCTTGTATACCCCAAGCCTTCCAACAAACACTTGGTTTAGCTAGGATTTGAACACTTGCAACTCACTTGAAAGATCCCCTCTTGGAACCAACCCCTTGGCCAAAAATTAGAGAGTATCTTCTTGAGTTCTTGCACTTGAAAATTGAACTTGAAAAACCCTTGGATCAAAAGACCCATGACCGATTTTGAGAGCAAAACTAGAGGTTTTCTTCAAGTTCATCTTCTTCTCTACACACATTTTGTCATACAAAATTACTATAAATCAAGTGAGAGAAATGGTCACCCATATCATCCAATGAGAGGGTCTCTAACCATGCAAAGTGCATGGATTTTCATTGGGCCAAAATGGTCTTGAAAAGACCACCCAATCAAAGAGATTCTAACACATGCATTTGGATGCAATGTGATTGGCCAAAGCATTTAGGGAAGACCACCCAATCAAGATACATGCAAATGCATGAAATATTATTGGACCAACAATCTTGGTAAGACCATGGGGAAAAGTGGCGGCCTAGCTTTTATTTTATAAAAAAAATCAAATTCTTTTATAAAATATAAGTCTTGTATGTATTTTATAACATTTATAAAATATAACATACCATATTACAAGACTTTATGCAATCTTTTAAAATGTTATTTAACCAATTAAATAACAAAAAGTAAAAAATTCTCTCAAAATAAATTATCCATATAATTTATTAGCTTGTCAAGTGCAATTATTTAGAAAACCAATTTCTAAATATTCTAAGTGTTAATATTTATTTGTTTGATCATATCATAAGTAAATATTGTAAGTGTTTGTCTAGCTTGTATTTGGGTATGACTCGACTTGGATCATAACGTACTAGCCACATCAATTTAATATGTGTCTTGGTCATACAGAGTCCAACACCAGGAACTCGTAATGACCATAACGAGTCCTAAATGCAGTCTTGTGTACATCTTCAACTTTAACCTTCAATTGATGATAGCCTGACCTCAAATCGATCTTAAAGAAGTAGCTTGCCCCTTGTAATTGATCGAACAGATCGTCGATCCTGGGCAAAGGATACCTATTCTTGATAGTGACCTTATTAAGCTCACGGTAATCGATGCACAGACGCATCGATCCATCCTTCTTCTTGACAAACAAGATCGGCGCTCCCCAAGGAGACGAACTAGGTCTAATGAAACCTTTGGCTAGCAGATCATCTAACTGCGTCCTCAACTCCTTCATCTCTGTTGGTGCCAACCTATAAGGTGCTCTAGCAACAGGTGCTGCTCCTGGGATGATGTCAATTCTGAATTCCACTTGCCTATCTGGTGGTAAACCAGTTAGTTCTTCAGGGAAAACTTCAGGATATTCAGAAATGACGGGGATGTCTTCCATCTTAGGTTTTGGCTCATCAATAGTAACTTGTGCCATATAAATGACACAACCCTTCTTCAGGAATCTAGATGCCTTGAGCATAGACACTTGCTCAGGCAATCCATACTGGGTATCCCCCTGAATGGTAAGTTGTGACAACTGGCCCAAACCGGTGAATTCATGCACGTTGTATACTACAAAATATTGCTTTATGCATAAACAAGAGTGTTGCGTAAAAAATACTAGTAAACTCACCGGTAAGACACACTGTGTCAACAGAACTGCAGAAAGCAGTCAGACAATAAAATTGGAGCCTAGGTGTAGGTCCGACAACAAGAATGCATTAAAACCCAAGAGTACATTCAAGGGTTTAATATATATGCAATGCGAAAGCAAAATTAGGCACTAAAAAGCACCCGAAACGCACTTTAAGTGCAGAATTTATATAATTCAGCATTTAGACATATGAATATTTTGCAGAAATGTCATTTTATTATCCAGAATATTTCCCTAAGTGTTGGGAATCGATAGTGTTACAAAAAGATACTTATTAAACACTAAAAGGTGCAATTTAGCACTTTAACGAATCGGTATGCAACCGAACAACCGGACTATACCCGGAACATGAAAATATTGCCATTAACATTATTTCCCTTTTTCTGAGCCAGTTAGGGTCCCTGAATACCCTAACACCCGCCATAAAACACAACACACTACTAAGCGGGTTAATCACTTAACTAACCTAGACCAACCTAACTATTATCTAACTAATGGTTGGATTTGAACTAGATAACCCCCCCCCCCCTCTCTAACCGTCCCCAACTAGAGGGGACACACTTGTCCTTGATAGATTATCATAATCTCTTGTGCTTAAAATCTAGAAGACATATAAACCATTGGGTAATTAACTTGTGATTTGTCTATAAGTTAGATCCATAACACAACATAACTTACATCTCACAACTCACCACTCACACTTCTCTCTCCCTCCCTTTGGTTCTCGGCCGAAGACACAAGCAACACCACCACCGCCTTTCGACTTTGATCATCACATTCCAATCATCTACAAGTGTTAAGGATCGCATATAAGGAATCTTGGTGCAAACAGAAGGCGAAGGACCTCACTTTCTTGCTTTTATCCACTCGATTTGCGTCTAGATTCTTCCCTAGCCTCGAGCTAGTAGTAAGTTGCTTGAATCACCTTCTCGAACTATTTTGAAGTGGTTAAAATGATTTGTAACGGTTAAAACTCGTAAACATACAAGTTGAAGCTTAAAAGTCTACTAAAAAAACTAAAAATGATGGTTAAAAGCTCATATGTTGTGTAAAACTTGTAGTAATTGATTTGTGTGATTATTTGGACCCGATCTATGTTGTGGTAGCTCGGATCGTCATTTAACCCGGATGGTCATGATCATGGATTATGACATAAAGCTTGTTTAAGTGTAACAAGGGTTAGGTGATGAAACTCTACCACACATCAAACTTGAACTTGTGTAAAATCGATTTTACTTATGAAATGGTGTTCAAAACTAGTAGATCTACGGATCTACAAGCGGTACTTTCAAAGGACCAAGTGTCCAAGAAATCATATTTTCTAAAGCCGAGTCTTACATGAAAAAGAATGATTTTAGCAAACACACGAGTATGTAAACACTTGTGTAACACAAAGTTTCGACAAAATAACTATTTTTGAATGTTGACCGGAAGTTGTAAAGATGTAACTTCTTTAAAAGCGAGACTTTCAAGAAACAAAGTTGATCTATACAAAGATCCACTAAAAATAATGGAGGGATACTACCTATTTTGGAAAAACCACAAGTTCATGTATTTCTGCGATTATATCTATTTTAACTAGTTGCATATTGTTTATTGTTGAATGAGGAGATTGTTGACGATTTAAAAGAAAATAAACACATGTTTTGAAAACATGGGAAACCTCCATTTTTAGGGGAAACTCTGTCAAATTTTTTATAAATTTTGACACTTAGAAAAATATAAGTTTTTGAGAAACTTATTCCCTAAAAATGTATTTAAAAGTATTACCAAGGTTTCCCTAATTTTTGGTGATAAGAAATGAGGATTTCTTCAAGAATAAAAATGGATATAAGTATGTATATTTTTGAGAGAAAAATATATATTATTTTATCACCAACTTTTGTGCTAAGTATATATAGTATGTGTTATACGTGCTAGCGTATTAAGACGTAAAAATACACTAAATACTCGCGAGGAGTATAAACATAAAAATACACATACAAAATACAAGATACATAATTCGGGTGCGAAGTGCAAAACACAAAAGACTTATATTTATTTTAGAGGAAATAATATAAGTAAGATACGTAGTTAAAAATATGAAATATTTTTAACACAACAATACAAATACAAAAGAGAGTGACTGTACTTGTGCGATACAAGTCTAGTGACTAACATTAAGAAAACGCGTATAGGTTACGACGTTAATTAAGCAAATCTGGTGAAGTTTACGACGCAAGGAACGCAAAGTTGTGAGTTCATGCTCCCCCTTTTCTTTTAACTGTTTTTAGTTTTATAACTCGGGGGTGAAATACATGTTACAAATACTTTAATATTTACAAATTGGTATGTTGTGTACTGAAACGAGAAGTACTCTTGGCGAAAACTAGTGCCAAGAATTGATACGAGAAATCGTGTCACGAATAGGGTACCATAAGCACCATTAATCGTGTACATACTTAGACCGCAGAACAAAAGGTTAGATCTAATGGGTTCCGGGCAGCCCCACTCTTGGCCACTCTTTTACCAAGCAGTGTTTTTGTGTCTCAGTCGTGAATCGACTACAGAAAAATGCCTATGGTTTGGTGACTTCCTATGTCGTGTCACATGTTAATGGCTTTGCAACCCATTAACACTTGATACATACAGAAATATTTGATTTATACATGAGTACGTGGTGTACACAAAAGACTTGATTTATACAAAATACAAATTATGTTTTCATACAAAGTATACAAACGTGAAATACAAAAATTGCATGAATTCACACCAACTTTATGTTGACATTTTTCCAAAACTCACATGTATTTCAGGTAACTAGGATGGATGTGCGCGCGGTCTTACTCATGCTCGTGGATGTCGCTTTGTCTATCTTTAAATAAAGTTGTGACTTTTAAGACAATATGTTAACTCGTGTTGTAAACACTTGACATATGTTTTCAGTAATGTAAGATATTTTTGAGCATGTAGTATGTTTACTCTTCGTATGCAATGAGAACCTTTCATGATCACACCTCGTGCTTCCGCCGCAGAAAGGGGTGTGACATAAGTGGCTCACCAGACGGGGTTTTGACTACCACTTGCTTCTTGTTGCACACAATCTGGGCTTGGTTATGCGATAACCAATCCATACCTATCACTATATCAAAATCGGCTAGCTTAAAGGGAAGTAAGGACAAAGGAAAAGAGTGGTTCCTAATGGATATAACACATCCATCTAACAAAGTTGAGGCGATTTCTATGGTTCCATCAGCTAATTCCACTTCATACTTCACACTTAAGGCTTTAACAGGTAAATTTAGTAAGTTACAAAACTTATTATCTACAAATGATTTATCAGCTCCTGAATCAAATAGCACTCTCGCATAAACATCATTTACGAGGAAAGTACATGTGATCACATTGTCGTCCTAAACAGCTTCCTTTGCATCCATCCTGAAGACCCTAGCATTGGTCTTTTTCCCACCCTCAGTTTTCTTGGTGATCTTTGGGCAATTGGACTTGATGTGTCCTTTTTCATTGTAGCTATAGCACGTAGCATCCTTTATTTTCTTACAGTCTAAGGTTCTGTGCTCAGAAGACTTGCAAATCCTACATGCCCTTGGCTGTGACTGGGATTTTGACTCGAGTCTGCACCTCCCAAAATGGTTCTTCTTACAAACCTTAACTTGGGCTTATCTCCAGATTGATGCCCATCCTTCTTAGATCCAGATCCCTTCTTGTGGTCATTGTTTCCCCTGTGCTTCTTGTCTGACCGTCGTGAATTGTCATCTTCACGCTTCCTTTTCTCGGCATCCGTGTTCCTCAGCAATCTCTGCCTGACCGCGTCCAGTGTGAGGGACAGGGATATATCAGCTGCAGACCTAAATGTAGCTGGCCGAGAGGCTTTTACACTTGCCTTAATTTCTGGGGCTAAACCCCCAATGAAACGAGCTATTCTTTTGGGTTCCAGGGTCACAAGATAAGGAACCAACCTTGACATTGTATTAAAGCTCGTAAGGTGTGCTTGGCAATCCAGATTTTTCATTACCAATGACAGAAAATCTGACTCAATCTTTTCAACCTCATGCTGAGGACAGTAGTTCTCCTTGATGAGGGTAACAAATTGTTCCCATGTCATATTGTACAGTGGAATCTTCCCAGTAGCTTGAATCAACGATCTCCACCAGGCTAAGGCCTCACCTTTGAACGATTGAGATACAAACTTTACTACATCCTTATCAGCGCACCCGCTGATATCAACCACAGTATCCATTTCATCCAACCATGTCATGCAGTCAACCACTCCTTTCTCCCCGGTAAAGTCCCTGGGTTTGCATGAGACGAAGTATTTATACGTACAGGACTTACTACGCGGTTCCTTCTTAAGCTCGATTTTCTTTGACGGGACACTTTGCTGGTTCGAGGAGTGATGATCGTCATCATCCTTCTTTGGCTTATCTAGCTTAGAGGGTGGCTTACTATGAGCCTCAGAATGTGTTTTTGGCTTAGAATGGGGTGCTGATTGGGTCCTGCTTCGAGTACTACTCGATTCACTATACTGCCTATCTATGGCTTTAGTAACAGCATTGTCAATTAATACTTGGAGTTCTGCACCAGTTATATTAATCCTGGTGGTGTCATGATTCTCCTTTGGCCGACCGTTGACCTCTTCAGACTCGGCCATGTAGTTGGTCTGCTACATAAAATGATGACAATGATTCATTTAAGGAATTATAATAGGTTTGTCATCTTGATAATTTATTAACCATGGTAATTAAAGAACCATATTGGTTAATTTGTCAAGAAATTTCATTTAGGACTTTTCATTAGTAACCCTTAGTTCTAGAATATAATATAATAATGGCACAATAGGCCTAGTCACATGGACATTTCTAAATTTTTGGTCAAGATCTTATAGGATCTAGTTATTAAGGTTTGAATCAAGTTTCATTACCTTTCTTGACAGGGAGTTTATAGGCTACGACTGTCTTTTGTCTTATATGACAATAATTATAGCCCTTAGGCATTACATCACAATCGGATGTTTAAATAATAAAATAATTGGGATAATTCAGCGTGTAAGGGTGGCATGCGCGATTTTGCGGATCACATTAGCCAAGAATGTTAACATGTTTGCAGATGTTAATAGAGATTTGAATCTTTTAAACAGGTTTTACCATATTGGCCAGATCTTATAATGACATACAAGCTAGGTTTTACCTTTTAAGATTCTTATTTAACATTTAACGCAGAACAATCCTAAATTGAGATGTTAATAAGGATCTGAATCTAATTGGGGAACTACCATCTTGGCCTGGTCTTAAAATGACACAAAGGCTAGGTCTTGTCCCTTTAGATTTTATCATTTTTAATATAATGATAGATCTTGTAAAAATATTGTTATTATTTATTTTGTATTTTTTTTATTCATGCATACAACTAAAAATAGAAATTTAAATCTAACCATTTCACCACATAAATTTAAAATACGAGTCTGCCCTAAACGGGTCTTCCAACTGAAATAACATGCCCACGCAGGGGCTTAACCAAATAAACATACCCACACAGGGGTCAAACAAAAGACTTGCCCACGCAGGGGCTTAACAAACAAAACATACCCACGCAGGGGTTAAAACAGAAAACAGGCCCACACAGGGGCTCAACTGAAAACAAGGGAATACAACCAACAATTTGAAGGATTCAATGGTCCTTCTTGCTCTTCCCTTTTATTAAACCTGCTAATACCTTGAAGAAACCTTGTCGTTCCCTGCAATCTCTGTGAACTTGCTGCTCAACCTGATCCAATCTTTGGAGAATTTCCTCCCACTCAGGCGGGGAAAACCGTGTACATGCGGTTGCGGCTGCGACTGATGTGGAGGTCGAAGAGACGGTTGTTGTTGGTACCTATAAGCTGGGTATCCAACTCCCCAAGGAGCTCCGTAAGGCCCTTCGGGGTTAAGAGCATTGTAGTTCCACGCCGCTAGGTATGGGTCGATCTCAGCATAATTGAAGCTGGTGTGAGCCGGCTGCTCAAAGGGATTATACGTTGCTGGGCCAGCGTACGTGGGAATTGGGTTGTCAAAACCCAAAGGTGGCGGCATGATAGGTGCAGAGTTCACTTCTGGGTTGGGGTTTGAAGGTCCCCCAAACTGCTGGTCTTCTCGAAGCGGCGGATAGTGGCTGCTACTCGATGGTTGGGGGTGCTGATATGCACTCCTCTTCCTTGCACGGACATCCGTGCGTTTGTTCTCCTTTGTCTCGGCGGCTCAGGAGGCTGCTACTGAGGTGGTGGTGGTGGTGGTGGCGGGGTTACCGCCACAAAGCGAGAGTCCCTAGAAGGATCCGATTGTTGCTGCTGCTGAGGCGTTGAATGATAAGAAGGTGTGAAATACCATTCACACTGGTTGAACCTTGCTTGGTAGCTATCTGGACCACGGTAAGGTGATCCATGGAACAACGATCCGTCAGAGATTTCAATAGGATGTGTGGGGGGTACCGGACGGTGGTTCAGTAGGGTCGGTATCCTCGTCCATGTCCATGTCGTGATCTCCAGAAAAATGATCTTCAGGTCTCAATGGGTTAATACCCACTGGTTCCTCGAGGTAGTTTGCCGGGTTGAACCGGCTTTGAAAGATTTGAGACGGGTTGTCAAAAGAATGGCATGAGTTGGACCGCTGGAGAGGGATAAACGAAGGTTGTGGGTTTTCAGGTTCGTTTTCTAATGGGGTCCAAAAGAGTGTAAGTAAGAAGGTGACGAAGCTAACGAGACAGATCGCCTCGCCGGCTGTAGATGTGCCCTCCAGTCCCCCTGTGGACTGGTATGTATGTTGACGGGTGAGGTCCGTCTTTGAGAAGGCCCGGCCTCCTGGGCGTGGCCTGTTACAGGTGACTTTCCCTTTCTTCTGAAGAATATTGGTGGCATATTTAGACCTGTCAACATAAACAAAGATAACAACAAAGAATAATATAAAAGACAAAATAAACAAAAATCAGGATTTGTCCTATGTTCTTTGTCTAGACTCGAAAATTCGAAGAATGTGCAATTGTGTAACTGATATTAAACACAAAAGGCTAGTGTTTAATTCACTCAGTGTTGGCTCTGATACCCACATGTCACACCCCAATATTTCCACGTATTTCCGGTGGGCCCGGTGGGGAGTATCGTGACGTAGTTGATATCATCATAGTCAAACAACACAATAATTAAATGCACAGCGGAAGCAAAAGATAGAATCATTTCAACTTTTATAAATTGTAATATTAAGTATCACGATATAGTTGAAATAGATCCACAGGCGGATCAAAATAAAAGGAGACATTGTTCAACAGTGTTATGACATCCAAGCTTGCGAGACTTATTGTGGACGCTAGGAGAAAGCCAGCCTAGTTCGAGTAGTACCTGCACTTAACCTTTTTGGGAAAATACGTCAGTTTACACTGGTAAATACAATTTAAGTGACTCATTTTTGAAAAATTTAATAAAATTGATTTGAATGCACGTGGCACAAAACTTTTTATAACCTGGGATAATTATTTAAATATAATCTTGTAAAATAATTACATGTTTCTTATGCGTTCAGTAGCCCGGTTTGTACCGGGTTAAAGATCAATAAACACACCACATTATTTATTTAGGCACTGACGGGTGTACGCCTACACCCCGTGCTTAGGTCGTGGCCATTTCGTAAAATGATGCCAAGGATATCCGGGACATGGTCATTAACCCCCCAAAGGCTTTAAGCAAACAAAACATTTCCAAACGAAGCATATCAATGGTTTAACCTCTATTCGATTAAAGATTCAATGCCCGACCAAGCGGTATTTTATATACCATACCCCAAGCCCGTATAGGGAAAATAAGTTAAAAGTATTTACCTTTGCAAGTATCAATCACAAATAGCAAGTGAGTGTAGCTTTTACTGGGTCCCCTATTCTGGAACAAAGGTTTATAATAACCTATTAGATTTCTAACGGGTCTTTAATTAAGCTTAAGCTTAGACTGATTAGTTTTCAAAGGAAGATACGGTTCAAACGCGTGTATAAGCGAAGACCGGAATGGAATGTGATTTAGACCCGACAAGTTTGAAGACTTGTATAATATGGTAAACTAACACCTTCTGGATTTTGAGACAAAAATGATAAGGTTTGACCCTTTCGGCTAATATGTGTAAACTAGTTACATAAGCCGATCCGAACGCGAAAAGTTCGTAACGAGTAACCAAAAGAGTCCTATGCAAGTTTCCTAAGTTAATATGCCTTAAATATGTTGTGACATCAGTAAGATGTCTTCCATTATGCCCGGATTGGATTTAAACTCAAACTATGCCTAGTAAGGGCATTTTGGTCATTTAAGAGGTTATAAAGGAGTTTAATTAGTAATCTGAGTTACAGGTCTGATTTATCTAGAAAATATACTTAATTTAATAAGTTATAATAGTAGGGTACTAGATATATGTGAAATTTATCATTTAAAACCAAACTGTGCACCTTAGGGGTATTTTGGTAATTTCACATAGGCTAAAAAGGTCAAAACTGAAATTCTGAGTTTAAAACTTTAGCTTACTGTCAAAGTATAAAAATATATTTAAAATATCAGTAGGTATCAAACCTTATATGTTTAAAATAGTTTTAATACGTACTACGCGTTAAAAACGCTTAAAAAGACGATTTTGAGCTATTTCCGGGTTTTTAAAGGAAAGTTGAAAATTTTAACATTCCAGAAGGCTCAAAATATTTTATTTATCATAACAATTCAGGAGCAAAAGGTTTGGTATCAAAATTATTTGTAAAACTCATTTTATAGCCCAAAAGGGCAAAACCGACAATTATCAACACAAGACGATTTTGAGCTATTTCCGGGTTTTTAAAGGAAAGTTGAAAATTTTAACATTCCAGAAGGCTCAAAATATTTTATTTATCATAAAAATTCAGTAGCAAAAGGTTTGGTATCAAAATTATTTGTAAAACTCATTTTATAGCCCAAAGGGGCAAAACCGACAATTACCGAATCAAGCTTAGAGACCTATGTTATTCTCAGCCAAAAATTAAATAAAAATCTTTAAAAATCTCAAAATATTATTTTTTATCAGTGGGTAAAAATTTTGGTATTAAAAATCTGGTTTAGATAGGCTATATGCTAATTACGCCGTTTATTTAATAAAAAGCTTTCTAATTACGCTAATGAGCATAACTCTTAATCTAGACCTCAAACTGATGTCAAATTTTAGGTGCAAGTTTATAAATCCGTAACTAAGGTTCCTACTCTTTTACTTTTTCAAAAATCATGTTTTATAGTCAAAAGGGCATAATAGTCAACATTTAAGCACTTAACGGAAACATGCATATGAAGCGGATAACTATTGAACCAAGTTGTATAATCACAGAGGGTTATACTAACATGGGACCTGGTCCAAATAAAGCTCTAAGGCAATTCTAAACTATGCTCAATCGGGTCAGAACTGAAAGTCAAAGCAGAAGTCAAACTATGCGACTTTCGGTCCCGAACCGAGCCTAAACTGAAAATTGTCGGGTTGAATATGTTTAGACATGTTATTACATTAACTACCAAGTTATATTAATGATAAAACATGTTTCATGGATCCTACATTGTTAATTATGCATTAATTTGAAAATAAGTATTCTGTTGACTTTTTAAAGTTAGCTTTGACCCGACAATTGACCTAGTTAGAGTGGGAATCAGAGAGTACCCTTTTAAGGGTTTATTACCCACATAAATACCTACTTATAGGTACTTTTAATTCGAGATTTGACTGAACAAATTTTAATTAATCTCGAAGTCAAATCTTAATTACGACGGTTTGACTTTTAGCTAATTAACTAAGCTAAACTGAATTAAGGAGGATCAAGGACACTTACAAAGGTCCTATGCACGATTAGGAAGTCTAAGGAACTTGGTTGCTGTCCAGAGGAGCTCCAGAAATACACTTGTGAATGTTGCAAATGCAAGTGCCCAAATGTTGCAACTTGGGTGTCCTTATATATGCATTTTGATCACTTAGGATCATGCCAAAGAGGTCTACAAATGTTATGAGATCAGTACACGTGCCCCTATTGCATGTAAAACCATTGGAGATGTCTCTGGTATAAGAAAACAACCATTTTAAGTCGGTTACAGACCTGCAACTGGCATCTGCAGGTTTTCTGTCGCTGTGCTGCTCTAGCGGGCCGCGTAAGCCCATAAGGGATTCTTACGCGGGCCGCCTGGCCCTCCAGAACCAGCCGAACAAGTTTTGATTAATAACAATTCAGTCCTTGGTCCTTCTATACGTGGTTTTAACTTCTTTTCTTACAATTTCACCCCCTTAAGCTGACTTTTAAGGACTCCATGAGGTAGCCAAACATTCTTGAGTCCTTGGTTAACTTTGTGCTTACCCGAAAAGTCACAAATTTCAACGTTGACGTTTTTAACCCCTCGTATACGAATATTGTCATAACTTTATCATACGATAACGAAACTTGGTGAAATTTTTATCACATATTCTAGTGAGTATAGTTTATCATTACAAAGCTTCGGGTTTGCTAAAAGGTCATTCAGAGGTATACTTTAAACATGTTGACACATTTAACCCCTGTAGTTTGTAATTCCTCACTTTCTTTCACGATTAGGTTTGTATGATCCATGATTTATTCGTTTAAGGATACAACATCATGTGGGGCTATATTTATTCATTGTTGCCACTTTGACCCCTTTCATTCATGTATTTCCTCTGTTTGTCAACTTTAGTCCCTCTAGAGTATTCTTTCACACGTTCAAAGCTTATGACACGTGTCAATACATTATAGGTCATGAAATTACGAGGTGTTACAGCTACTGAACGTATAATAAACATGTAATTCTTTAACAATTTTATTTTTAAATAATTATCCCAAGTTATAAAAGATAATTTGTGCCTTGTGCATTTAAATCAATTTTCTTAAACCTTTTTAAAATGAGTCGGTTAATTGTATTTATCAGTGAAAACTGACGTATTTTCCAAAAAGGTTAAGTGCAGGTACTAAGCGTAATGGGCTGGCTACTCCTAGAATCAATAATGAGTCTTGCAAGCTTAGATGTTTATTAATCTGTTGAACAATGTTCCTTTTATCTTTGATCCGCCCGTGGATCTCTTACAATCGTTTTTGTAATAATTGATATTACTTTCATTCGGTTTGTAACGTTTTTATCTTTCGACTTCCGCTGTGTATTAAACTGTGATAAATTGTCTATGATGATATCAACTACGTCACGATACTCCCCACCAGGCCCACCGGTAATACGTGGAAATATCGGGGTGTGACAGGATAGGAGAGACTAATTTTGCCAAAATTGAAAACTATGAATGTGGAGGGACTAAAAGTGTTAACATGCTGAAATTATGCCTCTGAGTGACCATATACGGTGTCCGTATTCTCAAATGAGCAACTTGTTGGATGAGAGGAACCGTTTGTGAAATCGTTTGAAAGTTTGTGAGATATGGAGGGTTAAAAGAGTCAACATGTTAATTTATACCTTTGAGTGACCTTTTAACGCACTGGGAACTTTGATGTTTGGTCATACTCCCGGGTATACCTAATACTGACTTTGAGGGGTTATAAGTGTCAAAAATGAAAGTTATAATGAGTTTTAGAGCCGAGGGACTAAAGCTGCCAAATTTGAAAATCAATTTTAAGCTGTCACGGGCTGCGACGGGATTAAGGGCTGGTCGCCACGGGCTGCTAGGCCCTGCCCAGCTTTGTTTTTTGGCTTGCGGCCCACTCAAAGCTGCAAAACACTCCAAAACACCTCAATTTCAATACAGTGGGCATACTGGTTTAAGACACATTTGTGGACACTTGTTATCATCCCCAAGAGGTTCCTAACACTTGGAATGATCTGATTAATCCTCAAAAATTATAAATAGGTGCTTGTTTTCATTATGAATTTGCACCTCTTCTTGAATTCTTTCTTATCTTCACTTCACTTCTGGAGGTTCCTGAGCTTTGGGGACTTCCTAAGTAAGTGCATTTTCATCTAAGGACCACTAGTAAGTGCTCCTTTCAGTTGCTTATTCATTTATTAGGCTTTTAAAGCCGAAAGTCAAACATTTTTGGTAAACGCTTTGACTTTTAGTTTAGACCTTAATGGTCCAACCATTGTTCACAACAAACATGGCTACGTGATCATAATTAGGTAGGTGTTAATATCTGAAAAGGGCACCTACTAAGAATCACATTTGTTTGGTCAATTGACGGGTCAACATATTATCGTTTTAAAAAGTCTACGGGGCAGAATTAATAAATATTGTAATCTAAGTTTAGAAGTGTTCTAAAATATGTTTTAACACATAAACAACTTGGTAATAATTATTAGAACATGTGTAAACATGTCCGGCTCGTCAATTCCCGTTTTAGGGTCGGTTCGCAACCGAAAGTCGTGAAGTTTGAATTCTGCTTTGACTTTCAATTCTGACCCGAATTAGATTAGTTTGCTACTGATTTAAGGTTTCTTTATGATTGTAATAAGAGGTAGCATAACCCTCTGAGGTTATATTACATGATCATAATAGTAATATGAGTTTTATGCAAGTTTCCGTTATTATGCCATACTTTGACTATTTTGCCCTTTTTATTAAAAAAAATGGTTTTGAATGAAAAAGAACTTGCAAATGGTTTATATATTGATATGATAGCATGTTTAACATATGTTGATGTTATTAATCTGATCGGAACTGAGTTTTCGTATAATATCGTAAATTATGCTTCTAATGGACCAAAATGCCCTTTCGGCACCTAAATTGGCTTTAAACATAATTTCTTATACCAAAGTCATTACCTACTGAGGTAATATCACAAGTAGAATTATTTGGGATACCAAGTCAGTTTATATTCTGAGTTTAAGTACAAATTTTTGAATTATGACGATAATACCCTTATGGCAATTAAATTGGTTTTAATCATGCTTTTCATACAAAACCTTTTTACCTACTAATATGTTATTAAATAACATATTTTGAACATATAAACCTGATCATAGCATCAGTTTTCATTAAACATTGCAAATATCGTCATTTAACGACTTTAACCCCCTTTCGACGCGTAGTATGGTTTAAAACCATATTTACCAACCAAGACTTGTTATCTACTAGTTTTATAACTTATTTAAATTTTTTTTACAGTAGGTCATGTTATAAACTCAGAATCCCAAATAAGCTTTTAAACTATGTGTGAAATTACCAAAATGCCCTACGGTGCATAGTTTGGTCTTAAACTATGAAACACACATATGTTTGATATCCTACTGATATTATATCATAAATAAAGTGTTTTCATAGAATGTTTATGGTCATAACATCAGATTATATGCAAGTACCTTTTATACGTCGCTAAATCACTAAAACGCCCTTATAGGGCATAATTTGATTTTAAAACCTTAACGGGCATACAAGTTGATATCCTACTGATATTATAACTTGCTTAAAGTATATTTGCATATGGAACTTGTTCATGACTCATCCGGTTACCCGTTATCGCTTATACGCGTACGGTTAGACTTACGTAACTAGTTTACATAAGTTTACCGAAACGGGTTTAACCTTGTCATTTTAACTCAATTTCCAGAATGTTAATAGTTTACCCATATTATATAAGTCTTAGTACTTGTTGGGTTTAAACTACATTCCATTCCGGTCATCACTTAATCGAGCTTATCATACCGTTTTTGATACTTTAAGCTAGCCGGTCTAAGTCTACGGCTTAAATAAGACTCGTTAGCATTCTCATTGGTTATTTATACCATCATTCGAGACTAGAGCCTTCCGGTAAATTGTTACCTACGCTTACTTAATTGAATACAACTGAGTTATTATAAATCTTGCATTATAAGACGAGTGTTAGCTCAGGTAAATACTCTTAACCTATTTTCCCTATACGGGCTTGGGATACGGTAAATTATTACCGCATGGTCGGGTATGGGATTCAAAGACCAATGTGTCGGGAAATTCAAATAACCTGTTTTAATTCGTATTGCTTGACTGAAACATTGGGGGTTAATACTGATGTGTGCAAAATGCAACATATAAATTACATCAATTAAGGCATAAAACTAACCCTTTTTTAGTACTAATGTTGGAAAAAGTGTGCTTTTGTCTTCCTTTTGTATTTTCAGGGTTAAAAGAGCTTAACTGAACAAAAGAAGCAAAAATGCAGCCAAATCCCGCATAAATACAAGGAAAGGAATAAAAGTGGCATGCCCGACCCCTCGACAGCATCCTCCAAAGCAAAAACAAGAGAACAGATGGCTGAACACGCCCCGTGCTCACTGAGCACGGGGGCGTGCCCAAGTGTCTGCAGAAAAGACAAAGTTGTAGAAGCTTCTATCACCCACCACGGGGGCGTGTCCAGCGGACACGGGGCCGTGGTCAACTCTAAGATTCACAGAATCTAGGAAAATCTTGATAGTACAGATACGCTTCTGCACACGGGGTCGTGCCCAGCGGACACGGGGGCGTGGTCAACTAATGCAGACAAACTGCATTTAATGAATAAAGAGAAGATGGGTGGACACGGGGTCGTGCCCAATCAACACGGGGCCGTGTCCGGGCTTCTGTGCAGGCTATAAATAGGGGTGCTTGGCTCACTTGCAAACCATCCCTTGGCAAACCACCTCTCTCACACTTCACCCACCCACCACCACCATCACAACCCACATCCACCACCATCATCCATCATCCATCATAGAGTGTGTGAGTAGTCTCGGGATCCAAGATTGATCGTAAGAGTTCTTGACAATCAAAGCCCATGTTTGCCTAAGTCTCTTACATCACTTGGTGAAGACAAGTGTTTAGTGTAATACTTTTTATTTTTAATCTTTTGGCACTTTTTATTTGGTTCTGTATTAATGACTTTAATAAATAGTTTCTTATGTTGAAGGTGAGTCTTCCTTATCGTTTGTCCGTGGTGTCTTGGCATTATTTTACTGTCCATATAAAATAAAAGATTTTCACCATTCATATCTCCACAGTCTATATGGAGGTATGTTGGCTACCTGGTCGGGGGTTAAGGGAACGATTTGGTAAGAGACTTGCCTTGTTCAGTGTATAGATCCTGCAAGGACCTGGGTCAACTTTAGTAGGACCTCCTTCAATACCCACTGGTATTGGATGGCGGGGGTCCGAACTCCTTGATCCCCTCATATGTAAACTACTATTAATACTTTAACCCGGCTACTTAGGACTGTATCCTTGCTGACTCAGACTACTTAGCTGAGGGTAACGTCACCTTCAGAAGAGGGGCCTACCATAATATGCATTAATAACTTAATTAATTATCTTTCAATAATCCAACCCTTTAGGATTGTATCCTTGCTGACTTAAACTACTGGGTTGAGGGTAACGTCACCTTCAGAAGAGGGGCCTACTACAATAACTAAGATAATCTCTTAAAATGTGCAAAAGTGCGGAAATAATCAAAGGTTACACTAAATACGAGTCGGATCCAAGTGATTCATCTTGTCTATCTGTTTTTTATTTTATTTTATTTTTTAGCATTTTAGTTAGTTTTATTTTTCTTGTTTAAAAACCTTTTTCTAAACTTTTGATTTGATTAGACGTTGAGGATAAACCGGTACTAAAAGCTCTTGTGTCCTTGGACGACCTCGGTATCTTACCAACACTATACTAAGCTCACGATGGGTGCACTTGCCCATATGTGTGTTTAGTGTTAGTAAATATCGTGTTTTATTAATTTAAAACTTGGCTAAAAAGTGTTAAAGGGCTTAAAATATACATTAAAAAATATGTAACACCACACGCACATCAAGTTTTTGGCGCCGTTGCCGAGGACACAAGGATTTTAAGAAAGTTGGAAATCAACGGCCTAATCAATTTTTTTTTTTATTTTTCTATTTTTTTAGGATTTTTCTTAATTTTCAGCTTCTGAAGAACTCAGCACGGGTCGTGCCCGCTGAACACGCCCCCGTGCCCAATCTTTGGTACTGGCAATCCTGTTTTAAGTCAGATAGTAAGCTGAACACGGGGCCGTGCCCACTCAACACGCCCCGTGCCTAAGTTTCAGTTACTGAAAACAGAACCGTAAGATCCCGACGGTTGGTAATTTCTGACACAAACATGAGTGATACTGATATTTTTTACTTTCGGCACTCTTATGGTACGTGGTGTCAAATATGTGGTGGCCCTCATAAAGATTTAGAATGTTATTTTCTAAATTATAAGCCCCATATATAGACCCATTGTTTTTCCTGTAGCCTTAAGAGGGGCGAAAGTAAAAATAATCCATATCTCTCCATCGAATGCTCTCAATCAACCCTTCTAGGAGAAATGCTTCTCGATGAATTATTTCAAATGGAAGATCTAATTCTTACTTGGGTGAAAGAACTTGAGATGGATATCATTAATTCACCTCAAGACGAAGCCCAAGAAGAATTATTGAGATCGCATTCGAATAAAAACAACTTCGTTGTTCCCGAAATCACCTCTAACTCTAGCGAAGACTTGAGCGATAGTCGTCCCTGTGTCGATTGTGCCGTGAAGGACTCCCCATCGACTGTAGGATTGGGATTCGATCAAACGAGTCGTTCAGAAGAGTTCTTGATCAATACGAAAGGCGGAATCAGACGTATTGATGTTATAGCAGCTAGATTCACACGTAGAAACACTTTAACTGTCGATTGTATTGACTTGATAGTGTTTACATATCGTTTGACACTTTGGCAGCACTTCGTCTCCGGAATCAAAATGTTACAAATGAAGACCTAGACTCACCTATTTATAGGAATGCCAGACCCCATGAACCAGACCTGCCAGGTCGCACGAATTGGCCAGAAAACACGAAACTGCCAGAAAGCACGAACTTGTCACCTCGTGCGAGGTGGCCTATCCACTTCGTGAGGGGTGGCTGGTTCAGGTATGTTTCCCGTTTCTCTCGTACACCATGTCCTATTCTATCTATTCTAGTTACATGACTCGATTCAAGACGAAGTCAACAGACATATGCACTAACAAACTCCCCCTTGGATGTTGACGAGTCTTCAGTTTATTGAGTCTTCAGTCTTGATCGGTATTCTCGCTCTTTCCAAAGTATCTTTCTTTGTAAACATCCTTCAATCTATCTCTTACTCTCCCAGAATCACAACCTGACTTTTCAAATTCTCTTGATCAGATCTCTTGATTCTTTAAGCTTATCAGCATCAACATCAGGAACATCTCCTGGCTCTCCGTAGCAACAGGATCAAGAACCTGGTAACCTGCACAATTCTCTACCCAAAAGTAAATTTCACAATTGTTAATATTTAACAAATTTAGAAACCATTTGTAGATATCACCCAACAGCAACAATAGTTATATCAAGTTCAAATTAATGACCTTGATTAACTAACAGTAAAATCAGCTTTAACTTCATTTTTAATTTCAAACACACTCTCCCAACCCACTGTTGTTCATCATGTTTAGCACTTGGAATTTTGAAAATCAGCTTTTCAACATCAGTTTTCGAAAATAAGATGAAATATAATCTTTTTGAATTTTCAAAATTTTATGCTAAAACACACTGAAAATCTTTTTAAATTTTGGGAAATAAACTATATACAGACATCTTTTTGTGAGTTTGTGCAAGAGAATCATATCAGTTTTTGACAAATCACTAGTACCGTTGAGCTTTAAACACTTTAAGATCTAAACGATTCACTTAGATTGTCAGTATACTGATCCACTTAAATTTTCACACAAAGTTCAATTGTTTCGAGATACGAATTTAGTGTTCTAAGGACTTAAACTTATTCGCGTGTCCCACCTCAGAATATACTCCCGTATCCAGACTCATATATTCAGTCTTACAGGTGAATGTACACTAATGATATCTGTAAACGTGTAATGCGAGACCATGAGAGCTCAGGTTAGAACTTCCGTTCAGACAAAGAGATGATGGCTCAACTTTTAGGTGTGTCCCGTTTGGGGATCTTTTCTTCAACAGCACATGATTAGCATTTTTCAATGTTTCATCATTTTTTATGCTGAGGGTGGGCTTTATGATTAAAGCAGTGCAGAGTATTATACGAGGACTGGGCTATTGCTCCCGCAAAATCAGAAGTCCAAGTTTAATACCCCAGATATCATCACGCACAAAGACCTAGTATGTTAGAAATAGAAAGCCCCTCAAACAAGATTTCAGGGGTTACCTATATATCCGAGAGATGTTCCCCACGAGATAAGTAAGTATTTGATATTTAGGTTTATATCTCGAAAACAATCTACTAAGCGTGTAAAAACCTACTGGCATATCATCAGTTAGACCGTTTATCACATTTTAACTTTCCAATTCTTTAGCGTACTGTGATTGTCTACTGATGTACTATCATTTCCTCTTTTTCACAACAAAACCCATTTTTGATTTTTCGATGTTTTTGGTTTTTAGATTTTATCATGTTTTCGGATTTTTTAAATTTTCAAAATTTCTAAAATAAATTTTTTTTACTCCCCCTAAAATCAAAAATATGTTTCAATTTTTTATTTTCCGGGAAAATTTGAAAGTAAAAGCAATAAACTGTACAAATAAAATGACAAACTGATGTGAATTGCTTCAATTCTCCATTAGCTTGGCTTAAACAATCAGAACTCCCCCTGACAACAAACGATTTTCCCATTATGATTTCAAAACACTTAAGTTTGTTTTAATCAAAATGGTTTTTCCGGAAAATTAGTTTTGTTGATTTCACACATCATGTGGATTCATTCATCACTTTGTTCTTTCAACCATTTGTAAAAACTATTACTTATAGGTTTTTTCACAAAAACATTTTTCAAGAATGATGCCGATTCATGCTCCACGATTACCAACTTGGGAGCTCCGCAAGTCAGGATTTGACTTTTTAAAGAATCTCACCCATGCCTGATCAATCATGGGTGAACCATCCTCGTTTGGTTTAACAACTTTTGATTCATAAAATTCTTTCACTCCCTTCACCTTACCATCAGCCATCTTACCAAAAATAGGGAACACTTTACCATTAAATGTCTTTTCAGCATCAAATTCTTTCTTATCAGAGAAGAATTGATCTGAATTCTCAATCTTGCCAATTTTTGATTTCAAGTTTCCGTTTGACAATGGTGGAAAATTTTCATCATCCATTGTTGGAACGGAATTCTCATCATTTAGCACAACAGATGGCTCCTCTGACTTTGACGAGTCAGATTCATTTCCAGAACTAACTTCTGATTTCTTAACCACCCATTTATGTTTGTTAAGATTTGCTCTTCTTTTGTAAAAATGTTTCGAACTTTCACCAACTTTGAAAGTTGAATTTTTGAACTACTTAAATTTCTCTGTTGGTTGTTCCTTTTTATCAACACATTTTTCTTTCAATTTAGAGTTAGAGGAAACTTCCTGTTTTGTGTTGGTGGGCTTTGGGAAATTCCAAGCAATATGTCCAACCTCTTGGCATCTGAAACAGGTTCTTCTTTCAACTCTCGGTTCAGATTCCTTCAACACATTTTTTTGCTTTTCTGCGAGAAACTCCTTGTTTGACTGTTTCTAGAAAGGTTTCTCCTTCTCCTCTTCAGAACTTGCTCCTGAAACAAATTTAGTTTTTGATTTATAAATTTTCTCATTTTTATGATTTTCAGGTGAAATAAAACCTAATCTTTTCTTTTTGAAATTACTGTTATGGTTTGGTTTCTTTCGATAACCCGAACCAGAACTGTAACCCTTTTTCTTGTTCAATCTTTGTTGAACTCTTGATGTGTACTTTTTAGGTTTTTCAGTAAGATTTACATCTTTTATTTCAGAAATATTAATTTCTGTTAATTTGAAAACCTTGTTAATCATTTCAGTTTTAACACCTCTTATTGGAAATTCTTCATCAGAATATAATTTGTCGGAATCATTCAAAGTATATGCTACTTTGAATGTTTCGTCATTCAAATTATTTTGTGACATCAGAAAATTTTTATTGTAAACCCTTTTGACCAGTGTACTCGCGCTTTTGTCTGATGAACTCGAATTTTCAGATTTAAACTCTGACTCTTCATCTTTCTCCAACACCTGATCGACCACTTTCTTAATTAACAAGGACTCATGATCAGTGTCAGACGCTGTGAAGATGACATCAATATCATCTGGTAATCCATCGATAGACTCGGATTTCAGATTCAGATTGAGTGCTTCAGCCACCTTTTCAAATTGTCGGGGGTTATAGCCATCCCACGTTGGATTTGATACTCTGTTATAATTCAAAGCAGTTTTCTTACCAGAATTTTCTTCATCATCTGCAAACTTATGAGCTGCAACGGTAGGATAAATGTGATCAATAACATACTCTGAACTTTGATAACTTCGAAGTAAAGTATTCACTCTTTCTGTTTCGATCGTCATTGCTGCCAATTCTGGTTTAAGCCCTGCAATAATCTCAATGTATTTGTTGATTGCAGTTTGCTTTTGAAGAACTGTTTCTTTCAGAAGATTGTTCGTCTGGATATCCTCATCACTAGCTCCTTTGTACAAGTTCACTTTGTTGCTTAGAAGATCATATGATTCCTTTATGCTTCTCACATTGTGTAGCAAATTTTCTTTGAGCTTCTCTAATTCAGCATATTTTGTATCTTTTTTAGCACAATCTTTGCAGGATTCTAAACACTTAGCACAAGGTTTTTCAACCTCTACAATCTTTTCAACTTCAACAATTTTTTCAACTTCAACTATTTTTTCAACTATTTTCTCCACCACAATCGATTCTTTTTCAACTTCTATCTTCACTTCACTCTCTTCAACCTCGACCTTCTCTATTGGTTTTTCTTCAACTTTTGCCTTATCAGCTTCTATCTTAACTTCAGTCTTTTCTTCAGCAATCCTTCTTGCTTCCCTTTCTCTCTTCAGTCTAGCAGCCCTTTTCTCTTTCAATATCTTGATTTTATCTGCAAAAAACAAATTAAAACTATAAGAATCCAATTGTTTTCTAGCTTTATTAATATACTCTTCCTCATCATCAGTGTCTTCATCACTTCCTGAAGACTTAAAAATCTGTTGTCTTCTAGGACTGTTCTTAGATTTGATTGATTCTTCTTCCGAGGTTGAATCTTCAAAGATTCGAGCAACAAATGCTTTAGAAACTGAAGGTCTAGAAGGATCATAATCACTCCAATTGAAATCTTTCGGAATCCTTTCATCTTCTTGGTCTACCAGACCAAAACAAGCTTTACCCTTTGATTCTTCAATCGGAATAGTACGTGAGTGTGAAGATTGTTGTTGATATGGTTGTTGAGCAACCTGGTGATAAATTGCTTTTCTATGATAATCGTTGTTTCTGAAAGGATCTTGTCTTCTGGTTGCTTCTCTTTTTATACACTCTCGTTTAAAATGTCCTTTTTCTCGGCAACGAAAACAAGTAACCTTCGATTTGTCAAAACTTAGCTAAGATGTTGCAGCTTCACGAAGATCATCTCTTCCGGTGATTGTTTGAACTTTTATGCTCTTCTCAAAACGCTAGCTAAAGACCACTTGATGTCCATCAACTCGAGTTCTTCAGAATCAATCTGATCATAATCCTCTTTAGTAAGCATCGGATTTCCGATTCGTCCAGCAACTAAGCTTTCATACGACTCTAATACAGTGACAAGAGATGCCATATGTTGCTTCGCAATATCTGGAGAAAATTTTTGACCATTTTGAATATGTAATGCAACATTGCATTGAAATACTTGACCGGTAAAATTTGTTGAACTTTGTTGTTGAGAACTCGGTGTCGAGAAATTTGGTTCAAATCTTGAATAAGACGAAGAATATCCACTGCTCTAATTTGTATTGCTTGCAGTTGTTCCAGAAGAATTTTCAGCACTGAACGCAGTTTGAATCTTCGGACTAGGAGTAGTCTCAATCTTGTTTTCTCTGTAGTACAGACTAACATCCTGTTGAGCACCCGGACTTCTCATTGTAGCAGTTTTTCGAATTGATAGCTCAGGTTCTTCCAATTTCTGGATAAACCTGCTCAAATTCATATCTTCAAATTGTCGGTTATGCTTTAAAATCAACAGATATGTTCCCCATTCATTCTGTGGTAGCGCATCGGCTAATTTATCAACCCATTCTTCATCTTCTTTCTTGATGTCCAATCTTTTCATCTCCATGACTAGATGACAATATCTCTCGATAATCTTCCTAGTCGTCTCACCTTCAAAAGCTGTAAACATATCAAACGATTTCTTTAGTAATGCTCGTTTAGTTTTGATCATATCGGCACCACCCTTAAACTTTTTAATCAATGCTTTCCAAATTGATCTAGCAGTTCCCTCATGTTGAAGCAAAACAAAAATATCTTCTTTTACCGCTTGTTGGAGAATGCTAATCATCATTTTTCACTTGTGTATTTTAATTTTTCATCCGGTAAAAATTGACTTAATTGTTTTTCATTTCCAAGTTCATCTTTCGGTAAAGTATAATCTTTCTCTAAAGACACCCATGCATCAAACTTGTTCCCTTGTACCCAGTTTTCAAAACGGTCTTGCCACCCTTTAAAATCCTCAATGTACATAAGCTTTAGAGGCTTTGGAAAGTTCCCGTTTCATTTTCAATACCAAGAGTTTCAGCAACTGTAACTGGAGCGACCGGAGTAGTAGCAAATGCATTGTAAAATTTGTTGTCCATGTTTCGATGTAAAAGATATACCAAAACCCAAAGTTCAAACGAGCTGACGTTTTAAAACGAACTGGAAGCCACAAACGATCTGAGAAGATCAAACGATCTGATTTAAATCCGTGCGATCTGACTCAACCCATGCGATCTGGCTCTGATCTCCAAACGACCTGACACCCCGTACGACCTGGAGACACTTTCAAACGGTTTGACAACTTCCAAACGACCTGATCCACTTCGTGCGAGCTGAGTGAATCAAACCGTGCGACCTGGTCAACTTTCACACGATCTGGACCTAATTTCAAACGACCTGATGATGTTTCACACGACCTGGACCTAATTTTAAATGACCTGAAGATTTATCGAATGATCTGAAGGGTTTTTCACGTGATTTGGACAAAGATTCACTCCGTTTGAAACTTCTAAGTCCAAAAATTCATCATTTTGTCAAATTTTATCAGTTTTTAGGTTGATTTTACGGTTAAATTAGCTCACAGATTGTTCAAAACAGTGTTTTACATGCAATTTGTCAAAATCAGGTCATTTTAACCATGATTCCACAGTTAATTTGCTGAAAAAGTGTAGAAAGATGAGTAGAAATCAGTTTTTATCCGTGAAAACAAGCCGAAATGGTAAGAACTCTTCCTCCTGAGCTCTGATACCACTTGTAGGATCGGGATTCGATCAAACGAGTCGTTCAGAAGAGTTCTTGATCAATACGAAAGGCGGAATCAGACGTATTGATGTTATAGCTGCTAGATTCACACGTAGAAACACTTTAACTGTCGATTGTATTGATTTGATAGTGTTTACAGATCGTTCGACACTTTGGCAGCACTTCGTCTCCGGAATCAGAATGTTACAAATGAAGACCTAGACTCACCTATTTATAGGAATGCCAGACCGCATGAACCAGACCTGCCAGGTTGCACGAACTGGCCAGAAAGCACGAAACTGCCAGAAAGCACAAAATTGTCACCTCGTGCGAGGTGGCCTATCCACTTCGTGAGGGGTGGCTGGTTCAGGTCTGTTTCCCGTTTCTCTCGTACAACGTGTCCTGGTCTATCTATTCTAGTTACATGACTCGATACAAGACGAAGTCAACAGACATATGCACTAACATCGACTTTGTTCGGTGTATACATAGACCTGAGCGATTCAGCATACACCTTCTTTAACGAGAGCCCGGGAAAGGGTTGGACTTGTCCACCTACATATAGCATAGGAATCACCCTCACCGATAACCTCCTGCGTTCTCGTCTTAATCTAGAACAACTAAGGTATCTCAGGCACTTTGGGGTTGTTCCATCCAGTAAGGAACCGCCCGATCCAGATAAGTTCCTTAAAAATAGACGAAACTTCATAAACAGCCTCTAGATATGGGGCCGTGTCCAGGTCAGCACGCCCTCGTGTCCACCGAAAGATTCCTTTCTGACTTTTTTTCAGAATACGGACAAAATGTGTCAGGATCTTGTCTGCACACGGGGCCGTGTCCAGCCAACACGGGGCCATGTGCAGCGTGCTGTCATTTTCTATAAATGCAGCCAAGAATCTTGCACATTTGGACCATTCCAGGGACAGAGATTTGGTGGGATCTTCACACATACCATCCTAGGTATTTTCTAAAAGAATGTTCTCAACAACCATCTTGTCCTTTCCTCTCTTGTCCATTCCCTTCTTCTTCATTTTTTTTTACCTCAACACCCCCATTAGAGCTTGAGATCACCATGATTCCAAGCTTTATTGTGATGTTTGTTAGGTTTTTGTTCAAGGAATCTTGTTAAAAATAAGTTTTATAACATTGTTTTAAGTTGTTTCTGCTAAAAAACGCTTCTTAAGTTGGTAAAATAATTTAAAACTCCAAGATTCCTTGTGCCAAAAATCTGCAGAAAGGTGAACACGGGGCCGTGCTCGTTGAGCACGGGGCCATGTTCGAGGTTATTGTTTCATTAAAATGAACTCTTTTCAGTTTGTTTTCATAGAATGTCAAGCCAAAACAATGGAACTTTGTCGGCACATTCCAGAAACAGTCGAAGAGAACGGAGATTCTTAATCGTAGCAACTCTCGTACGCTACGTGATGGCATTACGTGAAGCTCTTGATGAGATGACGTCAGTAGAGGAGGTCCTGATTGACCGTATAAATTATCTTACGGTGGGGTTGGAAAACAGTTTTCAAGAAATCAACCACTTGCACCAGAGGTTGAACATTCTTGTGACGCCTCCCATGGAACCAATCCTCCCTCAAGAGGATTGGAACCTAGCACTTGGAATCAACAATCCCACCAGATGGGATAACATTCCAGCGGAACCCCCTCTTGACAATCTGCAAGAAGTCCCGGAAGAAGTTGCACCTCCTCAAACTGATGCAAATGAGCCCGCCTTTCTTCTCCCAAGGGAGATAGAGGAATGGCTCGGCGACGTATGAGGAACCCATTTCCGGTGGATGAAGTTCTTCGAGCCACATCCAACCGAGAGAATTATCTTTTCGGAAATTTTGCTAATAGAATAATCTTTAGGCTAGAACTTCTTGGTTTAGACTCCTTGTGTTTCTTTTGACCTATTTATCTAGAATTTTAATTTATTAGGAATATTATGTAACTTTCTCTATTTGAATGAATGATGGTTTTAATTAATTTGGTGTTTGGATATGATGTAATGGGTAAAACACACTTGGGATGGTGAAGGATACCAAGGGAAACTTGCACCAGCACCCCATGCACAAAAACAGGGCCACCCGCAGATTTTTCTTCGTTACAGCAAGTTCAGCACAGGGCCGTGCTCATCCAACACGCCCCGTGCTCAACCATCTGCAGAAAATGCCCAGTTCAGGTACCTGGACACGGGGCATGCTCACTGAACACGCCCCCGTGTCCAGCTTTCTGTTACTTTGTTTTATTTTCTGTTACTTGTAACCTGAACACGGGGCCGTGTCCAGACGCCCAGTAACATAAAATTTTTCTATTTCACATATTTTTACACATTCAATCAACCTAAAAACTTATTTTTGGGGCACATTGAGGACAATGTGTAATTTAAGTGTGGGGGGGGATGCTAAAACTTTGAATTTTGCAAGTCCTAATTACAAGCCTTACACAAAACTCTATTGGAACCGCTAAACAACCCAAATTTTTTTTCAAAAAAAAAAAAAATCATTTTTTTTACTTGTCTAGGTTTAATTTGGGAATTTCAAGTTCTAAAAAGGTTATATTTTTACAAATTTACAACTGATAGCGTCGTGATAAAAAGAACCAACATAGGAAAATTATGAAACGGGATGACAAATCTAGTTAAAATTTGATTATATATACTTGATCACATAGAAACTCATTCCCACAAAAAAAGTGAGTTTTGAGCCTTTACTGAGCATACAAATACACATCTTTAAACTAAATGCTCATTTTTCATTTCTTGTGTGAATAGCCGCTTGGTTCTTACAACTCTAGAACTTGCCACGACAATACATTCCCGGTCCTTACCAACTTAAACCCAAGTAAGTAAATGATTGAGTCATTAGGACTAACCCTTTTTATTTCAACACCATTATTTTTCTTTTTTTTTACCACCTACCCAAAATCCCCCTAGTTAACCCCTTTGAGCCTAAACCTTTTCATTTCTTAACCCCAAAACAAACACCCTTTTTACCCACCAAAACCCTTTTTCATTTATTTTAGTAACAAAGCTCGGTTTTTCTTATGACTTCCTTATTAATATATATATATATATATATATATATATATTGATTATGAAGCCAAAAGAAATAAACAAACAAGTTTATCAAAAAGAACTTTGTTTGAAGAATTGCTTCATCAAATAAAAAGTTACAAAAATAAAAAGTCTTACGAAAACCGAAGTTTTTTTTACGCCTTTCGCCCTTTTCTACTAACCACTAACCCAACCACCTACCTTTAACCCAAGCCTAACCCTTCCCCCAAAAGTCCTCTTGATATTTACAAAGGTTTTTAGTTAAAAAGGAGGATGATTGATTACTTGGCAAGCTTATGGTAGGAGTAAGTTCCATGCCGCTCTCGAGTGTTTCACAAAAATACATCTTCGGCCGAGTGTTGAGTGATCCCCCGTGAGGTATGTGAACTTGTATATAAATGGAATTTTAAAAGAGGCATGTTATGCCCAAATAAATAATTTCTATTATGAAAAGTTTTACATAAATCATGAGGAATAGGATTGTAAATAAATAAAAATAAAACCTAATAAAGAATCTTGGAAATCCCGACACTCTATGACAAGCCCAAAACCTTCTCTTCTACCCATTCCATTTGGGTGTGTAAGCCACAAAATAAAGAGTTTTGCTTGAGGACAAGCAAAGATTCAAGTGTGGGGGTATTTGATGTGTGCAAAATGCAACATATAAATTACATTAATTAAGGCATAAAACTAACCCTTTTTTAGTACTAATGTCGGAAAAAGTGTGCTTTTGTCTTCCTTTTGTATTTTCAGGGTTAAAAGAGCTTAATTGAACAAAAGAAGCAAAAATGCAGCCAAATCCAGCATAAATACAAGAAAAGGAATAAAAGTGGCATGCCCGACCCCTCGACAGCATCCTCCAAAGTAAAAACAAGAGAACAGATGGCTGAACACGCCCCGTGCTCACTGAGCATGGGAGCGTGCCCAAGTGTCTGCAGAAAAGTCAAAGTTGTAGAAGCTTCTATCACCTACCACGGGGGCGTGTCCAGCGGACACGGGGCCGTGGTCAACTCTAAGATTCGCAGAATCTAGGAAAATCTTAATAGTACTGATACGATTCTGCACACGGGGTCGTGCCCAGCGGACACGGGGGCGTGGTCAACTAATGCAGACAAACTGCATTTAATGAATAAAGAGAAGACGGGTGGACACGGGGCCGTGTCCATGCTTCTGTGCAGGCTATAAATAGGGGTGCTTGGCTCACTTGCAAACCATCCCTTGGCAAACCACCTCTCTCACACTTCACCCACCCACCACCACCATCACAACCCACATCCACCACCATCATCCGTCATCCATCATAGAGTGTGTGAGTAGTCTCGGGATCCAAGATTGATCGTAAGAGTTCTTGACAATCAAAGGCCATGTTTGCCTAAGTCTCTTACATCACTTGGTGAAGACAAGTGTTTAGTGTAATACTTTTTATTTTTAATCTTTTGGCACTTTTTATTTGGTTATGTATTAATGACTTTAATAAATAGTTTCTTATGTTGAAGGTGAGTCTTCCTTATCATTTGTCCGTGGTGTCTTGGCATTATTTTACTATCTATATAAAATAAAAGATTTTCACCATTCATATCTCCACGGTCTATATGGAGGTATGTTGGCTACCTGGTCGGGGGTTAAGGGAACGGTTTGGTAAGAGTCTTGCCTTGTTCAGTGTATAGATCCTGCAAGGACCTGGGTCAACTTTAGTAGGACCCTTCAATACCCACTGGTATTGGATGGCGGGGGTCCGAACTCCTTGATCCCCTCATATGTAAACTACTATTAATACTTTAACCCGGCTACTTAGGACTGTATCCTTGCTAACTCGGACTACTTAGCCGAGGGTAATGTCACCTTCAGAAGAGTGGCCTACCATAATATGCATTAATAACTTAATTAATTATCTTTCAATAATCGAACCCGTTAGGATTGTATCCTTGCTGACTCAAACTACTGGGTTGAGGGTAACGTCACCTTCAGAAAAGGGGCCTACTACAATAACTAAGATAATCTCTTAAAAAGTGCAAAAGTGCGGAAATAATCAAAGGTTACACTAAATACGAGTCGGATCCAAGTGATTCATCTTGTCTATCTGTTTTTTATTTTATTTTATTTTTCAGCATTTTAGTTAGTTTTATTTTTCTTGTTTAAAAACCTTTTTTTTAACTTTTGATTTGATTAGACGTTGAGGATAAACCGGTACTAAAATCTCGTGTCCTTGGACGACCTCGGTATCTTACCAACACTATACTACGCTCACGATGGGTGCACTTGCCCTTATGTGTGTTTAGTGTTTGTAAATATCGTGTTTTATAAATTTAAAACTTGGCTAAAAAGTGTTAAAGGTCTTAAAATATACATTAAAAAATCTATAACACCACACGCACATCAATACGACCGTGTCCTGGATATCCTCAGCTCATTTAATTGTAAATGGCCACAACGTAAGCGCGGGGTGTAGGCATACACCTGACAGATGCTAATGCTTATTAAAATGATTTTATAACCCAATACGGGTTTTTCCCAATATGGTATTCCCAATAAGGGAATAAGTGATGTGTCGGTTAATCATGTCTCGGCATAGTTTCTGGGCCCCATATGTATTGTCAAGTGTTGTAAAACTGATAACATGAGATAAAGTTTGTCCCAAGTTATTTATGAAAATTATTTGTACCATTGTGTACATGAAATTTTGAAAATGTTTTCAAAATGTGTCGGTTGATTGTATTTACCAGTGAAAATTGAAGTATTTTCAAAAGACTAAGTTATAGGTACAAATACGTAAATAGGCTGGAAGTTGCTCGATAATGCTAGAATGGGAATTTGCAACTCCTTTGCATAAGCCTATTAGTCTGTTGAACTCCTTTTGTATATATTGATCCGTCTGTGGATTATTATTACAAGCACGTCTGTAATTATTACTTTGGTATTTTCGGACAATTGAGTTTGTAATAATATTTTATATTCCAAGACTTCCGTTGTGCTATCCTGTGTATATTGACTATGATGATATCAACTTACATCATGATACTCCCCACCGGGCCCACCGGGTTTGTGGTTGAAATATCAGGGTGTGACAGGTTGGTATCAGAGCCAACGTTTAAGTGAATTAAACACTAGCCTTTTATGTTTAATCTCAAATGACACAGTAGCATATTCCTTAGACTTTCTGAGTCTAGACTTGACATAGGAATACTCTCATCCCTATTAAGTATACATTGTTTTTTATTTTATGTATTTTAGGAAAATGTCGCCAAGCAAAGAAGCTGTCAATGGAAATTGCTTAGTTGCAATATAATAGTTAATCATCGAACCTGATGACTTTACAAGCCATGGTATCACTAAAACATATAGGCTATTAGTTTTTTTAACATTCCTGATGAATGTTATTATTAACTCAAGTACGTTTAGCCTGGGTCACAAAAGGACCATCAATGGCATTTTAAGGTTTGGACCGAGTCCATTACCTTTTAGACACGGGATCATAAATTCATGACTGCCATTGTCGTATTGACAACATCAAATAGCTCAAAGGCTTGTCACAAAGGACATTAAAATATGGCACATAGACCTATCACGAAGGACATATATATGTCACAAAAGGCCTTGTCCCAAAGGACATTTAAATATGGCACATAGGCCTCGTCACAAAGGACATATAGATATGGCACAAAAGGCCTTGTCAGGACATTTAAAATATATATAAGCCGTGATCTCAATTGGTCAGGGGCTTTAAGGTTTGAACATAGTTCTCCACCTTTGGACAGGGAGTCATAGACCACAGTTGTCGTTGTCATTAAATGATGATGTATTATGGCCTGTAGGCAAATCAATTGACATCACAAAGGATGTAAAAAATAAAATCACTGCACTGATGCTATTAGTCATGATCGCATTGATCATATAGACTATGAGGCTTGGGCATAGCCCACCACCTAAGACAGGGAATCATAATGGTCACAACTGTCATTGTCTCAAATGGACAATATAATATAGCCCGTAGGCAAAGCATCACTATGGATGTTAAATATAATCATCATTTTGATGATATTAGTCATGATCGCACTGATCATATAGACTATGAGGTTTGGGCATAGCCCACCACCTTTGACAGGGAACCATAATGGTCACAACTGTCATTGTCTCAAATGGATAATATAATATAGCCCGTAGGCAAAACATCACTAAGGATATTAGATATGATCATCATATTGATGACATCAGTCATGAGCTAACTCGATCATATAGGCTATAAGGCTTGGACGTAGTCCAAATACCTTGACGGCTAGTGTGGTTCCTCAAGTTACACTGCCATGAGTGTTAACATTACTTGAATGTTAACATAAAATAATTTTCTTAATGGTTAAACAATATAGCCATAGTCGTATTGACCATAAAGGCTTGGAGGCTTGAACATAGTTCACCACCTTTGGATAGAAGGGATAATCTTCCTTAACTAGCATGATAGAAGGTCTAGTCATCCTTAACTATCAAAATTTGCCAATTAATGTGGACTTACCACTTGGCGGGTGTAAACCATTAAGAAGAACATTTGGAATTATTTAGCGAATCGATAAAGTTCGAATTAAAATCAAGATGAACGCTTGAACAAAGGATGTAATGAATACATATATAATAATAATTCCAAAATTCTTTCCATTAAACATTAGGAAATTACAATAGTGCCTTAAGTAGGACTTGAAATACAATAACTAACGTATCCTCACAGGGACTAAAAGATAAACAAGTCCACGCAAGGACTAAAGGAAATGTCCACATAGGGACTATAAGAAACAAATGTCCACGCAGGGACTAAACAGAAGAGACATGTCCACACAGGGACTTAAAGGAAAATGAAATACAATAAAAGAAGGATTCTCCAATGCCTCCTTTACTTCATTCCTGTTGTTCCTCTCCTAGGTTCACCACGTACGGCATTGACACCGAAGGTTTCATTGGATATTGTAAGTCCTCCAAATCAGGATCCGTTGTAGAAGTATAATCCAAGGATTCAATTGTTAAAGAATAAAATGGATCATGAATTAGAGTTTGACAAGCATAGTCCAAGTTTGGAATTCCAAAACTTGGAGGTAAGAAATAGGGATCACTAGCATCCACAGGTATCGACTTCAAAATTAGAGTCTCATGGACCACCGGTATGGACTCTGAAGTCTGGTTAATGGTTTCAATAGGTTTGGTTTTGGGAATATATCCATAAATGTCCTTACTCCAAACCGGTCGAGTATGGCAAGCTTCGAGTATGGAAAACTCGAATGAGGCGAACAGCAGTCGCAACACTAATGATGCGGAAAATGCAAATGATGCTACAAATGTGAACCTCAATGTTAATGGAGTTGATCTCCAAGCTATGATCAATGCGGCATTCGGGAAAGCCATGAATAATATCATGGAAAACTTTAAAGATACAAGTCTACTCGCTCTAAGTTCCATTCAAAGCCACATTCAAAGCCACATTAATCAGCTCGTAAAGATAGCTCTGTTAACTCTTCGGCTGCAAAGAGTGAACCAAAGAAGATAGTGTATGATGATAAACCTCGTTCTTCTATGAACGGTTGTACATATAAATATTTCGTCTCTTGCAAACCCCGAGACTTTGATGGAGAAAAGGGGCAATCGATGCCATGAGATGGCTCGATGAGATGGAGACCGTTGTGGACATTAGCGGTTGTGCTGATAAGGATGTGATGAAGTTTGTTTCACAATCCTTCAAGGGCGAGGTCCTCACATGGTGGAAAACCATGATACAGTCCACGGAGAAGATTCCCCTATACAATATGAGATGGTCCAAGTTTGTGGACATTATCAGAGAAACTTACTGTCCACAACATGAAGTGGAAAAGGTGGAGTCAGGTCCAAGTTAGCATTCTAAATGGTTATTTATACCATCATTCCAAACTACAGCCTTCCGGTAAATTGTTACCTACGCTTACTTAATTGAATACGGCTGAGTTATTATAAATCTTGCATTATAAGATGAGTGTTAGCTCAGGTAAATACTCTTAACCTATTTTCCCTACACGGGCTTGGAATACGGTAAATTATTACCGCATGGTCGGGTATTGGATTCGAAGACCAATGTGTCAGGAAATTCAAATAACCTGTTTTAGTTCGTATTGCTTGACTGAAACATTGGGGGTTAATACGACCATGTCCTGGATATCCTTGGCTCATTTAATTGTAAGTGGCCACGACCTAAGCGTAGGGTGTAGGCATACACCTGACAAATGCTAATGCTTATTAAAATGATTTTATAACCCAATACGGGTTTTTCCCAATATGTTATTCCCAATAAGGGAATACGTGGTGTGTCGGTTAATCATGTCTCGGCATAGTTTCCGAGCCCCATATGTATTGTTAAGTGTTGTAAAACTGATAACATGAGATATAGTTTGCCCCAAGTTATTTATGAAAATTATATGTACCATTGTGTACATGAAAACAATTTTGAAAATGTTTTCAAAATGTGTTAGTTGATTGTATTTACCAGTGAAAACTGATGTGTTTTCAAAAGACTAAGTTATAGGTACAAATACGTAAATAGGATGGAAGCTGCTCGGTAATGCTAGAAGAGGAATTTGCAACTCCTTTGCATAAGCCTATTAGTCTGTTGAACTCCTTTTGTATATATTGATCCGCCTGTGGATTATTATTACAAGCTCGTCTGTAATTATTAATTTGGTATTTTCAGACAATTGAGTTTGTAATAATATTTTATATTTCAAGATTTCCGTTATGCTATTCTGTGTATATTGACTACGATGATATCAACTTACGTCACGATACTCCCCACCGGGCCCACCAGGTTTGTGGTTGAAATATCGGGGTGTGACAACTGGGCACCCCTTACGGACCGTAATAGGTAGGCCTTACGGTCCGTAAGGCCTTTAGAAAATCAAAACTTTAATTTTTGGTAGTTTTGGCCCCTGGACTTGTATTATCAACTTTTTGATAGTTTTAACCCTTCTAACTTATTGTTCAGGTTATTTGAAGGGTATAAGGCATCTATGACTTCAATTTTGTTCCAGAAATATTGTGAATATCGTTTTTCTTGAACGTATGAAAATGAAACACATAAATAAAATTTTGAATTTTATTAGATATGAAAAAGGTTTACAATTCTTGAAAATTTTCTATGGTTACAACTTAGTATCTTCTAAAGAATCATCTCAAGACTTCTCTAACTATTCAGAAGATTTTTCTCTTATCCCAGCACATCATGCTTTCATAGCAAAGATTTCTGAGGTACATATTGATCCTTTACTTGTTAAACCAAACTGTGATAAATGCATTGAGTCTCAAGGTGTTAAAAGAAAATGAAAAAAGATTCTAAAAATAAAATCAAAGATTTAACAAAAGATACAAATGATTTAATAACAATTGTTTGTAACAAACAAGAGGCGATAAACAATTATCTTGAAAAATTGATCAACTTAACAAAGATTTTGCAGTTACAAAATGTGAGTTTGAAAATTTAAATAGAAAACTTAATAGTTGTTTAAACTTATCTTATGTGTTTGATCATATAATTCCAAACAAGTTATAGGGAAACAAAGAAAAGGGGGTGGGTTATAACAAATGTCCACCACCAGTTAATAACATTTTTTTAAGTTACCTAAGTATAATGACATTACTGAATTTGTGGTTACAACACCGTTGGTTATTGATCCACGTGAGAATTTACCTGATGATTTGTCTGTCACTCATGACAAATCTGTTGGTGAGGTTGTTGAGGTAGAGGAAATTGATGGTGCGGAGCTGATGAAAGTTACAAAGGCTGATAACATTCTTTTGAAAAACCATATTTTGGGTGATCCTAAGAACATAGTTGCAATGTATCAACTACAGGGTTCAAGTAGGATTTATTCTGACCAAGAATTTCCAATTGAAAACCTAAATACTAACTTGATAGTTAAGAAATTTCAGGTTGTTCAGGAAGTTGAAACAAACAAGCTGAGGTAAAACCTAGCCAGGTTGAAGAAAAGCCTCGTCAATAGAATTATAAGAAACCTATTGTTCAGAATAATAATCAAAATAGAAACAACCAACCTAGAAACAATTAGTCTAGGAACAACCAGTTTATGAATAATCATTCTAGAAACACCAAAAATCCTAGACAAAAGAATGCGAAAAAGATAGAGTTTGTGAAAGGACCAAGTAGTGTCGATGAGAAGAAAAATTTTGAAAACAAATTGGTTTTATGAACAAAAGTGGTTAAATGAGAGTTCGAGTTCTAGTTCACGTGCTTCATCATCTTATTCTCCTACTGTTCGACATGCTAATCAATTTGTTGGTAGTATAACATGTTACAATTGTGGAAGTAGGACATGTTTCTTATAACTATCCTTACTTGTACAAGTTGAAAAACAAAATGTATGATGAACCTTGTGGATCTCCAAAACAAAAAGTTTCCAACTTTCAAAATGAGAAGTTTGAAAAAGAGAATTTGACCAAAAGGGACAGAAATGTTGGGAAGTTCCTATTGTCTTGCAAACAACCAATCTCCAACTAGTTATCCAACTAACCGACAACGAAAGTTTACTATTGAAAGCTGAGCGTTTCGATACTTGGTTCTTACCCAGACTATACTACGTTGTGATATGTGACCTTGCCAATTATCTTTGTGTTTAGTTAATGTGATTATCATTTTTATAAATTGAAACCTAATTTCGTGTGAACAAAAATCACCTAAAACATCACACCTAAAGATACCACATCAAGTGACCATAGGACTGGTGTGAGTGGCACTCAATGAGGGGTTGGTGGTATGTGATCTATCGGTTCAGAGTTTGTGAACCTATACTAGGATGGTGATGGAGGCAATATTGATGAAGGGTTGGTAGGTAAGGTATCCCATGACAACACCCCATATGTCACACCCCAACCGATGGCGGAAACATCGGAGTGTGATGAAAACGAGATTGCTCGAGACTTCATAACACTATTGTGACAATATTTAATTCAAAACGATTTCATTCATTGATAACGATTGTCAAGTACATCATAAGAAATCAAAGTACAACATTTGGAAATTTAAAGTACAACAAGTTTGAAACAATACGACAAAAGTACAACAACAACGCAATAATATAATCTAGTATTTCTAAATATGTTTCCAAAACATCCCTACTAGATTTCGTCAAAATCAACATCATCAACCTACAACATGTTTAAAAGTATAGTTCAATACACAAAGTATTGGTGAGTACACAAGTTTAATAATAGCATAAGTATAGAAAACGGTTTAAATAAATTCACATAGCAAAAAATTGTTAACTAGATTAATGTAATCATGGCATGCAATTATACAAGTCAATCCTCTAATTACCGCATGAATTAAAGACTTAACATGACCACAAGACTACGACCGGTGTGCTACTCCTATAGCGCTATACATGTTAAGGGGAGGCTCGTACGAAGTTAATGACAAGCGAATCACATAAGAATGTTCCAAGAATACAAATCAAGTATCACGTATTTAAGCATGTATGATTGAATTGTTTGTGTTTGCATAAAGTATAAGTGTGATTGTGTAATTTGATAAGTTAAACATATTGCACCCAAAAGTGTAAAACATAAAAAGGGCGTTCGAGTGTACTCACGGTTTTGCAAAGCTTTCCTTTCGTAATCCTGTGAAGAGTTGGAGGTTGGAAACACCGAGGTTACCCTACATGGGGTAAACGAAGGTGTGTGAGTTATCGGAATTATGACGAAGGATTTGGATTGAAATATAAAGTACAAAAAGTATATATGCATAAAAGTATATCTTGTCTAAGTACTCTTTTTGACACTAAATTATATGTGATTTCATGGGTCCTAGTTTACCCATTAAAATAAAAAACGAGAGACTTAGAACATTAGATAAAGTAGCCTAAGTTCATGACACATAATCAGACACCGGTTATCATCACGAGTTCAGCTATGTATATATATATATACACACAGTTATATAGTAATCCTAAGCTAAGTTCATCTAGAGTATCATAGATGTTATATAAGTCAAGCATGGAGGTAAGATTACCTCATTGTATGAATTCACCAATGCACAAATCATCACAAGGATGATTCGGATGGTCATGAATGAAAAGGAAATATACAACTAACTAATATGTCTTCAAGTAGCCAAGTAAGATTAACCCGGGTGTGTCGTCTCAACATGGAAAGAATGAACTAAATGTTGGAGCCTAGACGAGGTTATGTTACTTTAGGACTAGTAAGATACTTGGAATAGCAAAATAAAACATCAAGTGAGGTGTGGAACAACTTAGGATAGCCAAAGCTTCCAAGGTTCACATTTTCATCACAACACAAGTCTTGCCATATGAACTATCGTAGACTTGGATGACTTCAACACTTGTGGGTTGTCTTAAACCCTATAAATACAGAAAGTTTAGAGGGTATTTGCACCTCTAAACTTGTAAGAATGAAACTCTAACAAGTCCCACAACCATAGATGGGTTTAGGAAGATGTTAGGCATGAGATTCATGAAGAAAAGTTAAGTTTCATAAAAGATTTTCATGTATTCTTCTAAAACAGAAAGTTTGGACCTCAAAATGGTGATGTTCCACCTTGGTTTACCATGGTAAACTTGTGGAAACAATCCTAGAGGTTTTTCAAGCTTTGTAGAGGAAGAAATGATGGAGAAAACATGAAGAAAAGTGAGTTTGACTCACTTTTAGCACTTATAACTTTCTGCCTTGTTCTTGCAATTCCAGCAAATTTGAGAGAGGTTTGAGTGTTTAGATGAGTTTGGAAAGTGAAAAAGAGTGTTAGGAAGCTTGTTTATATAGTGGGTGATTAGGGTTTGGTGTTAAATGAGGTTTAGAGGTTATTGGGTGTGAAAAAGTAGGTGAAAGTTAGCCAACCCGCGTGTAGGAAGCACTTGGCTGCGGATCGGGGTCCCTCGCGACACGCGACGGGGTGAGGGGGATGCCCCGCGTGTCGCGGCGCATGTTTATTCAGGAAAATTTGTTTTTTACAGTACAACCCCCTGAACTTTGATGTTTTTATTATATTAAGCCATTACTTGTATATTTTAGCATATTCTTAAGTATAAAGCATGCATGACACCATAAATCGAGTATCGTGAATGCATGATTAAGAATTTGCATGTATAAATAATATCAAAACACATATTTACGGCGGATTGTATGTAAAAAAAGTATGAATTTGTGTAAGATACGAATGTATTGAGTTTGCACGTATATAAGATGAATGTATGACAAGTATGTATAATCAATGTATAATTTGTGTAAAATGATTAAGTTTTATTACGATCAAAGCCTCAGATTACAATGATTAGAAATGAAATACGATTACAAGAGGATACAAGTTTCCAAAAATAGAATACAAGACAATTTTCTAAATAAGGAAAGTTTCAAAAAAGTGAGGTGTTACACTGCAGTGGATTGGCAGAGAACACGAACCTTGTGAAGATGTAGAGTAATGGGAAAAGGACTGAATTAGGAGTGTATAAACTCTTATGATCAGTCGTGTGATAGAAAATAAAGCAAATGGAAAGGAAGACTTCTAAAAGATAACCAGGCGAAAAATTTATTTAGCGTGAAGATCAACAATTCAACACATATATAGTCATGACGATGAGATTGATAACCAACGAAGATGTTATGATAAATATTATGTGACACCTGGGTCACTACGACCATCAAACAAATACCAAGCCAATGAAATATTGTATTTCATACTTGGGATCTGTATAAATATGTGTATCTTTTGCACATATCAATTTTTGTTCGATTTCAAGCTTTAAATCACTTTCTGAAAGGTTATACTTGCACTGATGCGTAAATATAACCAGTTTAATGCAACGAACACTCCGGAATAGTGAAATAGGCTTAACATACCTTAAATAACCTTTACATAACTTAGAAATAAGTTTCGAAGGCTTTGGTATGGCAAAATCAAGTTAAATCGCTTATAGAAATAAATTTCGAAGGCTTTGGTATGGCAAAATAACAGACATTCCGGAACATGGCCATAAGTTAAACATACCATAAATATCCTTTACATAGCTTAGCAATAGGCTTTGAGGGGTTCGGTGTGCTAAAATAAACTTTTGAGTCATTCAGGGACTAAAAGTGTCAAAAAGTGCACAAGTTTGCACTTTCGCGCATAACTTACGTTCTGAATACATCCGGACATCCAAAAATTTATGTAAGCACTAAAATATTTTAGTTTAGTGTTTGGCATAAGAAAAATCCATTCGTCGCGCAATTTGGATCGTTTTTCGCGCTTATGCGCATTCCGTCGTAATTAAGCGAACATCGCGATCGTACGACCAAATGAACCGACACCCGGCATATTTTTGAGCATGTTTCATGCCCACAATGTTTAGGCATCATTTTAGGGCCTTAAAGTTGGCTTGACGGGCCTTAGAAGTGTCAGAAATGAGCTTAAACACCAACAGGGACTGAAACTGTCATTATGGCAAAGTTGTTTTCTGATCAGAAGAGCCAGGCGGCCCGCGTAAGCCTTGTGTGATCCTTACGCGGCCTGTGTCAGCTTCCCAAATCAGATAAACTTGTTTAAACAGCTGTTATGCACCCAAAACTCAATTCCACTTGCCCTTTCCTGATCATGAGGGGCCATTTTGAGTTACCATAGGGTTGCAACAAGTGTAAGGTTGAGATTGAAGCACGGTTTCCAAGAAACGATCCTAACGGTGGTCCATTTACTATAAATACCCACCTTAGTTTTCACTTCTTCCTCACAAATCTGATCAAAAGTGCTCTAAGTTGAAGCCCTTGCTTCATACCTGAGTTATTTGGATCGAGATTAACTTGCGGGGACCCGTTGTAAGTGTTCCTTCGTTCTTTTATGCGTTTTAGCGTTAAAAGTCAAACTTTGTTTGACTTTCTGCGTTGACCAGTTTATGGTCAATGCGAAGTTCGTTTGAACTTCATAACCTGAGCGTAATCACGATGGTCATAGTCCCTAGTGACTATACCTACTGATTACCACGTTATCTAGGCTCAGTGACGAGTCGTAGTTTCGGCCAAAATGCACATTCGTGCGTATTTTGTAACCAAACTACTCTTGAGTATCAAAAACGTTTGTTTTGATACCAAACCTGTTTTCTAAACTTAGTTAAGCATGTTTTAACATGCTTAGCTCGTCACTTTTAGTTTAGTGCTTATATAGGGTCGTAAGGTAAGCGATCTAGACAATCGCTTATACTTTCGAACCCAACCCGTTTGGTCGATCATTAGGATCCGACCAAAAACATTAGGTGACCATTATATATAGGGAATAACCTTCCGAGGTTATACCTTATGGTCGCTTTGTTTAAGTAGTTGTATGATAGGTAGTTTATATGCCTTAGGTAAATTACCAAAATGCCCTTTGAACGCCAAAATTCATTTTAAGCATATGTAACATAACTTTTGGTATCTAAACTGATTTGGTAACAATATTAGACATGTTGAGGCATATTTTACTTATCATAGGACTAGTTAGGCATTCAGAACGCGTTTTACGCAAACGACGCATTAAAGTAGCATAAGCTACCTAAACGGGTCGTAATGGGTCGTAAGCACTTAGTTTAGGTTTCATTTTAGCATGTGGGCTTTGTTAAACCATATCATATGAGTTCCAATACTCATTTGGTTTACGAAACCTCATACTATCCAATCTCTCGATTTAGGTCCGTTTATTAACATAGTTACCTATATTAGGTGCCGTTTGATATCCGTGATCTCTAGTATTGTTTGGTTGTTACTCAAGGACTACTAAGCAAATATCAAGTGAGTACATAGACCCCTCTTTTACTGTTTTCAAACTGTTTTGGGGTGAAACACATGTGCCTACTTGTTACTTTCATGCTTTCCATGTTTTCACATCATATACTCGTTATGTTCATTAGTACATTTATAGTACATGTTACATTACATTTCATGCTATGTATGTCCATTGTGTGCATACTTAGTACATTGTTTTACATTACATTTCATGCTATGTATGTCCATTGTGTGCATACTTAGTACATTGTTTTACATTACATTTCATGCTATGTATGTCCATTGTGTGCATACTTAGTACATTGTTTTACATTACATTTCATGCTATGTATGTCCATTGTGTGCATACTTAGTACATTGTTTTACATTACAATTTGTTGCATATGCTCATCCAGCATATGAACACATTATATTACATTATGTGAACCATTTGTATCTATTGAACCATGTGAACTATTTGACAATAGACATTTGACTATACCTAAACATTTCTACAATTTTTAAACATTACACCTTGATGGTTTGGTTTGAGTAAGTGATTTAAGTAACGAGGTGTGTGTAATATGATACAAGCATGGTGGATACGCCGCTGGTACTTCCTATATATAAGTGTTTGTATGGTATTACATATCGTAGCGTTATTTGAATCATTTCAATTTGAGACATATAACATTTTATACAAATAACATAATTTTCACAAGACATTGTTTTACAAACAACTTATCTTATACAAACTCATTTTACTTGGTTATTCATTTAACCATACATTATTCTCTTATTTATACATATCATCTGGTCTTATTGCTTTTCAAATGATTTACAAAAACAAATCAATTTACAAGGTCCATGGCTAAATTTTATTAAACATTTTCTTAAACTTAAGTCATGAATCTTATTTTCACAAAACCTATGTATCTCACAGGCATTTTTATGCTGACGTACCTATTTTCACATGTGTTTTCAGGAATTGATGCATAGGATTGATCAAGATACACCTAGGCAGACTTGTGCCTTAGTGACTTAAAACAAAGCAAGAACTAGTTAATTTGTGTTATGTACTCTTTGTTTCTTGTTTAAAATGATGTAAACTCTCTTGTTTGATTAATAAAACGGAACTTTAATTGCTATGGATTTGAAACAATTAATTCTGTTACAACACTCCCCGACGTTTCTGCCACGTTTCGTTGTCTCTCGTGGTCGGGGTGTGACAGAAAAGTTGGTATCAGAGCTCATGGTTATAGGGAATTAGGTTATTAGTAATGCTTTGACCTAGTCTATAACCTTCCTAGGACCCTAACGTGAGTTTACTTGCGCTTAGTCATAAAACAATACTGTCACCTATCCTTAGGCGACAACAACAACAAGAACACAAATTTCAAAACCGCTTTGAAAAATTAATCATCTGTTTTTGGATGATTGATTACTAGGTTTTGAACCCTATATTGTAAGGTTTTGAACCCTCTGTTATAAGGTTTTGAACCCCTTTGAATTTTCAAAATCTCGTCAAAGCTTTGGGTCCTAAATAGTGTGAACACGTGCAAACTGGAAGAGTGAATGCCTGAACCCTGGGTTTTCTGTCTAAGGCTAGAGTGTTCGTACAAATCCACATAATCGGACCAGTCACTCTTACCTGGGAACTCTTGGGGTGAGTGTCCACTTATAGGCGAGCATGTCTTCGCGATATATTATAAGGATCTATTTGCTTTGATTCGGCCTTTGTGTGTCGTTTGTTTGCTTCATGGTTCAAACAAATGACCATCACCCATGATTTTGGTCGGTAATTGTAACATCCTATTCTTACCCAATGCCATTTCATTTGTTTTCTCTCTTGTTTCCCCTTTTAGAATGCCTCCACGACGCGAAAATCAGGTATCTATTGAAGAGCTGGCAGCTGTCATTACACAGCAAATGACTGCTGCAATCCCGAACATCGTTGCTCAATGTAACCAAGCTCTCAACAACAATAATGCCCCCTGCAACTTCAAGACGTTCAACTCGGCTAAGCCATCAAAGTTTTCTGGGTCTCAAGGAGCGACTGCACTTCTGCAATGGTTCGAGAGTCTAGAGAGCACCTTCAGGCATGTTCAATGTCCAATCGAGCGAAAGGTAGAATTCGCATCTAGTGTCTTTGAGAAACGAGCTTTGACATGGTGGAATGGTGTGATGAGAGATAGGGGTGCCGATGTGGCACTGGCGCAAACGTGGCAAGAGCTTCGAGCTCTGATGATGAAGGAATTATGTCCTCGTCACGAGATCAGGGCCTTGGAAAGGGAGTTCGACGATCTTAAGCAAGATAACGGTGAGCATCGAGCCTACACGGATCGTTATGAGGAGTTAAGTTTGTTATGCCCGAATATGGTTACGCCTTTGGATAAGGTAATCAAAAAGTACATTGATGGCCTCCCTGACTCGGTACAAGACATTATAACTGGTAGTAAACCCACTACAGTTAGACAGGCCATTGAGCTATCTGCAACCTTGACTGAATCTCAAATCAGGAAAGGTAAACTTTTTCGAAAAAGTGACAAGAAACCAATTGAGGAATCAAAGACCATGGATGAACAGACTGGATCCCCTAAGAAGTCAAAGAAGCGAAAGGCTTCTCAGAACTTCGCCATGGTTACTCACAATGATCAAGCTGTCCCCAACCAACCAGCTCAACCCCCTGCTAGGAAGCCATACAATGGAACTGCACCCTTGTGCAACCAATGTAGCCTCCATCATCATGCCAATGTAAAGTGCCGTAAATGCCAAACTTGTGGACTTATAGGCCATACAGCAAGAGTCTGCCCAGCTGCAGCTGCACCAAACCAAGCTGGCAATAATCCCGCTCAAGGTCGTTTTCTACCAGGTTCTTGTTTCAACTGTGGTGAGATGGGTCATTTCCGAAGAAATTTCCCAAAGCTTGCTAATGCAAATCCAGCACAGGGATGAGCATCTGACCGACCAGAAGACAACATCGTTTAGAAATAAGCACGTCTTATGTATTATTTTCTTTTGTTGTCAAGGTCCATGAAACAGTTGTTATCATTGTTTATAAATAAATCTTTTATTTACATTGCAATGTATTTATGTGGTTGTATGTGTAAAGAACATATCCCCTACAATACCGACAAGCAAGGAATCGTATTCCTTGAAAAGCAAACTACCCCCAAAATTTTTCCATCTTATGATCTCTTGCGTTTTCCACGAAATTCCTAAGTACCCGTTTCTTCTAAGGAAACGAAGTACAAGGCGCAAGTTACAACACTGGACGAATACCCAAAGTACCCCTATAAATCCTTAATAAGGGTACCTAAGGATATTTCCGTAAATCCTAAAATTGTTGTGTTCCTTAATTCGAATGTTACGTTTCTTTGAAAACAAAATCGAATTTTTGGGAGATCATCCTATCTTTTCAGATAGATCCCAGAGGACATTGAAGTCCAGCGACTGGTTTCCTGGTGTACCTTGAATATCCATATTCAATCACTAACAAGTTAATAACAAATTAATAACCGAGTTAAACAACTATGTGATTATGTGCTTATGTGTTCCCTTTTATGTTTTTGGGTAATCCAAGTGTTGTTATCCAAATCCTCGTAGAATCTTCCATGTCTTCGTATAAGGGATTCATAGTAGGATACCCAAAGGTACTGTCTAAAATCCTTAATGGACTTCTACGTTGTAGTTAAGTCCCTTGGATTATAAAGTACTACTCCATAATTAGACCCCCTGAGTGGTCTAGTTTAACAGATTGATCCAAAAATCTGGTTAGGAACATCATGTGATGATATAGCTGAAAGGACTCCTTGGTGGCCTAATTAAAAAGATCATATGTCGATCTAATTAAAAGGACCCTATGGTAGTCTAGTCACCCTCATCACAGGTTTGATTTTCTTCCCCTAAACATTACAAGACAAACTGTGCGGACTGTGCAAGGAATTACGTAATTATGGATGCATACATAATTATGGAATTTAGTGCACAGAAACCACAACAAGTTTTGTCATGTGCCTAGAGTTAAATCTATTCATTTCTGTTTCTGAGGAAGCACCCGTTGAAAATGACTCTTTTTGTTCATTTTCGTTTCTGAAGATTGTCCGTTGAGGAAATGAATATCCGTTTGATTATCCTTTTTCATTTCCATTTCTGATGAAGCAACCAATGAAAATGACTCCGTTTGTTCATTTTCTTTTCTGAAGATTGTCCGTTGAGGAAATGAATCCCCGTTTGTTTAAATCTATTCATTTCCGTTTCTGAGGGAGCACCCGTTGAAAATGACTCCGTTTGTTCATTTTCGTTTTCTGAAGATTGTCCGTTAAGGAATGAATATCCGTTTGATTATCCTTTTTCATTTCCATTTCTGATGAAGCAACCGTTGAAAATGACTCTGTTTGTTCATTTTCTTTTCTGAAGATTGTCCGTTGAGGAAATGAATCCCCGTTTGTTTAAATCTATTCATTTCCGTTTCTGAGGGAGCACCCGTTGAAAATGACTCCGTTTGTTCATTTTCGTTTTCTGAAGATTGTCCGTTAAGGAAATGAATATCCGTTTGATTATCCTTTTTCATTTCCATTTCTGATGAAGCAACCGTTGAAAATGACTCCGTTTGTTCATTTTCTTTTCTGAAGATTGTCCGTTGAGGAAATGAATCCCCGTTTGTTTAAATCTTTCATTTCCGCATCTGAAGAATACTCGTTGAGGAAAATGACTCTGTCCGTTCATTTTCGTTTCTGAAGATTGTCCGTTGAAGAAATGAATACCCGTTTGTTTATTCCTTCATTTCCGCCTCTGAAGAATACTCGTTAAGGAAAATGACTCCGTCCGTTCATTTTTCGTTTCTGAAGAATGTCCGTTAAGGAAATGATAGGATTATGCCTTGCATATCTCTGGTGGTTATTTGACACAAAGTCACAGATAGACTCCTACGAATAAATTTCGGGACGAAATTTCCTAAAGTAGGGGAGACTGTGACACCTGGGTCACTGTGACCATCAAAAAAATACCAAGCCAATGAAATATTGTATTTCATACTTGGGATATGTATAAATATGTGTATCTTTTGCACATATCAATTTTTGTTCGATTTCAAGCTTTAAATCACTTTCTGGAAGGTTATAAGCGCACTGATGCGTAAATATAACCAGTTTAATGCAACGAACACTCCGAAATAGTGAAATAGGCTTAACATACCTTAAATAACCTTTACATAACTTAGAAATAAGTTTCGAAGGCTTTGGTATGGCAAAATCAAGTTAAATCGCTTACAGGGACTAAAGTTGACAAACTGCGAAAGTATGCCAATTTAAACTGTAACAGACATTCCGGAACATGGCCATAAGTTAAACATACCATAAATATCCTTTACATCACTTAGAAATAGGCTTTGAGGGGTTCGGTGTGCTAAAATAAACTTTTGGGTCATTCAGGGACTAAAAGCGTCAAAAAGGGCACAAGTTTGCACTTTCGCGCATAACTTACGTTCTGAATACATCCGGACATCCAAAAATTTATGTAAGCACTAAAATATTTTAGTTTAGTGTTTGGCATTAGAAAAATCCATTCGTCGCGCAATTTGGATCGTTTTTCGCGCTTATGCGCATTCCGTCGTAATTAAGTGAACATCGCGATCGTACGACTAAACGAACCGACACCCGGCATATTTTTGAGCATGTTTCATGCCCACAATGTTTAGGCATCATTTTAGGGCCTTAAAGTTGGCTTGACGGGCCTTAGAAGTGTTGGAAATGAGCTTAAACACCAACAGGGACTGAAACTGTCATTATGGCAAAGTTGTTTTCTGATCAGAAAAGCCAGGCGGCCCGCATAAGCCTTGTGTGATCCTTACGCGGCCCGTGTCAGCTTCCCAGATCAGATAAACTTGTTTAAACAGCTATTAACAGCTGTTATGCACCCAAAACTCAATTCCACTTGCCCTTTCCTGATCATGAGGGGTCATTTTGAGTTACCATAGGGTTGCAACAAGTGTATGGTTGAGATTGAAGCACGGTTTCCAAGAAACGATCCTAACAGTGGTCCATTTACTATAAATACCCACCTTAGTTTTCACTTCTTCCTCACAAATCTGATCAAAAGTGCTCTAAGTTGAAGCCCTTGCTTCATACCTGAGTTATTTGGATCGAGATTAGCTTGCGGGGACCCGTTGTAAGTGTTCCTTCGTTCTTTTATGCGTTTTAGCGTTAAAAGTCAAACTTTGTTTGACTTTCTGCGTTGACCAGTTTATGGTCAATGCGAAGTTCATTTGAACTTCATAACCTGACCGTAATCATGATGGTCAGAGTCCCTAGTGACTATACCTACTGATTACCACGTTATCTAGGCTCAGTGACGAGTCGTAGTTTCGGCCAAAATGCGCATTCGTGCGAATTTTGTAACCAAACTACTCTTGGGTATCAAAACCGTTTGTTTTGATACCAAACCTGTTTTCTAAACTTAGTTAAGCATGTTTTAACATGCTTAGCTCGTCACTTTTAGTTTAGTGCTTATATAGGGTCGTAAGGTAAGCGATCTAGACAATCGCTTATACTTTCGAACCCGACCCGTTTGGTCGATCATTAGGATCCGACCAAACACATTAGGTGACCATAGTATATAGGGAATAACCTTCTGAGGTTATACCTTATGGTCGCTTTGTTTAAGTAGTTGTATGATAGGTAGTTTATATGCCTTAGGTAAATTACCAAAATGCCCTTTGAACGCCAAAATTCATTTTAAGCATATATAACATAACTTTTGGTATCTAAACTGATTTGGTAACAATATTAGACATGTTGAGGCATATTTTACTTATCATAGGACTAGTTAGGCATTCAGAACGCGTTTTACGCAAACGACGCGTTAAAGTAGCATAAGCTACCTAAACGGGTCGTAATGGGTCGTAAGCACTTAGGTTAGGTTTCATTTTAGCATGTGGGCTTTGTTAAACCATATCATATGAGTTCCAATACTCATTTGGTTTACGAAACCTCATACTATCCAATCTCCCGATTTAGGTCCGTTTATTAACATAGTTACCTATATTAGGTGTCGTTTGATATCCGTGATCTCTAGTATTGTTTGGTTGTTACTCAAGGACTACTAAGCAAATCTCAAGTGAGTACATAGACCCCTCTTTTACCGTTTTCAAACTATTTTGGGGTGAAACACATGTGCCTACTTGTTACTTTCATGCTTTCCATGTTTTCACATCATATACTTGCAATGTTCATTAGTACATTTATAGTACATGTTTTACATTACATTTCATGCTATGTATGTCCGTTGTGTGCATACTTAGTACATTGTTTTACATTACATTTCATGCTATGTATGTCCACTGTGTGCATACTTAGTACATTGTTTTACATTACATTTCATGCTATGTATGTCCACTGTGTGCATACTTAGTACATTGTTTTACATTACATTTCATGCCATGTATGTCCATCGTATGCATACTTAGTACATTGTTTTACATTACAATTTGTTGCATATGCCCATCCATTATATGAACACATTATATTACATTATGTGAACCATTTGTATCTATTGAACCATGTGAACCATTTGACAATAGACATTTGACTATACCTAAACATTTCTACAATTATTAAACATTACATCTTGATGGTTTGGTTTGAGTAAGTGATTTAAGTAACGAGGCGTGTGTAATATGATACAAGCATGGTGGATACGCCACTGGTACTTCCTATATATAAGTGTTTGTATGGTATTACATATCGTAGCGTTATTTGAATCATTTCAATTTGAGATATATAACATTTTATACAAATAACATACTTTTCACAAGACATTGTTTTACAAACAACTTATCTTATACAAACTCATTTTACTTGGTTATTCATTTAACCATACATTATTCTCTTATTTATACATATCATCTGGTCTTATTGCTTTTCAAATGATTTACAAAAACAAATCAATTTACAAGGTCCATGGCTAAATTTTATTAAACATTTTCTTAAACTTAAGTCATGAATCTTATTTTCACAAAACCTATGTATCTCACAGGCATTTTTATGCTGACGTACCTATTTTCACATGTGTTTTCAGGAATTGATGCATAGGATTGATCAAGATACACCTAGGCAGACTTGTGCCTTAGTGACTTCAAACAAAGCAAGAACTAGTTAATTTGTGTTACGTACTCTTTGTTTCTTGTTTAAAATGATGTAAACTCTCTTGTTTGATTAATAAAACGAAACTTTAATTGCCATTGATTTGAAACAATTAATTCTGTTACAACACTCCCCGACGTTTCCGCCACGTTTCGTTGTCTCAGGTTGTCGGGGTGTGACATATTATAAGTCTTATTTTATGTATTATTATCATTTTGTTTATTATTTCATAGATTTTATAACCCCTTAACTATTTATCTATTCATTAATATACCTATGTTTTATAAGCCCTTAATTATTTATCTATTCATTAATATACCTATACTAAATTCATATTCATATTGATATTCAACAATTCTTAGTTTAAATTAAAGGGCAATTGGATTTTAACACCTCAAACTTTGAAGAATTGGCCGATAACACCCGCAACTAACACTTTGATCTGTGACACCCCAAACTTTTAATTTTGTTTGTCATTTCACCACTCAGTTAAAAAATAAGTAACTGAGTTAGTCTTCCATCCTAGATGGCATCCTACGTGGACTATTTTTGACAATATTAAAAAAAAACAATAACAAATTCTAAATTCTAATTTCATCATTTTGAAGATCTGGGACTATGTTCATATCAGTTTCATCATTTTAATAGCAAGAACATCTTCAAACATTCAAGATGTTCATATCGTTACATTCAAAGTTCATCTGCAAGTTCATGAACAAGAACAAATAAAAAAACAAAACCTAAATTTAATTTCTATATCATTCTACAAAATCCAACATACAAATTCTATATCATCTTCATCCCAAAACTAATTTCTATATAATCTGCAAAACGCAACTTTCAAATTATATATCATTTTCGAAATCCATCACCACCGCCACCCTCTTTCCTCTTCAAAATCCACCACCACCGCCACCCTCTTTCCTCTTCAAAACCCACCACCACCGCCCTCATCAAGGTGTCTGTATATGTACAGACACCTTCATATACAACCAGCCACCACCACCACAACCCCCTCTCTACATCTCTCTCTAAACCCCTCTCCACCACCACCAAGAACCGACACCTTCAACCATCAAGAACCACCATTGTCTCCACCAACCACCACCGCCCCTTTCTCTACATCTCTCTCTACCCCTCTACACCACCACCGTCAACCATCAAAAACCACTCCACCAACTACCACCGCCCACCACTGCCCCACCTTCCGCCATCGAAATAGACCAACTAACCACCAACATCTCTGGCGAACAACAACAAAACACGAAACCCTAAATCACGAAATGAGCAGCTGGTTTTTTTCCGATTTGCAGATCTTTTTGAAGGCTTGAATCAGAGGTTAATTTAGGTTTTATTTGTGAGGCTGTAAATCGGTGGTTGTGGGTATGGAGGGTGGTGGCGGGAGGTGGTTGTTGGTGAACCGATGAAGATGATGATGATTCGAGGGTGGTGGCTGTAAATCGGTGGTTGTGTGTAATGATAAACCGATGAAGATGATGATGATTCGATTTTGTATGGTGAACCGTTGAAGATGATGATGATTTGATTTTGGGGTGAAGATGAAGAACGATGAAGATGATGATTTGATTTTTTATATTGAGCAGGTTTTTGATTTGGGAGATTACCTATACATATTGTTATAATAAGTGGCCACCTTATACCTCATAATGACACCTCATCTTGCCATTTGCTTCTTATAACATGTGTTTGCCACGTCATGGGTGCCATGTAGGATTAATGATGCCAGCTAGGATGGAAGATTAACTCAGTTACTTATTTTTTAACTGAGTGGTGAAATGACAAACAAAATTAAAAGTTTGGGGTGTCACAGATCAAAGTGTTAGTTGCGGGTGTTATCGGCCAATTCTTCAAAGTTTGAGGTGTTAAAATCCAATTACCCTAAATTAAATAGGTTAGGATAAAATACAAAGGCCAAAATAAATAAGAATCGTAAGAAGAATTTTAGTTTACTAATTTTAGATTCGAAAAGTTGAGATTGGTTTTAGGGAAAAAAATAGTGGAAGGTTATAAAATTAATCTCTCATCTATTTAGTTTCTCTCTCCACATACAAGACGTGTGTCAATTCCCCCATCAACTTAAAACCTCTAACTTTTTCATACGTCATTTTTTTCAAAAAAAAAAAAAATTACACCATAGTAACATGCGTTTATGAGTATGATATTGCTATATATAAATAAAATATATTTTTTTATTTTTTACTGGTTTTATTTGTATTGTGTTAAAGGTTCAGGTCAGTGTGTATTTCAACTGGGTTTTGGTCATTACGTTTTTACTAGGGTTTCTATACATTGTGTTATTATCAAAACTTATAACACAATGTTAATTTACGTTCTAGCCATCACATTTTTATCAAAACCTATAACACAATCTATGACACAATGAAGATGGTGTTATGTTTGGGGTTTCTATACATTGTGTTATTGGTTCTAATTATTGTGTTTTTCAAGTGGGTAAGTTTTCTATACATTGTGTTATAGGTTCTGGTCATTGTGTTTAGTCTGCTATCCATTGTTTTTTAATACGTTTTTAGCGGCGTACGGTTAGTGTGTCGCTAACCGGGTTAGTAGTTAGTATGTTAGTATCACCTAGTTAGTATTAAAATCCCCCTTGCCTGGATTTGAACCCGAGACCTCTAAGAGAAGCAAAGCTTCCCACCTCCCTCTTGACCACTAGGCCAAGAGATCATTGTGTTTTTATTTTGTTTTCTATTGTGTTTTAATTTATTGTTCATTGTGTTTTATTATGTTTTTCAATTTGTTTTAGTGTGTTATCTATTTTGTTTTAGTCTGTTGTTCATTTTGTTTTTTAGCTGTTGTCCATTGTGTTTTAGTTTGATGTCCATTGTGTTTTTTATCTGTTGTTCATTGTGTCTTTTATATGATATCATCAATTGTGTTTTAGTATACTTTTCATTGCGTTTTTAGTTTGATACTGGTTGGTACATTTTAGGTACACTCTAGTTTGTTTTAATAATAAAAATGCATCGATATTGTTACAAAACATACCGCTTTGACCGGTTTTGTTATTTTGTAGGTTGAATAACAAAACGAATTAAAATGATTCTACTAACTAAATAGAGGATAAAATGATTGATTATTAGAATACAAAACAATTAAGGAAAATAATTTTACTTGTTAACTTTAGATACTCATTGTGTTTTACGTTATGTCCGTTGTGTTTTAGTCTGTTGATCATTGTGTCTTTTATCTATTGTTATCGACTGTAATTTTGGTTTACTTTCCATTGTGTTTTTAGTTTGATACTCATTGTGTTTTACGTAATTGGGTTTTCAAATTTTTTTTAACTATAACAACAGGATATTCATATTAAAGATAAAAAGACGCTTAATTTTATAGTATAAGTTTTTTTTAAAACAAATAACATATAAAAAAAATTATGAACGTTTAAAAATGAAGGAAAATAGTATGTGACTTGCATATCCATATTATTTTTATTCTTTTGAACAAAATTACCCTTTTACTTTATCACCACTTGGTCCATCAAAATTATTCAACAATTCTTCGTTTAAATCAAATGTCTAGTCCATCAACATTATAATTTCATCATTATCTTATTGCTTCATTTATTTATTATTTTCATTTTTATGGGCAAACATTTATGTTCCACTTACAATATAAGTGACTTATGTACTACAATTATTTTCCCGAAAAGGTCCAAAAAACTATTTGATAACAACAAAATAAAAAGATGAGCCCAAAGGTACATAAGTGGTGATGATCAAACGTTAAATCCTAACCATAAAAGCCCGTCTTCCAATCCAAAATCTTTATACCAACAATCAATAGTTAACACCCATGTGGCATCTCGAGTAATCTTGATTGTGTGGCCTCTAACAATTCGCAAGCTAAATTCTTTCTATATATGTTATCTTCTTTTGTTGACTTCATACCATTCTGCAACTTATCTTCACTTCCACAGCTTCCTCTCTAACAGTCGCCTGAGATCAATGGCTACGGCCATCCCCACCGTTGGAGCCGTTAACCGCGCCCCGGTACTCCTCTTTTCCCCATTCTTCTACTATTCATTGAATTTATAGAATCAGATAAATATCAAGTTGTTAAATGTGTGATACATCCGTTATTGGCTATTGCCGCTGTCACCCCCAATTATCACTTTAACGTCCGCCACCCCCAACTAAACACTTAGTATGTTCTGTCACAGGTCGTTCACCACTAACCCAACGTGCAATAAGTGTTACTTCTCCGTAGGAAAAAAACACACTAAGTGAGTGACACCTAGGACAAAAAAACATAACTGAGTTAGTGTTCAGTTAACAACGTGGTGACAGAACACACTAAGTGTTAAGTTGGGGGTGGCGAGCAAAGTCATAGTTGAGGGTGGCGGCGGTCAATATCCCATACTTGGGGGTGATAAATCCAATAACTCACCCTTACAAATTCAGGGTTCTTTCCGAAACAAAATATATTTGTTTTGGTATGTTAAATTTGTCATTGTTGTTACAGTTGAGCTTGAATGGAAGCACTGGTAACACTGCAGTCCCAAACTCAACTTTCTTTGGTAGCAGCTTGAAGAAGATATCGAATTCAAGAGTGACAAACAACAAGTCTTTCTCCTTCAAAGTACTTGCAGCCGAAAAAGAGATCGATGAAACCCAACAAACCGACAAAGACAGATGGAGAGGACTCGCGTACGACATCTCTGATGATCAACAAGACATCACCAGAGGTAAGGGAATGGTAGATTCTCTCTTCCAAGCTCCACAAGATGCGGGAACCCATTATGCTGTCATGAATTCATATGAATACATTAGTACCGGTCTTCGCACGTAAGCATTGATCGATCTATCTATCTGTCTATCCATCTAAGACAAAGATTCTGGTTGTTTTGAGTTTTGATGTTGTTTTTTTGAATCTTTAGATACATGGACAACAAAAAGGATGGATTCTACATTGCCCCAGCTTTCATGGACAAACTTGTAGTTCACATCACAAAGAACTTCATGACTTTGCCTAACATCAAGGTTATTATTAATTCTTTAATCATGTGTTTTTGTTGGTTATAACTAGGGATGCATGTTCATGGTCCATATTAGTTAGTTTTTTTAATGAAAATTTTGGGTCAATTGACCGGATTGATTGGGTGGGATGGCCGTTTTTATGGTTGTACGGTTTAAAATTTTGTTTGACGGCTTAGCAGTTTCGGACAAAATAAATCCAACTTTTTTTTCGAAACAATAATTGTGTATTAATGTTTTAAAAATTACTAGTAGATGGAAAGCCTCATGTTATGCGGTGGTGATAAACCAGGAAAAAAAGTAATGTCGAAACGTTAACACAAACCCGTATGTTACGGGAGGGCGTTTGAACTGTGTATTATTCAAAACCAAAGCGATGCAGTGGTGACGTTTATATCATTCAAAACTTCAAACAAAAAAATGAAAGTGTTGAAAAACAATTCATGATGTCGCAACAGAAAATTCGTTAAAAGCTCAAAGTTGTAACTTTCAAGGGCTGCAGTGCCAATCGGTAAAAAAATAAATTAACTAAAAATTTCATTAAAACTTATGGCCTTTATGTTAACTTTATTAAAGTTTAAGATTATAAATTGTACATGAAAATTTACATCAAAAGACAAAATACGGACTTGATGATAAGTTTATTTAAGTTAGATGTAAGGAAAAAGAAAGAAACAAATAGGCTGGGTTGTTTGTTCGTAAAGAAAATAAATGTACTCATGAATTAAGGATGAACAGTTATCGAACAGGAATATTTGTTCGTGTTCATTCATTAATTCATTAAGGAAATAATTGTGTTTGTGTTCATTTGTTAGTTTTAGGTAACGAACGTAAACGAACACATACCAACGTTCATGAACAAAATGAAGACAAACAAATGTTCATTAACGCAAACAAACATGTTTAAATTTCTAGTAAAATCAGCATCTCTAATCGCAAACATTATGTAGATCGGCTCAAGATATAGTACTAGTGAACATAAACAGATTTGTTATCGAACGTTTACGAACATAAATAAACGAACGGTGTCTCTTTTCATGTTTGTTTATTTAACTAAACAAACAGATTTTGTATTTGTGTTCGTTCATTTATTAACCGAACGAACACAAACAAATTTTTTCACTAAGTGTTTCACGAACTATTTATTGAATGTTTGATTCATTTGCAACCCTAAATGAAACTATACTATTCAGTAAATTGTCTTTTAAATATGTAGTTAATAAAATTATTTGTTAACAACTTTATATTTCTAAAACTAAAAATATTAGATATGTAAAAAGGCCATTCAGTTTACACCACCAAATAAAATTTTCAAATCATGAACCGAACCATAAACCTTAAGTAGTTAAAACTTAACCAGACCCGGATTATATATAAACAGGTCCGCTTTTTCGTTTCTAACCGTTGACTTGTACGGTTCATGAACTCCCCTAGTTAAAGCATTTATATCCTATTCATAAAATTTTGTGAGAGGATCCTCTCTGTATGATAGATAGTAGTTATGAGGGGTTGTGAGTAGAGCTGAGAGAAAATGTTACTATTTATCTTTAAATATAAAAAAAAAACATTGTTCACCACTATAATTTTTTTAATTATGTTTAGAATGTGGTTGTAAGTAGAGGAGAAAAAAAAGTAATGATAAAGATATAGAAAAATATTATTTAATTGAAAAAAAAAAAGATAAAAAAAGATAGTATTTTTTTAGTATACTCTTGTAACATATAAACAACTCACTATAATCCTTATTTTGATACTACTCTTGAAAGTACTTGTAACATATAAAAAAGTCACTATATAATCCTTATTTTGATACTACAGGTTCCCCTCATTTTGGGTGTCTGGGGAGGCAAAGGTCAAGGTAAATCTTTCCAATGTGAACTTGTGTTCGCCAAGATGGGAATCACGTAAGTTTCAACTCTTGATATTCAATACAATTTGCATCATTTTGAGTTCATAATATTGTATATGAAATTCTTCCAGCCCAATTATGATGAGTGCTGGAGAATTAGAAAGCGGAAACGCTGGAGAACCCGCAAAGTTGATCAGGCAAAGATACCGTGAAGCCGCAGACATCATCAAAAAGGGTAAGATGTGCTGCCTCTTCATCAACGATCTCGACGCAGGAGCAGGAAGAATGGGCGGAACCACCCAGTACACCGTCAACAACCAGATGGTTAACGCTACTCTCATGAACATTGCTGACAACCCCACCAATGTTCAACTCCCTGGAATGTACAACAAGGAAGAGAACCCTCGTGTCCCCATTATCGTCACGGGTAACGATTTTTCGACCCTTTATGCTCCCCTCATCCGTGATGGACGTATGGAGAAGTTCTACTGGGCTCCAACTAGAGAAGACAGAATTGGTGTCTGCTGCGGTATTTTCCAAACTGATGGTGTGTCTAATGAAGATGTTACCAAGCTTGTTGATACTTTCCCGGGCCAATCTATAGGTATGATTGTTTTGCTTTATCATATCTAACGTGTTTAATAAGCATGTCGTATTTGGGTTGACATCAACTAGTTTAATTCAACCATTTTCCTTTGATATGTTTTCAGATTTCTTTGGGGCATTGAGGGCTAGAGTGTATGACGATGAAGTAAGGAAGTGGATTTCAGGCGTTGGGGTCGACTCAATCGGGAAGAAGCTTGTCAACTCGAGGGAAGGCCCACCAACATTTGAACAACCCAAGATAACAATTGACAAGCTTCTAGAGTACGGATACATGTTGGTTCAAGAACAAGAGAATGTGAAGAGAGTCCAGTTAGCCGACACCTATTTGGATTCAGCTGCACTTGGGGATGCTAACAGGGATGCCATAAACCGTGGAGAGTTCTACGGTTAGCTCCATTGATCCTTAGCATGGGTTTAAATTCATAATTTTTCGTAGTATTGTTTGTAATGTTTTGGCTCATGTGGTGTGGTTGAGTGCAGGGAAAGCGGCCCAACAGGTGCAGGTTCCGATCCCTGAAGGATGCACAGACCGTACTGCAGACAACTTTGACCCAACGGCTAGAAGTGATGATGGAAGCTGCAATTATACATTCTAAACTTGGACAAGAAGTATTTGTCAAAGAATGTTAAACATTTCTGTTTCTATGGATGTTGCTACCTTTCTGTTTTTGTTTGTTTATAAGGGTTTGGTGAAACATTAAACACAACATGGCCAATATGTGTTTTGTAGAGAAATATGTTATTATCAACCACAACTCGATCTCAATAGGATAAGGGACTAGCATCAAAATTATGGATGAATCAAATGCCATATATATGAATAACACTTGAGTCTGGTGTCTACAAGTTTACTTGTTGACACTAATAAAAAAATCAAATTATATTCTTACCTATGAAGCACGGGGACGGCTAGGACCATTGAGTACCCGTCTCGGAGACGGTTAGGGGACGGGGACAGCATGGGGACATCCCCCAAACGTTTCCAGAAAATTAGGGACGGCATGGGGACGTCCCCCAAAAGAATTTCTTACCTACTAGGATTAGTTCAATGTCTATTTAATTGTGTATAATCTTCAGTTTACGACCGCATGTTTAGTATCAAGATGCTCGTTTCTTTTCATTAGCTCTAAAGCTTATTCCTAAAAATGATCTTAGTCTAAATATAGTTATTTTCTTTGATACAAAAATTGGAATGAGTTAGATTACATTTGTTGCTCTTTCATTAACATATAAAATTCCTTCATTTAGCAATTAGTATCTGTTAAGACGGGGCGCTACGTGGTGGTTGGGTGACCACGTGTGGAACACCGCCGCCACTGAAGTTCACCACGCGTGGTGGTCATAACGCGTGTTGGTGCCAACGTGTGGTGATGATAATGTTACCGTTTGAATTTGAACGTTGGTGACCGTTGGGGGACGAGAAAAAAAAAAACACTATATATATCATCCACACAAATACATAATTTTATACCACTTTCTTGCATAAAAATGAAATTTCCAACCGATTCGTTCTTCGTCTTCCGACGATGACACACTTGAATTTTTCAAGAAGGCATATAACGAACTTGAAGGTGGATGTGCAATATCTCCAGATTGGATGCTGGATCCTCCTACACAAGTTCAAGTTCCTGAAAATGTCCAACAAGACTTGCACAATGAAGAAATTCACTTCCGGTTGAGATATGATTTAATTGAACTTGTAGGTTGTTTAGGTTTGGAATTTCCGGATTCGGACGAGGAGTAAGTTTTCTTTATGTATCTTTTTATTTTTATATGTTTTTTTTTATTTAAATTAAATTACTATTATTAATATATTATTTAAAATAAAAAAATAAAAAATCCATCACTAGTGATGGGCACCCCCACTAAAATTCATCACTAGTGATGAAATCAAGTTCAATGATGTGGCGGAACATAATTGGGTGTAGTGTGTAATGCCTGCGTCCCTAGACTTTTAGTTTTTGTCAATTTTAGTCCTTATACTATGCGAGACTTGACTCTTTTGTTACTTTGTGAATCTCGATGCCATGAAACTTGAATCTTGGTGATACTTGATTCTTGATGCTTAATTATAGATACTTGATTACTGATGCTTGCTTCTAGATACTTGATTCTTAACACTAGATTCTTGATACTGGATTCTTAATACTAGATTCTTGATACTTGGTGCTTGACTCTTGAGACTCGTGAAACTTGAGACTTGGTTAAACAAGAGACTGGAGACTTGACACTTATGTAAACTCGGAAACTTGGAAACTTTTGTGTTAATGATATAATCTTGCCATGTAATGATATTACACAATAATACGCAAGGCAACGCTTAATCTAACTCGCAAAATGAACCAAAGACGGAAAAGTTGCAAAACGGATTGGACTGTCCGAATGGACATCCGATCGGAGGGCCATTCGACCGAACATCCATCCGATCCGTCTGTTGCATCGCCTTACTTCTCCTCTTACACTATAAATATGACCTGTCACATCATTCCTCACTGATGTGACAGAGCCCTCCGATCCAGACGCAAGCACTATCATTCTCAGGCACTTTTCTTCGATTCTAGGCCGAATCTTGTAAGTTTCCTCTTAGATTCTTGTACAATTTCAATCTATACACAATTCCTCACATGAATCTCCCTCGAAATCACACTTTTCTCCGTGAAATCACTAAGATCCGAGCTCCTGAAGGTGACGTCATCATGGCGGTTTGCATAACCAACTGTGTGATGTCATTTCCGTCAAGTGCTAGCTCAGATCTAAGGGATTTCCATGTATTTTATCTTGAATCTTTATTAAAATCTACCTATTTCCAGCTAAACTTATGTTTTTAATAAACTTTTACTTAAAACGGTGGAATCCGGACCCAAACGGGCTGTAGACTTGATGATTAGTCTGGAGTCGGCTTGGAAATGGATGATTGCCGGTGAAGATGACCGGGATTACGGGTCAGAGATGAAACTTAGTCAAGAACAGCCGTCCGATCGAACAGGGTGAATCCTGTCCGATCAGACTAGCTGAGCCTTGGCGAGTTTCCGTTGTCTTGATACGTTACCATGTCGTCTCTGTTAAACTCAACTTAGAAGATTTGCAAACTTTTCAAGCAAACGAGAACACCAAGGGACGAACGACCATCCGATCGGACGGCCGTCCGATTGAATGACCGTCCGACCAGGTGGACTCCCTCGGTAAACTTTAACACTTAAACTATTTTGAATCAGACCTTCAAACTTTGAAAATTGCACTCGAAGAGTCATTCAACCGAACGGTCATCCGATCGGATGACCATCCGAGCGAACGACTTGTATTTATGCTACAATGAAAACTTCAAAAGATAAACTTTTTGGAAACTCACTTTTGGATCGAATGACCATTCGATCGAATGGTTATCCGCCCGGATGACCATCTGATCGGATGGTGATCCGTCCCATCTATATGTCATCCAACCGGATGACCATCCGTCCGGATGGCCATCCGATCCGAAGACTAATCCAACACTTTGCACGATTCTCGTTATTCTGCCGACACTTATCTGTTAGTCTATAATCAAGCTAATCTCAGAGCTCCCTTTAATCCAAGTAGTAGGTGTCGATACTTAGCACCCGCTGTGAGTATACTCGATCCCTTTCCGTTTTAAACTTTTGGGATGCAACATGTATTCTATGAAACTTGAAACTATTGGAAATCTAACTCTATCCTCAGTAAATGTGAAACTTGATACTTTTGGATTCTTGATTCTTGATTCTTTATGCTATGTGAACGTTTAATCCTTGTGTGTAGTTCCGCCATAAAAATAGTAGCGCTATAGGAGAATGCATCTCCCTATTATTCTCGAGGGTATTGTTAGGAGGATTCTATTTGCTTTCCTTGATTCTTGGGAAAGTGGTAAATGAATTGGGACACTTGGGCTATCACTTGGACTGCGAACACTAGCATGGCTAAAACTATTTTATCGTTTACATGATGGATATGAGTCTTTTTAAACTGATATGCTATATACTCATGTCACACCCCAACCGATGGCGGAATCATAGGGGCGCGGCACTGAGCGAAATAGATTGTCCAGGAGAATCCTTAAAAATTGTTAATTATAATATATTAAAGGTTCATGTACCATACCACAAACATATAAAATAAAAACAGTTATTACAGGCGTTGTTCTCAAAGACAAATATCCATTCCGACAACTCAGATTTTATTTAGTTTGTTTCTAGACTCTCCTAGCTTAATTCCATAGCAGCTAACAAGCAAAAGCATCCTAAACACCTATCACGTACGTTAAAATAGAGGTCAATACATATAGTGTAAAGGTGAGCAGACAAGTTTAATAGTATAATAGATAGAGAAATCGTTTTATGCATAACCAGCATGTAACATGTAGCAAAGTGAAGCTAGTAGGTTATCGACAATGAAATATGCACAGACGTGACTGCGAGTTGTAGAATGCGCAACACATATCACCATTGTGACACGTGAAGTAAAACCCTTAACAACCCCTGTCCACGACAGGTGCTGAGCCCAAACTATAGTACTATCGTTGCTAAGGTGTCAGGCAACAATCACTGTGTAAACATAACATACAAGCATTCATCGAGTAACACGTATAACATGCAACAACAGTCAGCGTATATAAAAGTGTTTGCATTGTGTGTCGATTTTGATTTGAATAAGTAACGTATGTAACACCCAAAAGCGCGTAAAGCAAAAAGGGTTCGAGTATACTCACAGATTGTGTTAAATGGATAACACAGTCTTGGATTGGATTGAAGGGAGCGCTGGAAAGTTAGCCTGATTATAGAACGATAGCGTAAGCGATGAACAGTGCGCTAAACGGTGACGAGTGAACTGAATGACGAAAGGTCATTCGATCTGATGATAATCCGTACGGATGGTCATTCGATCGGATGACAATCCGGACGGATGGTCATCCGGTTGGATGGCCATTCGGTCAGATTATCATTCGTTTCGGATGAATGTGTTTGTGTATGATGGCTTTGAAGTTTTCATTGTATCATTTTAAAAACAGAGAAGTATCTCTATCTTTCAGGTCATCCGGTCGGATGGCCGTTCGCTCAGAAGGCGATCCATTCTAAGTGAGACATTTTAGAACAAGTTCACAGCAGAATAGTCATTCGATCGGATGATTATTCGTCAGAAACTAATGATCTTTGATAATTTGTAAAAATGTTTAAGTGTTGAGATAACAAGTCATCCGATCGGATTGTCGTTCGATCGGATGGCAATCCGATCGGACGGCAGTCCGTTTGGTGACTTGATAGTTTTGAAACTTGGAAAATTTTGTTACGTTTAGAAAGTTTGCGGTTTGACCAAGACGGTATGACAACGTGTTAAACAACGGGAATTGTTAGTGCAGTATGTCTATCGTCTCCGTCAATCAGAATCGTAGCAAGACACTGAAGAAATCTAGAGCTTTTATTGTAATATTTAGATAAAATGGGCAAGGTGGCAATCTTGTAAATAAGGAGAAATCCTTATACCTTGTGCCTATAAATAGAATCCTTAGGGATAGGATTTAGGACTTTTGAGACTTTTACCATTTTGGAGCTTTGGAGATCTAGATCTAGAGAGAGAAGTCTAGAGAGAGAAAAGTGATTTGTGGTGCTTGTACTCGTCATATTGATCATTATAATCACGTTAATTGTACGATCTTGTGTTCGGTCACGTTCGTGTACGGATTCCGCACGTTACACGTTTGGTTCGCAATCGTTTCGGAAGTCAAAACCGATCCTACAAGTGGTATCAGAGCAAGAGCTCGGTTGCGAAGATCAAACGCACTGAATCGTTCAAGAATTGATCAGAATCAGATCCAAAAATATCCAGATTTTTCAAATTTCTCATATTTTTCTTGTTCTTCACGTTTTATAACGAAAAACGCAAAATTAACATGGCTTTTATGGTTCAAATTGGCTGATTTTTTGATATGTTGTGCGAAAACAGTAGATCTTAAAGCCTACAAAATTTCAGATCTTAATTCGAAGTAATTTGAGAGAAATCTAAATTTTTGTGTTCGAAAGTAAATGGTGAATATGTTTGTTGTTACTGTTGTTCTAGGTGTTCACCGATCGGGTGGCAATCCGATCGGATGACCACCCGATCCAAAGCATCTAATTTGCTTTTGTTGAATTGTTGTAGTTGACGAAGCCTCATTGGTCAACGAACCTTCATTGGTCAACGAACAATCATTCTCAACGAACACTCTCATGGAAATGATGACTTTTGTTGTTGATGTTCACCAATCGGGTGACCATCCGATTCAAGTCCCATTTGTCTCGTTCCATTTCATTTAATAGTTGACTTTGTTGACTGTCACTCAATCGGATTACCACCCGATCGGGCGGTAATCCGATTCAACGACACCTCACCCGATTCACTGCAATTCATTAAAGTTTGACTTTTGTTGACCCACCCGATCGGACAGCCACCCGATCGGGCAGCATCTCACCCAATTGAGTAGTGATCCGATTGAAGAACACTCACTTGATCGACGAACCCTCATTGTCTCGACGAACCTTTGGAGTGACGAACCCTTAGTGTTGACGAACACTTCATGTGGTGACGAACACTTCATATATTGTCGAACTATCTTGTGTTGACGAACCTTTTGATATCACGTGAACTCTTAATTGCAATCAAGATTGTCGGCCATATATCAAAAGATAAAATCAATATTATAAATCTTGGCCAAATTTAATATCATAGCAATCCACTAAATTGACGGTCCAATAAAATCTCATTGTTTTTGAAATTGGCGGCCCATGTGTGATTAATAAATATGAGATATGCATGTAACCCAATGCACTTGATCGGTCCAATTAAAGTCAGTTAGTATTAAAGGGGTGTCGGCCATTATAAAATAGAGGTCCACTAATTCATTGAATATTGATCTGTATGTGGAATTGATAATTGTTGTTGCACACTGATCGATTTAGTGAGGTTAAATAGTTGTCAAGCACTTTAAATAAAAAAAATGTTTAGTTCTCGGCTCAATAAGTTTTAGTTTCGGCCCAAATCAAAAGTCATATGTTTGCTGAAAATTCTTGGCCCAAATTATTCTAAAGCCCATCCAAAAGGTGTATCACATCAGTTCTTTTTCTGGCCCATTCATTCAGTGATTTCAACCAAACAACATTGGAACGAATCCGCAAATCTTTGACACGAGTCTTAGATTGATTACACTGTCACACACGTTCGGTTCGCAATCATTTCGGAAGTCAAAACCGATCCTACAGGAACTCCATCAAGCCCAAGTCATCCGATCGGACGGGAATCACCCCAGTCTGATCAGTTAATTGTTCTTGATGGTTGTTCCTGTTCAACCCGTGAATTGGGTGTCTCTTTGATACTGGATTCTTAATACTAGATTCTTGCTACTTGGTGCTTGACTCTTGAGACTCGTGAAACTTGAAACTTGGTTAAACGAGAGACTGGAGACTTAACACTTATGTAAACTCGAAAACTTGGAAACTTTTGTGTTAATGATATAATCTTGCCATGTAATGATATTACATAATAATACGCAACGCAACGCTTAATCTAACTCGCAAAACGAACCAAATACGGAAAAGTTGCAAAACGGATTGGACTGTCCGAATGGACATCCGATCGGATGACCATCCGATCAGAGGGCGATTCGACCAAACAACCATCTGATCCATCTATTGCATCGCCTTACTTCTCCTCTTACACTATAAATAGGACCTGTCACATCATTCCTCACTGATCTGACAGATCCCTTCGATCCAGACGTAAGCATTCTCATTCTCAGGCACTTTTCTTCGATTCTAGGCCGAATCTTTTAAGTTTCCTCTTAGGTTCTTGTACAATTTCAATCTATACACAATTCCTCACATGAATCTCCCTCGAAATCACACTTTTCACCGTGAAATCACTAAGATCCGAGCTCCTGAAGGTGACGTCATCATGGCGGTTTGCATAACCAACTGTGTGATGTCATTTCTATCAAGTGCTAGCTCAGATCTAAGGGATTTCCATGTGTTTTATCTTGAATCTTTATTACAATCTACCCATTTTCAGCTAAACTTATGTTTTTCTTAAACTTTTTACTTAAAATGGTGGAATCCGGACCCAAACGGGCTGTAGACTTGATGATTAGTCTGGAGTCGGCTTGGAAATGGATGATTGCCGAAGAAGATGAGCGGGATTACGGGTCAAACATAAAACTTAGTCAAGAACAGTCGTTTGATCGAAAAGGGTGAATCCTGTCCGATCAGCCTAGCTGAGCCTTGGCGAGTTTCCGTTGTCTTGATACCTTACAATGTCGTCTATGTTAAACTCAACTTAGAAGATTTGCAAACTTTTCAAGAAAACGAGAACACCAAGGGATGAACGACCATCCGATCGAATGACCGTCCGACCAGGTGGACTCCCTCGGTAAACTTTAACACTTAAACTATTTTGAATCAGACCTTCAAACATTGAAACTTGCACTCGAAGAGTCATTCGACTGAACGGTCTTCCGATCGGATGACCATCCGATCGAACGACTTGTATTTATGATACAATGAAAACTTCAAAAGATAAACTTTTTGGAAACTCACTTTTGGATTGAATGACCATTCGATCGAATGGCCATCCGCCCAGATGACCATCCAATCGGATGGTGATCCGTCCCATCTATATGTCATCCGACCGGATGACCATGCGTCCGGATGGCCATCCGATCAGAAGACTAATCTGACACTTTGCACGATTCTCGTTATTCTGCCGACGCTTATCTGTTAATCTATAATCAGGCTAATCTCAGAGCTCCCTTTAATCCAAGTAGTAGGTCTCGATACTTAGCACCCGTTGTGAGTATACTTGATCCCTTTTCATTTTAAACTTTTAGGATGCAACATGTATTCTATGAAACTTGAAACTATTTGAAATCTAACTCTATCCTCGGTAAATGTGAAACTTGATACTTTTGGATTCTTGATTCTTGATTATTTATGTTATGTGAATGTTTAATCCTTGTGTGTAGTTTCGCCTTAACAATAGTAGCGCTATAGGAGAACGCACCTCCCCATTATTCTCGGGGGTATTGTTAGGAGGATTCTATTTGCTTTCCTTAATTCTTAGGAAAGTGGTAAATGCATTGGGACACTTGGGCTATCACTTGGATTACGAACACTAGCATGGCTGAAACTATTTTGTCGTTTACATGATGGATATGAGTCTTTTTAAACTATTATGCTATATACTCAAACTTGTATACTCACCAGTACATTATTGTATTGACTTTATTTTAATACATGTTGCAGGCTGATAAGATGTTAGACTCAAGAAAACAAGCTAGGTTGCTGCTAGAAACACACGCCTGGTTAATCTAGAAACTTGAAACAATATTTGATGATTTGTATGTGATACTTGTGTATGATATTTGGATGGTTTTAGACAATGTTTGAATCTATTTAATCTATATCGAAATATCTAGTGTTATGGAAACTTTTGAGCAATCTGAACGCTTAGTGTCGCGCCCCGATGTTTCCGCCATCGGTTGGGGTGTGAAAGATTGGTATCAGAGCCATAACTATAGGGAATTAGGAAAAGTAGGAATACTTTGCCTAGTCTATAGTTCTAGGAATCTTGACTCTTATTTGTTGTTTAAGACTTATGCATTCTACCGTGTCTACTTCCTAGCAGCACATTTTCCTGTTAAACTTACATGCCTTTCCTAAGGCTGACACAATATACACTTGATACTTTGAAAAACTCTGTTGATCAGTGTTTGTGATTGTGCACGAAGTTTACCCTCAAGTCAGGAGTGACCTCCGAACCTTGATGGGAAATTTCTACATTATATTCTAGTGGGTCTTGTCTGTTGATAAGTGTCACACCCCGATTTCCACGTGTCAACGGTGGGCCCGGTGGGGAGTATCGTGACGACATGGTTGGTAACTGTGACACCTGGGTCACTGTGACCATCAAACAAATACCGAACCAATGAAATATTGTATTTCATACTTGGCATTTGTATAAATATGTGTATCATTTGCACATATCAATTTTTATTCAATTTCAAACTCTAAATCGCTTTCTGGAAGGTTATACGCGCACCAAGGCGTAAATATAACCAGTTTAATGCAACAAACACTCCGGAATAGTGACATAGTCTTAACATACCTTAAATAACCTTTACATAACTTAGAAATAAGTTTTGGAAGGTTTGATATGCCAAAAACAAGTTAAATCGCCTACAGGGACTAAATTTGACAAACTACGAAAGTATGCCAATTTGAACTGTAACAGACATTCCGGAACATGAACATAAGTTAAACATACCATAAATATCCTTTACATAGCTTAGAAATAAGCTTTGAAGGGTTCGGTGTGCTAAAATATACTTTTGGGTCGTTCAGGGACTAATAGCGTCAAAAAGTGCACAAGTTTGCACTTTCGCGCATAACTTACGTTCTGAATACATCCGGACATCAAAAAATTTATGTAATCACTAAAATATTTTATTTTAGTGTTTGGGCATAAGAAAAATCCATTCGTCACGCAATTTAGATCGTTTTCGCGCTTATGCGCATTCCGTCGTAATTAACCGAACATCGCGATCGTACGGACAAACGAACCGACATCCGGCATATTTTTGAGCATGTTTCATGTTCCCTATACTTTAACATCCTTGTGAAGCTTAAAAATGGGCTTGACGGGTGTTAGAAGTGCCAAAACACGACGATACGCGCACAGGAACCAAAACTGCAAAAAAATATAAAAAAAAATAAAATAAAAAAATGCATAAACTTGTTTTTTCAGCCCTTAACACTCTCCAAAGGCCAAGGACACTTGTCAAAACCCTATGGTGAGTGCCAAATGAGTTACCACAACTTTCCAACAAGTGTACGGCTTAGATCGTGCCCCCTTTTCCAAGAAACGATCCTAACGGTTGTGGGTTTACTATAAATACCCATCCATCCCCATTGCAAAACTCACTTGATTTCTTGAAATTTCTCTAAGTGGTTGTGACATTTCACTTCCTACCTGAGAATACTTGAGAAATCAAAGCTTTCGGGGACCCTTCGTAAGTATTCCTTCGTTCTTTTATTGCTTTTCGAGTCTGAAAGTCAAACTTTGTTTGACTTTCTGCGTTGACCAGTTTATGGTCAATGCGAAGTTCGTTTGAACTTCGCAACGTGATTGTAATCACGATGGTTATAGCCCCTTGGGACTATGCCTACCGATTACCACGTTGTCTAGGGTCGTAGGGTAAGCGATCTGATAAATCGCTTATACCTACGAACCCGACCCATTTGGTCGATCATTAGGATCCGACCAAATACCTTAGGTGACCATAGTATATAGGGAATAACCTTCCGAGGTTATACCTTATGGTCATTTCGTTTAAATAGTTGTATGATAGGTAGTTTATATGCCTTAGGTAAATTACCAAAATGCCCTTTTTACGCCAAAATTCATTTTAAGCATATGTAACATAAATTTTGGTATCTAAACTGATATGGCAACAATATTAGACATGTTAAGGCATATTTTACTTATCATAGGACTAGTTAGGCGTTCCGAACGCGTTTTACGCGAACGACGCGTTAAAGTAGCATAAGCTACCTAAACGGGTCGTAATGGGTCATAAGCACTTAGGTTAGGTTTCATTTAGAATGTAGGTCTTGTTAAACCATACTACATGAGTTCCCATACTCATTTGGTTTACGAGCCCTCATTCTATCCGATCCTCCGATTTAGGTCCGGTTTATTAACATAGTTACCTATATTAGGTGCCGTTTGATTCCGTGATTTCTAGCATTGCTTGGTGGTTATCATAGGACTTCTGAGCAATCTCAAGTGAGTACATAGAACCCCTCTTTTACTATTTTCCAAACTGTTTTGGGGTGGAACACATGTGCCTACTTGTTACTTTCCTGCTTTCCTGTTTTCACATCATATACTTGCTATGTTCATTAGTACATTTATAGTACATGATTTCATTACATTTCTGCTATGTATGTTGACTGATAGCATGCTAGCACATTGATTTACATGACTTTTCTGCTTTGTATGTTAACTTAGCATACTTAGTACATTATTTTACATTGCATCTCTGTTGCATATGTTCCAGTAACATATGGACACATTGTTTTACAGCTCTACCTTGTATGTTTACTCTAGCATACTAGGTACATTATCTTCATAAAACATGCTTACATTTTGGTATGACATTTGGTTTGTTTAACTATACTATACATTCATTAACACCGATCATGCCGCTCGGTAGTAGGTAGTGGTACCATAGGACTTGACAAATCCCATTCCTGAAATCTCGGGTTTTGTTTGGACGTAAGGAATGACCGAATCCGAATACATTTTCATTTTGATAACTCACTTTTACATAGTTATCCGACTGTCGCAAGGCTTGGATGTATGAATTTTCACAATACCGCATAAATGTTCATATTTAGTAAAGCATGCATTATTCTACAAAGCATAACTTTTGATTTATTCAAATACTTTGTTTTGTACATTTTTTTACTTGTGGTTTAAGTAGACTCATTTTACTTACCATACATAACTTTTGACTATACATAAACATTTACACATTACTTGACTACTTTTGGACTTCTTAACATTTGACATGATTTACATTTGATCATGCATTTCCACAAAACATAACTTTGATTTAAACCAAGTTTTACTTCAATACTTTGTTTTGTGCGTTTCACCTATGGTTTAGTTGATGCATTTCACTAGCCATACATATCATTTTGGTTACACATTACATGGTTTACATTTGACACATAAACACTTTTGACATTGGTTATACATTACATGATTTACATCTTGACATAAACATTTTGACATATTATTTCAATACATTTGACAGTTGATTTAAACATAGACATCTTACATTGTTGGTTTGGTTTGAGTAAGTGATTTAAGTAACGAGGCGTGTGTAACATGATACAAGCATGGTGGATACGCCGCTGGTACTTCCTATATATAAGTGCTTGTATGGTATTACATATCGTAGCGTTATTTAAATCATTTCAATTTAGACATATAACATTTTATACAAATAATATACTTTTCACAAGACATTGATTTACAAACAAACTTATCTTATACAAACTCATTTTACATGGTTATTCATTTGACCATGCATTATTCTCTTATTTATACATATCATCTGAACTTATTGTTTTTCAAATGATTTACAAAGACAAAGCAAATTACAAGGTTCATGACTAAACATTTTCTTAAACGGAAGTCATGAATCTTATTTTCACAAAACCTATGTACTCGCCGGCATTTTTATGCTGACGTACCTATTTTCACATGTGTTTCAGGAAATGAAGCATAGGATTGATCAAGATACACTTAGGCGGACTTGGGCCTTAGTGACAATAAAAGATGGAAGACTAGTTAATTATGTTATATTTCTTTGATTGTCAAGACATTGTAACTCTTTTAATCGATAAAACAATATATCAATTTCCATGTGTTATGAAACAATGATTCTGTTACAACACTCCCCGATATTTCCGCCACGTTTTGTTGTTTTACGTGGTTGGGGTGTGACAGAAAAGTTGGTATCAGAGCTCATGGTTATAGGGAATTAGGTTATTAGTAATGCTTTGACCTAGTCTATAACCTTCCTAGGACCCTAACGCGAGTTCACTTGCGTTTAGTCATAAAACATTACCGTCACCTATCCTTAGGCGACGACCCCAACAAGAACATAAATTTCAAAACCGCTTTGAAAACTAATCATCTGTTCTAGGGTGATTGATTACTAGGTTTTGAACCCTCAGTTATAAGGTTTTGAACCCCTGTGAATTTTCAAAAATTTTGTCAAAGTTCGGGTCTTATAATGTGAACACGTGCAAACTGGAAGAGTGAATGCCTGTATCCTGAGTTTTCTGTCTAAGGCTAGAGTGTTCGTACAAATCCGCAGTATCGGACCAGTCACTCTTACCTGGGAACTCTTGGGGTGAGTGTTCACTTATAGGCGAGCATGTCTTCAGCGATACATTAATATGACCTGTTTACTTTGATTGGTCACTATCTCATTTGTTTGCCTTAGGTAACAAACAAATGATCGCAAATTCTTATGCATTGCCATTCTGCATTGTTTATCCGATGACGTTTCACTTGTTTCTTCCTATGTCTTTCATTTTCTTCTAGAATGTCTCTTCACCACGATGACGCCCAGATATCCAAGCAGACTGCCAAATTCGCTCAGCGAATAGGCGAAGTAGTCCTGAAGACTGTTGAATTAGCTACTGCCATGTATCGTCTCCAGGATGAAGCCACTCAAGAGTCACCAAGACAGGCAGGACCTAGTCAGGTGACAGCACCACCAGCCAAGAAACCAATCGAGGAATCAAAGACCATGGATGAACGATCCCCTAAGAAGTCAAAGAAGCGAAAGGCTTCTCAGAACTTCGCCATGGTCGCTCACAATGGTCAAGCCGTCCCCAACCAAGCAGCTCAACCCCCTGCTAAGAAGCCATACAATGGAACTGCACCCTTGTGCAACCAATGTAGCCTTCATCATCAGGCTAGTGTGAAGTGCCGAAAATGCCAAATTTGTGGACTTATAGGTCATACGGCAAGGGTTTGCCCAACTACAGCAGTACCAAATCAAACAGGACCCATCCAGGTGGCAACACCACCTGCTAAGAAACAATACAAGGGAACGGCACCAATATGCGACAAATGTAATGGGCATCACCAAGCTCACTTACCGTGTCGTCTGTGTGCATCATGTGGGCGAGTTGGTCACCTGGCAAGTGCTTGTCGATTTAACCCGAACCAAGGTGGTCCAAACCAACCACAAGCCAACTCTGCTCAAGCTCGTTTCTCACCAGGGTCTTGCTACAACTGTGGCGAGATGGGCCATTTCCTAAGGGATTGCCCAAAGCTTGCTAATGCAAATCCAACCCACGGATGAGCCGTTGGCTGATTAGAAGATGTTGTTGTCTTATGCTTTTGTTTCTTCTATTTTCCTGTAATGTGAAACAATCTGTTTTGTTTATAAATAAAGTTGTTGTTCACAATTCTGATATACGAGTATAGTTACATGTGTGTATGACTTTTCCTATGATACCTACATCAAGGAACTATATTCCTTACAAACTACTCTTGCGAATTTTTCCCATTCTTGCGTTTGCTCATGATTCCCTTGGAAAAAATTCTAAGTACTCATTTCATTCTAAAGAAACGAAGTACATGAAATAAAGTGAAATTTTGAGTAATCGTGCTTTTTGCACATCTGTGCCTTTGAATCCTTGGTTAGATAACTAAGGATATTTTCAAAACTCATACCCATTATGTTTTGATTTTTCAACATACACAGTACAAGTATTTCAAAAACAATCTTCATGATCTCAAAACATTTCATATAGTTTGAAAACAATTTTTTTTCAAATGCATTGTCTATGTTATTTCAAAAACATTGTCTACGTTTTCAAAAACAACCTTCATAATTTCAAAATGTTTCATATAGTCTGAAGACAATATTAACACAGTACATTTTCTTATCAAGTGCATGATTTCGAAAAGCATCATTCGTGTTTTTCAAAAATCTTATACATAATTTCAAAATTCATCTCGCATGATTTTTAAAACATTTTTATAAATATACCTACCTAATACACCTACTTTATGATTTCAAAGGTATTATATATAAGGTTTCAAAAACATTGAACACATTTTTTTTAGAACCCCATGCATAGTTTTTCCAAATATATTTTCCTCACACATTTACTTAACCTTCAAATTCTGCTTCATATGTTGCCTTGACATATCTAGCATCTCAACTTCATAAGCATTTTACTTCATGTTTTGACTTAAGCACGACCAGTGCAAGGTTTCAAAACATCTTCAACCTCTAAAATCCATATGGGATCTTATTATCTTCACATTTAGACCCTTGTGGATGATTATCATTCAATCAGAGTCCTTAATTGGATTCCTTATGTACCTAAATTCGAACATTTCGGTTCCTTATAATCGAAATCGAAACTTTCTTTTAAAAATCTTTCTATCTTTATAGTTAGATTCTTGTTAATGTTTAAAGTACCAAATGAAATCCACGAGATGGATTCCTAGTGTGCTTTAAATACATATGCTCTGTTAGCAAAACAAATTAACAAATTAAAGACAAATTAACAAACAATTTTGTGGTTATGTGACTATGTGTTTATACATCTTGTGTTTCTCTTTTATGTATTTTCGTGTTTTTTTGGTATACTCTGGATATTCGTTATCCAAATCCTCGTAGAATCTTTCATATCTTCATATGAGGGGTTCGTAGTAGGATATTCAAAAGGTACTACCTTAAATCCTTAATGGGCTTCTATGTAATAGTTAAGACCCTTGAATTATATAGTACCACTCCATGATTCATAAGAGACCCTTTTAGTGGTCTAGTCAAAGAGATTGATTCACAATCTGGTTAAAGAACGACATCTAGTGATGTAGCTGAACAGACTCCTTGATAGTCTATTTAGATCATTTATTGATTTAATTAAAAGGACTCTATGGCGGTCTAGTCACACTCATCATAGGATTGTTCATTTGGTTTTACCCTACACATTATAAAATAGACTGTGTGAACTGTGCAAGGAATTGTCTAATTATGGACGCGTACATAATTATGAAATTTAGTGCACAGAAACCCAGTAATATTTATTATGTGTAAGAACCGATAGTGACAACAATAACAAAATGAGAACGATGTAATGGAGGTACGGTGGACGCATCAATGACGCTTCATATACTTGTATATAAGTGTCCCTCTTACATTGCAAGCATAATGTTATTAAGGTTACTAGAAGTTCAGAACCCTAACCAATGTTGTTCGATCTTTTCAACTTCATGTTTTCAAGCTCTCACAAGTTTCCTCTGATTAAATTTCGGGACGAAATTTCCTAAAGTAGGGGAGACTGTGACACCTGGGTCACTGTGACCATCAAACAAATACCGAACCAATGAAATATTGTATTTCATACTTGGCATTTGTATAAATATGTGTATCATTTGCACATATCAATTTTTATTCAATTTCAAACTCTAAATCGCTTTCTGGAAGGTTATACGCGCACCAAGGCGTAAATATAACCAGTTTAGTGCAACAAACACTCCGGAATAGTGACATAGTCTTAACATACCTTAGGTAACCTTTACATAACTTAGAAATAAGTTTTGGAAGGTTTGATATGCCAAAAACAAGTTAAATCGCCTACAGGGACTAAATTTGACAAACTGCGAAAGTATGCCAATTTGAACTGTAACAGACATTCCGGAACATGAACATAAGTTAAACATACCATAAATATCCTTTACATAGCTTAGAAATAAGCTTTGAAGGGTTCGGTGTGCTAAAATATACTTTTGGGTCGTTCAGGGACTAATAGCGTCAAAAAGTGCACAAGTTTGCACTTTCGCGCATAACTTACGTTCTGAATACATCCGGACATCCAAAAATTTATGTAAGCACTAAAATATTTTATTTTAGTGTTTGGGCATAAGAAAAATCCATTCGTCACGCAATTTAGATCGTTTTCGCGCTTATGCGCATTCCGTCGTAATTAACCGAACATCGCGATCGTACGGACAAACGAACCGACATCCGGCATATTTTTGAGCATGTTTCATGTTCCCTATACTTTAACATCCTTGTGAAGCTTAAAAATGGGCTTGACGGGTGTTAGAAGTGCCAAAACACGACGATACGCGCACAGGAACCAAAACTGCAAAAAAATATAAAATAAAATAAAATAAAAAAATGCATAAACTTGTATTTTCAGCCCTTAACACTCTCCAAAGGCCAAGGACACTTGTCAAAACCCTATGGTGAGTGCCAAATGAGTTACCACAACTTTCCAACAAGTGTACGGCTTAGATCGTGCCCCCTTTTCCAAGAAACGATCCTAACGGTTGTGGGTTTACTATAAATACCCATCCATCCCCATTGCAAAACTCACTTGATTTCTTGAAATTTCTCTAAGTGGTTGTGACATTTCACTTCCTACCTGAGAATACTTGAGAAATCAAAGCTTTCGGGGACCCTTCGTAAGTATTCCTTCGTTCTTTTATTGCTTTTCGAGTCTGAAAGTCAAACTTTGTTTGACTTTCTGCGTTGACCAGTTTATGGTCAATGCGAAGTTCGTTTGAACTTCGCAACGTGATTGTAATCACGATGGTTATAGTCCCTTGGGACTATGCCTACTGATTACCACGTTGTCTAGGGTCGTAGGGTAAGCGATCTGATAAATCGCTTATACCTACGAACCCGACCCATTTGGTCGATCATTAGGATCCGACCAAATACCTTAGGTGACCATAGTATATAGGGAATAACCTTCCGAGGTTATACCTTATGGTCATTTCGTTTAAATAGTTGTATGATAGGTAGTTTATATGCCTTAGGTAAATTACCAAAATGCCCTTTTTACGCCAAAATTCATTTTAAGCATATGTAACATAAATTTTGGTATCTAAACTGATATGGCAACAATATTAGACATGTTAAGGCATATTTTACTTATCATAGGACTAGTTAGGCGTTCCGAACGCGTTTTACGCGAACGACGCGTTAAAGTAGCATAAGCTACCTAAACGGGTCGTAATGGGTCATAAGCACTTAGGTTAGGTTTCATTTAGAATGTAGGTCTTGTTAAACCATACTACATGAGTTCCCATACTCATTTGGTTTACGAGCCCTCATTCTATCCGATCCTCCGATTTAGGTCCGGTTTATTAACATAGTTACCTATATTAGGTGCCGTTTGATTCCGTGATTTCTAGCATTGCTTGGTGGTTATCATAGGACTTCTGAGCAATCTCAAGTGAGTACATAGAACCCCTCTTTTACTGTTTTCCAAACTGTTTTGGGGTGGAACACATGTGCCTACTTGTTACTTTCCTGCTTTCCTGTTTTCACATCATATACTTGCTATGTTCATTAGTACATTTATAGTACATGATTTCATTACATTTCTGCTATGTATGTTGACTGATAGCATGCTAGCACATTGATTTACATGACTTTTCTGCTTTGTATGTTAACTTAGCATACTTAGTACATTATTTTACATTGCATCTCTATTGCATATGTTCCAGTAACATATGGACACATTGTTTTACAGCTCTACCTTGTATGTTTACTCTAGCATACTAGGTACATTATCTTCATAAAACATGCTTACATTTTGGTATGACATTTGGTTTGTTTAACTATACTATACATTCATTAACACCGATCATGCCGCTCGGTAGTAGGTAGTGGTACCATAGGACTTGACAAATCCCATTCCTGAAATCTCGGGTTTTGTTTGGACGTAAGGAATGACCGAATCCGAATACATTTTCATTTTGATAACTCACTTTTACATAGTTATCCGACTGTCGCAAGGCTTGGATGTATGAATTTTCACAATACCGCATAAATGTTCATATTTAGTAAAGCATGCATTATTCTACAAAGCATAACTTTTGATTTATTCAAATACTTTGTTTTGTACATTTTTTTACTTGTGGTTTAAGTAGACTCATTTTACTTACCATACATAACTTTTGACTATACATAAACATTTACACATTACTTGACTACTTTTGGACTTCTTAACATTTGACATGATTTACATTTGATCATGCATTTCCACAAAACATAACTTTGATTTAAACCAAGTTTTACTTCAATACTTTGTTTTGTGCGTTTCACCTATGGTTTAGTTGATGCATTTCACTAGCCATACATATCATTTTGGTTACACATTACATGGTTTACATTTGACACATAAACACTTTTGACATTGGTTATACATTACATGATTTACATCTTGACATAAACATTTTGACATATTATTTCAATACATTTGACAGTTGATTTAAACATAGACATCTTACATTGTTGGTTTGGTTTGAGTAAGTGATTTAAGTAACGAGGCGTGTGTAACATGATACAAGCATGGTGGATACGCCGCTGGTACTTCCTATATATAAGTGCTTGTATGGTATTACATATCGTAGCGTTATTTAAATCATTTCAATTTAGACATATAACATTTTATACAAATAATATACTTTTCACAAGACATTGATTTACAAACAAACTTATCTTATACAAACTCATTTTACATGGTTATTCATTTGACCATGCATTATTCTCTTATTTATACATATCATCTGAACTTATTGTTTTTCAAATGATTTACAAAGACAAAGCAAATTACAAGGTTCATGACTAAACATTTTCTTAAACGGAAGTCATGAATCTTATTTTCACAAAACCTATGTACTCGCCGGCATTTTTATGCTGACGTACCTATTTTCACATGTGTTTCAGGAAATGAAGCATAGGATTGATCAAGATACACTTAGGCGGACTTGGGCCTTAGTGACAATAAAAGATGGAAGACTAGTTAATTATGTTATATTTCTTTGATTGTCAAGACATTGTAACTCTTTTAATCGATAAAACAATATATCAATTTCCATGTGTTATGAAACAATGATTCTGTTACAACACTCCCCGATATTTCCGCCACGTTTTGTTGTTTTACGTGGTTGGGGTGTGACAGTAACGTAATAGTCAAACAACACAATATTAATATGCACAGCAGAAGCAAAATTAAAAATATAATTCAACCGAATTTAATTATTGTAATATCTTGTATCACAACGTTCGATTGTTTATCCACAGAACGGATCGAAACAAAATATGAAACAATAGTTCAACAGACTTCGGCATCTTAAGCTTGCGAGACTTCTAATGATGCTAAGGAGAAATCCCAGCCAATTACACTTAGTACCTGCATTTAATCTTTTTGGGAAAATACGTCAGTTTACACTGGTAAATACATTCAACTGACTCATTTTGGAAAATGATTGAAAATTGGTTTGGATGCACGTGGCATAAACATTTTATTTTAACTTGGGAGAATTATAATCTTGTGAACGAATTACATGTTCCTTGTGCGTTCAGTAGCCCGGATCAAGTCTGGGTTAAAGATCAATAGACACACCACAATGTTCTTTTGTGCACTGACGGGTGTACGCCTACACCCCGTGCTTAAGTCGTGGCCATTTCGTAAAATGATGCCATGGATATCCGGGACATGGTCATTAACCCCCCAAAGGCTTTAAGTAACAAGACTGTTTAAACGAGCCGATCAAATTTATTCAATTACCCACTCAACGGTGGAGAATTTGATGCCCGATCAAGCGGTATGCTATATACCGTAACCCAAGCCCGTATAGGGAAAATAAGTTAAAAGTATTTACCTGAGCAATGTATAAATCACAATAAGAAAAATGCACGTAGCTTTTACTGGTCCTCCTAATCTAGAACGAAGGTTTTATAATAACCTATTAGGATCCTAACGGGTCTTTAATTAAGCTTAAGCTTAGACCGGCTAGTTTCAAAGATACGGTTCGTACGCACGATTAAGCGAAGACCGGATAGAATGTGATTTAGACCCGACAAGTTTGAAGACTTGTTTAATATGGGTTTATTATTCACATTCTGGATTTTGAGATAAAACCGTTAAGGTTTGACCCGTTTCGGCTAATTTATGTAAACTTGTTACATAAACCGAACCGTACGCGTAATAAGCGTGACGGGTATTCATGAGAGCTATATACAGGTTTCCTAAGTTAATTATGCCTCAAATATGTTGTGACATCAGTAAGATGTCTTTCATTATGCCCGAAACGTGTTTAAACACAAACTAGGCCCTGTAGGGGTAGTTTGGTCATTTTAAAGGTTGTAAAAGGGTTTAAGTGTTTAACTGAGTTATAGGTCTGATGTAGTCAGTAAACATACTCAAATTAATGAGTTATAACAGTAGGATAAAGTACATATGTGAAATTTATCAATTATAACCAAACTATTCCCGGGTATTTTGGTAATTTCACATAAGCCGAAAAGCTCAAAACTGAAGTCTGAGTTTAACAACCTTTGCTTACTGTTAAAATATTATAATTTGCCTCAAATATCAGTAGGTATCAACCCTTGTATGTTTAGAATACTTCTAGTACATAATATGCATTAAAAACACTTAAAAAGGCGATTAAAGGCCATTTCTGGGTTTGATACTTAAATCTGATATTTTTATATTTCCAGCAGGCTTAAAATAATTTATTTATCATATGTGATCAGTAGCAAAAGGTTTGGAGTCGTTTAGATATGTAAAACTCATTTTATGGCCCGTAAGGGCAAAACCGACAATTACCGGATTAAGCCTACGACTATGAGTTATGTTCAGCCTAAAATTAATTAAAAATCTTTAAAAATCCCAAAATAATATATTACATCAGTGGGTAAAATATTTGATATCAAAAAGTATGTTTAAGTAGGCTATACGCTAATTACGCCATTTTATTAACATAAAGCTTTCAATTTGCGATAATGAGCATAACTCTCAATCTACACCTCAAACTGATGTCAAATTTTGCATACAAGTTTATATATCAGTAATTAAGGTTTCTACTCTTTTACATTTCCAAAAATCACGTTTTAAGGTAATAAGGGCATAATGGTCAACATATGAGCAATTAACGGAATCATGCGTATTAATTGGATAACTAATGATCCGAGGTGTATAATCACAGAGGGTTATACTAGCATGTAACCTGGTCCAAATAAAGCTCTTAGGCATTTCTAAAACATACTTAAATGGGTCAGAACTGAAAGTCAAAGTCAAAGTGAAAGTCAAACTATGTGACTTTCGGTTCCGAACCGGGTCTTTATAGTAAATTGTCGGGTTGAACATGTTTAGACATGTTCTTACACTAATTACCAAGTTATAATAATGATCAAACAGGTTGTAGGTGTTATATATAGCTAATCATGCATAAATTAGAATTTAAGCTTCCTGTTGACTTTTTAATTACAAGTTTGACCCGACTTTTGACCTAGTTAGAGTGGTGATCAGGGGGAACCCTCTTAAGGGTTTATTACCCACATAAATACCAAATTATAACTACTTTTGATTCGACCAATCACTGGACCATTTGTGATTAATCTTAAAGTCAACCGTTAATTACGACGGTTTGACTTTTAAGCTAAAACTAAGCTAAAACTCAATTAAGAAAGGGTTAGTAGACTTACTGAAGTCCTATGCACGAAATGTGATCACTTGAGAGCAGGTTGGAGCTCCAGAATCGATCAGAAGTGCAGAGAATGGTGTGAAGAACAATGTTACAACTCTTGGCCCTTTTATAGTGGAATTTCTACCACAAATTGTTGACACCAAGGTCTAGCACTCACCACAAGCTGCCCACAAGTGTCCCTAGTGCCCGAGAACAGTTTAGGGGTCGCCCATGGTGCATTAATGTCGAAAAAAGGTCGGTTCTGCGCGAATGTAGGAGCCTGTTCGCTGATTCTGCTTCTGATGTCCTGACGCGGCCCGCGTAAGGGTGTTGATGTACCTTACGCGGCCCGCATGGCCCTTCTGATCAGACAAAACGTTTTTTATTTGTTGCATCACACCTCTTGGCCCTTCCGAAAGGTCAATTAAGCTAATTACTTGCAATTTGACCCCTTATTATTTACCCACAAGGGCTTTAGGACTTATACCCACTTTGCCAAGTCCCTGGACACTTCTGGTTAACCCGAAAAGTCTTAACTTTCAATGTTTACGCTTTAACCCCTCGCACACGAATTTGATCATAACTTTCTCATACGATTACGAAACTTTATGAAATTTATATCGTGCATTCTAGTGAGCATATTTAACAGTTACAAAGCTTCGGGTTTGTCAAAAGGTCAATCAGAGGTATAAATTAAACATGTTGACACATTTAGTCCCTGTAATTTGAAATCTCTCACTTTTAGCTTCGTATGATCCATGATTCATTCGTTTGAAGGTATGAGCATCATGTAGGGTTAATGTACATTATATTTATTCACAGTTGACACTTAGAATACGTATATTCACATACTTTCCATGTTTGTCAACTTTAGTCCTTCTATAATATTCTTTCACACGTTTTAAACATATGACACGTGTCAACACATTATAGGACGTGAATTTCCGAGGTGTTACAATAAGTGCCGACGCTATTAGGGTACGATGTTGTCTAGATAGAGGTGAAACTCATACCTTGATGACTAGTCCCACTCTTTGATTAATTAGGAACCTAGATGTCTCGCCAAAGTCTCGAAATTCCCAATTAATGACCTGAAGGACGAATATCGTAGGCCTAACATCGATGACGTATTTCTCTAAGTAAGTCAAGACACGTTGCCCCAATTCGAGAGGGGTTCGATTCACTTTGGTTAGTCACCGTTCCTCTACCGGAACAATCCTATGTTTTATGAGCCTATCTTTTATGTTATCTCGATTTTTATGTGTGGTTTTAAACTTGATTCTTCATTTATTTTGAAACTTTTTACACAAATCGCACGTATGTCCGCAATCTAAAACAATAGTTCTAATGTCTCGGGATCAAACTAAATTTATGAAGCTTTATTCATCGTGCTAATCTATGTGAGAATCTTGATCGACTATGATATGATTTATTGTAGTAGCAAGACACTAAACGTAACATGGCACAAAAAGATGAGACAGAAGTAACATGGATGAAACATGGTGGATACGCCGCCGGTACTTCCTATATATAAGTGTTTCCGACATGTTACCAACTTTCGTACCACGTGCCATGCGAAACTTAGTGTTTTGTAGGTCGGTGATGAGAATGTTGAACTCTAAGCTATGAGAAACTACTTGTGTAATCTATGTGAAATCTATGTGTACTCTAGTGCGTATGTGTTGTTTTGAGTGACAAATGTGAAATGTAGCCTAGCGCCAAAGATGAGGCGGACGTGGCATGTCCGAAACATGGTGGATACGCCGCTGGTACTTCCTATATATAAGTGTTTCTGGCATGTTACCGAACCTTCGTACCACGCGCTAAGTGAAGTTCGTAGTTTTGTAGACTCGTGGTGAAGTTGTTAAAACTACTTGGTTGATCTATGTGAAAGTATTATGAGAGTGATGGAATTTAATGGTTGGCGAAGCATGACACCGATGACGAGACGGACGTGGCATGATTGAAGCATAGTGGATACACCGCTGGTACTTCCTATATATAAGTGCTTCCATCATATTGTTGAACTTTCGTAGCACGTGCCATACGGGATTTCGTTGTTTTGTGGACGGTGGTGAAAATGTTGAATGCTAATCTATGTGAAACTATTTGGTTAAACTACGTGTATGTGATGATGATGATGAGTGTAATTGTTATGGTTGGCAAATGCGACACGTAACATGACACCAAATACGAGGCGGAAGTGATGTACCCGAAACGTGGTGGATACGCCACTTGTACTTCCTATATATAAGCGTTTCTGACATGTCGCCAAACTTTCGTACAACGTGCCATGCGAAGGTCGTGGGTTTACGGATGTTGTATCTATTGGAATCTATGTGAAACTTGATGGAAACTCGAATCTTTAAACTACATGAAACCTGTTGAAACTTGAGTCTTTAAGCTATCGTGTGTGAATCTTTATACCGTGAGACTTTGTGATCTAGACTTATACGATCCTCTTGTTGGATCTTTAGATGTCTTCCCGTAAGCTATCCGACTCTCTCAAGAGATCCAAGGAGAAGTCTCAGAAAAAGATGATGTCCTTCATGGCCGACCAGATCGCTCGTGTCATGCCAAAGATCGTCTCTGAGATCCAAGGATCAAACACTCCGCCATCCTCTGTGGAATCTAAGGGTGAGAAACTAAAGCCTACTAAGTTCAGCTACAAACATTTTGTCTACTGCAACCCTAAGCCTTTCACGGGCAGTGATGGGGTGACTGCTATGCTGGAATGGTTTGATAGCATCAAGGTTACCTTCATTAACAGCGAGAGCCCAGAGCATTTAAAGACTAGGAGTGCAACGGAAATGTTTCAAGGCAGATCTCTGGAGTGGTGGTCGGAATGAGAGAAACATCCGTTCTAATGAAGAAGCCTATGCTCTTCCATGGGCCGAGGTGCGAGAATTGATGATGCTTGAATTCTGCCCTCCCCATGAACAACTGAAGCTCGAAGAAGATTCTGGCATTTGAAGTAGATTGGTGATGACAATCTGTCTTATACAACCCGTTTCAAGTAGCTCAGCTTAATCGTTCCTCACTTGGTGTCTACTCCTAAGTGCATGATAACCAAGTACATCAATGGGTTACCTCCTGTAATGCGTGATTCTATCGAAGCAGCTCAATTGGAGACTATTGAAGAAGTTTATCGTCTAGCCGCAAGCTTAAACAACAATCGCATCCATGACAAACAGTTTGCTACTCCTACTCCCTCTAAGTCAGCAAACCAGGTTACTCAGCAGCCAAGTGGCAGCAAGAACAAGAAGAGAAAGTCTCAAGGTTCAAGATGCAATGAAATTGTCCCTGCTGCTAAGTCTGCTCCTGATGCTGCTGTTCCAAACCCTCCTACTCCTGAAATCAAAAATTAGTACACTGGGCCTCATCCCAAGTGTACAACTTGAAACTTTCACCATCATGCTACTTCTGCTTGTCGTTTGTGCACCAACTGCAATCGCTATGGTCACACGACTCCCTACTGTCATCAAGTTAACCCAACCAGCTCAGCAAGCCCTAGTTCAGGCAGCTCTACCAGCACTTCCAGCTCCTCAGCAGAATCCAAGGCCAGTCAATGTTGTTCGTGCATGCTACAAGTGTGGAGATACTACTCATCTTCATAACCAGTGTCCTCAGCTAAACCAGGAGCAACAACTAGCCGCTCGTGGATGAGCGTTCAATCTTAATGCTAATCAGGCTCGTAACGACAATGATGTCGTTAATGGTACGTTTCTCGTCAATAACCTTTACACTTCGATACTATTTGATACTGGTGCTGATAGAAGCTTTGTGTCCGTAGAATTTGAATCTTTGTTAAATTGTGCACGCTCTAAGTTACCTAAGTCGTTTTTGGTTGAAATTGCCGATGGTAAATCGATTCTAGTTGATTCTATTCTCAGTGGTTGTTCCTTGACTCTTAACGACCACGTATTTACTATTGATCTAATACCCATGCAATTGGGTAGTTTTGATGTCATAATCAGTATGGATTGGTTACATAAGAATCATGCCGAGATTGCTTGTCACGAGAAGTTTGTTCATCTACCTCTTCCGTCCGGTGATATTTTGCACGTCTATGGAGACCGTCCTTCAAGAGGACTGAAGTTGATGGCATGCACTCAGGCGAACCGGTGCTTACGCAAACAGAACCTTGCCTTCTTGGCCCACGTGGTGGAACAAAAGGGCAAGTGGAAGAACATAAGTGACGTTCCAGTAGTGTGTGATTTCCCTGATGTCTTCCCTGAAGATCTTCCTGGTCTTCCTCCTCCTAGATCCGTTGACTTTCGTATTGATCTCATACCTGGTGCGACTCCTGTCACCAAGGCTCCCTACAGACTTGCACCTTCTGAGATGCAAGAGCTATCTAGTCAACCGCAAGAACTGCTCGACAAGGGATTCATTCATCCAAGTACCTCTCCGTGGGGTGCTCCTGTACTATTCGTCAAGAAGAAAGATGGTTCTTTCCGTATGTGTATCGACTACCGTGAACTTAATAAACTTACCGTTAAGAATTGTTATCCTCTCCCTCGTATCGATGATCTATGTGACCAACTACAAGGCGCGTCCTGTTTCTCTAAGACTGATCTTCGATCTGGTTATCATCAGCTCCGTGTTCTCGAAGATGATGTACCCAAAACCGCTTTTCGCACTCGTTATAGGCACTACGAGTTCGTGGTTATGCCTTTTGGCTTAATCAACGCACCCGCCGTGTTCATGGATCTTATGAATCGTGTTTGTAAACCCTACTTGGATTGTTTTGTGATAGTTTTTATTAATGATATTCTTATTTATTCTAAAACTAAAGCTGATCATGCTCGTCATTTACGCTTGATGCTTGAATTGCTACATGGTGAACGCTTATATGCTAAATTCTCTTAGTGTGAGTTTTGGATTGATGAAGTGCAATTTCTTGGTCACGTTGTTAGTAAACAAGGTATTCATGTTGACCCTTTTAAAATCTAAGCGGTAAAGAATTGGAGTACGCCGAAGTCTGCATCTGAGATTCGTTCCTTCCTAGGTTTGTCGGGTTATTACCGCCGATTCATCTCGGATTTTTCTAAGATCTTCGTTCCCCTTACTTCTTTGACTCAAAAAGAGAAACCTTTTGCTTGGGGTCCCAAGCAAGAGGAATCTTTTCAGACCCTTAAGACCCTTTTGTGTAACGCTCATGTTCTTACTCTTCCCGATGGGAATGACGATTTCGTGGTGTACTGTGATGCCTCGAACCGTGGTTTGGGCTGTGTGCTCATGCAGTGGGACAAGGTTATTGCTTATGCCTCTCGTCAACTCAAGATACATGAGAAAAACTTTACTACTCATGATCTGGAGCTTGGTGCAGTTGTGTTTGCGTTAAAGATATGGCGACACTACCTATATGGAACTAAGTGTGTGGTTTTCACTGACCATAAGAGCCTTCAACATATCTTTAATCAAAAGGAACTGAACATGTGACAGAGACATTGGGTGGAATTACTTAACAACTACGACTGCGAGATTCGCTATCATCCTGGCAAGGCGAATGTCGTGGCCGACGCTCTTATTCGTAAGGCTCATGTTAATACTATTCGTTGTTATCATATCTCTAGTGATCTTCATACTTGTATCCGTGAAGCTCAATATTCGTCAGCTAATAAAGGTAGTCTATTTATTGAAATACGAGGTGCTGCTGTGGATTAACTCGAAACTAAGTCTGATGGACTTCAATACTATCTCAATCGCATCTGGGTGCCATATCGCGATAATCTCCGTGAGCTCATTATGAACGAAGCCCACAAATCCCGATACTCTATTCATCCAGGTGCTGATAAGATGTAACATGATTTCTGTATGACTTATTGGTGGCCCAGTATGAAGAAGGACATTGCTGCATACGTCTCTAAGTGCCTTACTTGCACGAAGGTGAAGGCCGAATATCAACGTCCTTCAGGACTCTTAAACAACACGAAATTCTCGTTTGGAAGTGGGATAGCATTGCTATGGACTTTATAACTAAGCTACCCCGTACACCCACCGGTCATGATAGCATTTGGGTAATCATTGACCGTTTGGCCAAATCCGCCCACTTTCTTCCTATTCGCGAAGATTATAAAGTGGAGAAGCTTGCTAGAATCTATACCGATGAGATTATATGCCGTCATGGCATCCCTCTTGGCATAATATCTGACATGGTCGCTTTACTTCACGTCTTTGGCAAACCTTTCAATCCGCTATGGGTTCTCATTTGAATCTTAGCACGGCCTTTCATCCTCAAACAGATGGACAGACCAAGCGTACTATTCAAACCCTAGAGGATATGCTCTGTTCTTGTGTCATCGACTTTGGTGGTAACTAGGATGTACATTTACCATTGATTGAGTTCTCGTACAACAACAGTTATCATCCCAGTATTCAGATGGCTCCTTTCGAAGCTTTGTTTGGTCGCAAGTGCTGATCTCCTCTCAGCTGGCATGAGGTTGGTGACAAGCAACTTACTGGCCCTGAAATCATTCAAGAGACAACGGATAAGATTTTTTAGATCTGTGATAACTTGATCAAGGCTAGGAGTAGACAAAAGAGCTATGCTGATAAAAGGCGTAAGCCTCTGGAATTTGATGTTGGAGACCAAGTTCTCTTCAAGGTATCTCCCTGGAAGAGAGTAGTTCGTTTTGGTAAGAAGGGAAAGCTCGCTCCTCGCTATGTGGGTCCTTTCACGATACTCGAAAGGATAGACAAGGTGGCGTACCGACTCGACCTGCCACAGGAACTAAATAATGTGCATCCGGTGTTCCACGTATCTAATCTTTGTAAATGCCTAGCCGACGAGGAACTGCAGGTTCCCCTTGAAGACTTGCAAATAAATGAAGCTTTACACTTCGTGGAGAAACCGGTCGAAATCATTGATCGAGGTGTCAAGCGATTAACGGGCAACAAGATTTCCATCGTCAAGGTTCGATGGGAAGGAAAGCGTGGCTCTGAATTCACTTGGGAGCTCGAAAGTGAGATGAAGGCCAAGTATCCGCAGCTCTTCGAGCAGTCTTCTTCTTAGATTTCGGGGACGAAATCTCCTAAAGGAGGGGAGACTGTAACGCCTACGTCCCTAGACTTTTAGTTTTTGTCAATTTTAGTCCTTATACTAAGCGAGACTTGACTCTTTTGTTACTTTGTGAATCTCGATGCTATGAAACTTGAATCTTGGTGATACTATATTCTTGATGCTTAATTCTAGATACTTGATTCCTGATGCATGCTTCTAGATACTTGATTCTTAACACTAGATTCTTGATACTGGATTCTTAATACTAGATTCTTGATACCTGGTGCTTGACTCTTGAGACTCGTGAAACTTGAGACTTGGTTAAACGAGAGACTGGAGACTTGACACTTATATAAACTTGGAAACTTTTGTGTTAATGATATAATATTGACATGTAATGATATTACACAATAATACGCAACGCAACGCTTAATGTAACTCGTAAAACGAACCAAAGACGGAAAAGTTACAAAACGGATTGGACTGTCCGAATGGACATCCGATTGGATGACCATCCGATCGGAGGGCCATTCGACCGAACGGCCATCCAATCCGTCTGTTGCATCGCCTTACTTCTCCTCTTACACTATAAATAGGACATGTCACATCATTCCTCACTGATGTGACAGAGCCCTCCGATCCAGACGCACGCACTCTCATTCTCAGGCACTTTTCTTCGATTCTAGGCCGAATCTTGTAAGTTTCCTCTTAGATTCTTGTACAATTTCAATCTATACACAATTCCTTACATGAATCTCCCTCGAAATCACACTTTTCACCGTGAAATCACTAAGATTCGAGCTCCTAAAGGTGACGTCATCATGGCGGTTTGCATAACCAACTGTGTGATGTCATTTCCGTCAAGTGCTAGCTCAGATCTAAGGGATTTTCATGTATTTTATCTTGAATCTTTATTAAAATCTAAGCATTTTCAGCTAAACTTATGTTTTTAATAAACTTTTACTTAAAATGGTGGAATCCGGACCCAAACGTGCTGTAGACTTGATGATTAGTCTGTAGTCGGCTTGGAAATGGATGACCGCCGGAGAAGATGACCGGGCTTACAGGTCAGACATGAAACTTAGTCAAGAATAGCCGTCCGATCGAATAGGGTGAATCTTGTCCGATCAGACTAACTGAGCCTTGGCGAGTTTCCGTTGTCTTGATACGTTTCCATGTCGTTGACGTGATGTCCTGGTCACAATCAAATTTAATCCAAATACTACTAATAAATAGCGGTAAGTGGGTATCGAACACAGGGAGTTTGTGGAATATGTGTTATTTGAAGATTATATCTAACTTGACTAAATTACTCTAATTGCAAATAAAATAAAATTCAAGAGATGATTTGATTGGATTGGTTTTAAAAACTAAATTTAACTAAATAGATTGCAAAAGAAAAGTTTTGGTTGTAAGCAAATTAGAGACAAATGACCATCCTAGATTTCCGGTTTGTTTCGACGTTCATATTATCATTTCACTAGAAAGAACTACATAGACATAGCTCATGAGTGATTACTTGCAGTGATGAAAGGGAACTAAGTACTCAGATTCCTAGAACGTGAGGTTGTTACCCGATGATCAATCAACCCTTACCCAAGCCTAACTATACCCATGATATCTCGATTGCCAATGGCACCAAGAACGTATGGTTTCTAATTAGTTCAACATAAGGATTAACAAGTTACTAACAAACAATCACACACCATAACAACAAATCATAAAGATAAAGATTGTTATTCTAGAAATTAGAAAAATCAAACATGAAATGTCTCAACCAAACCTTCAATCTAGGACAATCATCAAGTGTTTAGCTACTCATGGCTTGAAGCAACCTCATAACCAAAGTTCTATTGTTCATACAGATCAAAAACCATAAACTAATGATTAGACAAGTGTTCTTCCCCTCTCAAGTCTCCAACCAAGCTCCAATTTTCGTTCCCCAGTCAGGTGTAACCGAAAAACAATGATAAGTCTCCATAAAACCCCATGAAATCGATAATTAATGAAGGAGTTACAAGTTTGGGCAAGGTCGGTGCCGTAACCTACGGTCCTCCGCCGTAGGTTACGGCGGTCAGTATAGCCAGACAACATCAGAAGGCGCCGTAGCCTACGGCGGAGGGCCGTAGGTTACGGCGATGAGTAGATCTTTACGGCGACTGGGTTCTGTCTTACGGCGAGGAGCTTATGCTTATTTGGGGTGCCGTAGCCTACGGCGGAGAGCCGTAGGTTACGGCGCTGAGTGATGTTCTTTTTCTTGTTTATCCATTAAAACATGCTTTCTTCACATCTTTGACTCCCCGACTTCTAGCATCCATCCAAACCACCTAAAACCCGCATTTTTAGCACTTTAACACATGCACCATTAAACATAGAGTGGTTACCAAGTTCAAGCAAATAATCGGACAAAGTATGGAATTTTAATCTATTTAAAGGCTTTAAGGGTTGTCCTACGGACCACCCGTCACATCCCCACACTTACCCGTTGCTTGTCCCAAGCAACCCATTCAAAACTATTTCCAAAAACATACGCGATCAACATAAACCAAGCAAAAAGATGTTATCCTTTTACTAACCCTTCCTAAACACCCAAAACAACACACCCCTCTCTATATCTCTCCTCTCGGCTACAAGTAAGCACTAGCAAAGATTAGCTAGTGCACAAAAGGCAAACGGGTGATTGCACAACTATATGCTTGTACCTAAATCGGTCCTCCTCCTACAAGTGCCAAACATGAATGCAAATCAAAGGGTCTTTTAAGGTTGTAACAAGGCTAGGCGAATGGGTAGGAAATGGAATATATATGAAGTAGCGAAAACTTAACCCAGTCTTTTATTACACAATGAAACAAACTAACAAATACCAACCTTAACTAATATCTACAAGACAACTAAACATCATTTCTTTTTATTTTTCATTGCTTTTTTCTCTTTTTTTTTCGCAATAAACATACATTCAACATAACATCAAATAAGATTACATACTACTAAACAACCACTAACACTATAAGACTGGGTCAAGTCGGGTAATTTTTAAGGTAACTAACTAAAGGGTAACAAACAATAGGCTTTTAGGCACAAAATTGGGTAACTAAATGTCCAAACCCCCGCCCCTCTCGCAACCATGCTCATATATATAATTAATGAGGTCCAACCCCCCAAATCCCACACTCGCACTCACCAAGACGAGGCTACCTAAATGCCCTTATCCTTTTCGCATTCATATCCAACTAAGGACTCAAACCGTATTTAGGCACAAGTTCTAATGCACCCCCACCCGTAGCCACTCTCATCAAAGACAAGTATTATTTATTTACATGTGTGGCTTCAACTCTCTCCAAGAATAAAAGGGTATCAAGGGTTGCTGGTGCATCATTTGGGGTTAGTTTAAGGAGTTCAAAATTTTCCAATGTTTTGCTTGATTTAAGAATTTTTCAAAAACCTCAAAATTTCTCCCCATCCCCACACTTGGAATACATTGACTCCAATGTATGGTTTTGAGGGAACTTGATCGCTAAACCTTTCAACATTAACAAAAGCTTTATATCTCAAACCACAAACTTCTTTTTGTATTTTTTTTTTATATTTTATAACTAAAAACACCACCAACTTTCACATCCCAAAACAACACATCATCATCATCAAAACACCACCCTACCTCCCAACCATAAACATAACATACAAAATAAACAAATATACACAAATATACAAAGGAGCAAGATATGACCAGGCTAGTAATACTTCGGCTGTGGAGGCCCGAAGATGGATGTCATCATGTCGTTCCACTCGCCAAAGCCAAATGCTCCGCTGCTACTGCTACCACCTTGATCACTACTTGGATTCGCCTGCTGATAACTCATAGCGTGTGGATCCACCCATTGAGAATGATGTAATGGTGGAGTGGGATATGACACACTACTGTCATAAGGTGGCAATGTAGTATAATCCACAACTGGCGGATCCGCTTCGATTGGTTGGCCCGCATGCCCCTGATCGTGCACGCGTCTCTGACGATCATCTAGGTAGCGATTGTTCACTTCTTCTTCATGGGCATACATATGAGCACGGTTCCATTGCTCACTCCTATCATAACTCTGCTTCAAAGCCCTCTCCATACTTGCCCCTATGAAAGTTTGCTGATCAAAGAGCATCTGGTTTGGTTCACTCCATTCTCCAAAAGTGGGTGGTCGCCTTTGTTCAATAATCTGGCCCATATTTCCCGAATGAGCCCAATAGGGATCATAAGCCTGTTGTGCATAGTCGTACACACTCCCCACATAACCAGTGCCCCTTATCTGAGTGTCAACCACGAAAGTATCTTCACGGTAGTCATCATCACCACTCACTTCTTCATCGGTCGTTTCGGGCTCATCAGCCTCACCTGGTCTTAACGGCCTCGCATCCGCTTTTAACACTCTCCATCTTCTCCCATCTGTTTTCAACTTATGATACCTCTCAGATTCCTTGTAATCCCAACCTGGCCCTAGATTCTTGAGGTCAAATGGTTTAAACCTCTTGTAAGAACCTTTTTCATCACCTTTAATTGTCCCATATTTCTTTAACAACGCCGTAATCAACCGGCAATGAGGCACAATCTTTCTTTCTCCACTATTCCTGCTCAGCCAGATGTTGTTTAACACTAGAAATCGGAATGGTACCTTTGGAGAACCATGCATCATCATATACAAAAGCGGCACCTCTTGAAACCGAACCTCCATCTTGTCACCCCGCCGCGGAATGACATTGTATGTACACAAAGTCAACAACAACTTCGCTTCCATTCTCAAGTTACGTCTATACAACTTCCCATGTGTTCTACCCGGAAGAAAAAGGTAATCGAGCATATTCTGCCATTGAGGGTGCTTATCGGGCTCATGGTATAGATCTTTGAGGCTTGGGTAGCTATATTCACCGGATGGTAAGTCATCAAACTTTGCTACTCGGCGCAACGAATCATAAGACATTTCGACCTTAACCCCATTACACCACCCAATGAGCTTCATCTTGCTTGGGGCCTTAAACGGGGGACATTCGAGCGAAGCCATCCATTCTTGAATCTGAGTATCATACATCTTCTTCACCTCGCCATCATAACACTTCAAAGCTGCCCCCCAACCCAATGCTTTAAACTTTTCCGTTATCCCAAACGGCCCAAAATCAGCTTCCCGGATCTCCTTTTCGCAAATAAATGCTTCAGCCCTTTGCTTCAACTTGTTCATTTGTTCATGGAACAAGTCTTCTCTCCATTCTGCGGGTTGGTCTAGCAATGAACCGGATGTCCAATCCGGTTTCGGACCCCTTGGAGGCGCATCCTCCTCCGAATCCGGGTCGCCTATCCGTGTCAATCTCCTCCTCTTTTGTTGTATATCTTCCCCTTGAGGCTCGTTAGACGAACTTGCAACTGCTTTTCCCTTTTTCTTCACCATATCTACACACATTCACAAACCAACCACACAAAACAATTCAAGTTAGTTCAACTTCCCAATCTTCCCCACACTTGCTTTATGTTATGGGTATAAATGTACAAAAACCGAAAATTCATCCTTTCAAACAAAAATTCGGCATGATGTCTCTATAATTCAGAATTTTTCCACAAAATTTTGTTACTAGACATCAAATGCATTCATACCCAAACAATCAATGGCTCACAAAATCCTATCATCTATCTCATACAAGCAAGTGTGTAAGCAAAAACTATAATGAAAACTTACAAACCTTAATGTACTTCAAAGAATGACCAGAAATTGCATACCTTAGTGTTGTAGAAGATGAGAATAACAAACTATCCAAGTTCACACAAAAACCCACAAAAATCCCCAAATTTTCGGCACCCCAATGCTCAAATCCGACCCCCTAAACAAAAGAATCTTCGAAATACAAGTGTAAATCTGAATTCCTTGTGAAAATTCACCCAAAATGGACTCAAAAATCACTAGATTCGGACAAGATTTGAGAGAGATATGGAGTTTTAAGGTTATAAAAAACTAGGGTTTATGTGAAGAAAGATGGAGAAGAAAGGTTGTGGTTGGGGATGATTGAACAATATGTGTGGTTAGGGTAACTCAAGGTTTTTGTTTTTACTAAAATAGTTATTATTATTATTATATATTTTTGGTTTTTTTATGTAACCGACAACAACCTGAGTCCCCCCTTTTCATCTGCTCAGCGCCGTAGCCTACGGCTCCTTGCCGTAGGTTACAGTGATGTCTGTGTCAAAAATGTGTGCCGTAAAACAGTACCTCGGTACCGTAAGACTCAAAATTGTTCCTCGTTCACCGTAAGCTACGGCGAAATGCCGTAACTTACGGCATTATCTGGGCAATTCTGATCCATCTTTTTATTGAAGTGTCAAAAATTAAATTTTTTTTTAACTTTTCTAAAATTTATAATTTTTATGGTTTTTCTATGTTGTTTTTAAAACATGAAAATTAACCCTACCCCCGTTAAAAACCCGTGTTGTTCTCAACACTATGTTCGGGAAATTCGTATGGATTTCCCCACACTTGTTGTCACACCCTAACCACGTAGAACATACAAAACGTGGCGGAAATGTCGGGGAGTGTTGTAACAGAATTAATTGTTTCAAATCCATGGCAATTGAAGTTTCGTTTTATTGATTAAAAGTGTTACAATGTCTTAACAAACAAATAAATACAACATAATTAACTAGTCTTGCATCTTTTATTGTCACTAAAGCCCAAGTCTGCCTATGTGTATCTTGATCATCTTATGCAACAGCTCCTGAAAAACACATGTGAAAATAGGTACGTCTGCATAAAAATGCCTGTGAGATACATAGGTTTTGTGAAAATAGGTTTCATGACTTATGTTTGAGAAAATGTTTAGTCATGAACCTTGTAATTTGCTTTGTCTTGTAAATCATTTGAAAAACAATGAGTTCAGATGATATGTATAAATAAGTGAATAATGTATGGTTAAATGAATAACCATGTAAACTGAGTTTGTATAAGATAAGTTGCTTGTAAAACAATGTATTGTGAAAAGTATGTTATTTGTATAAAATGTTATATGTATCAAACTGAAATGATTCAAATAACGCTACGATATATGTAATACCATACAAACACTTATATATAGGAAGTACCAGCGGCGTATCCACCATGCTTGTATCATATTACACACGCATCGTTACTTAATCACTTAATCAAACCAAACCATCAAGATGTAAAATGTTCATGTCTAATGTAAATCATGTAATATGTATCCAAAACGTAAGCCTGTGATGAATAACAAATGTACTAAGTACGCGACAATAGACATACGTAGCATGTGACCTGTACTAAGTATGCAACAATAGACATACGTAGCATGTGACATGTACTACGTATACAACAATAGACATACGTAGCATGTGACCTGTACTACGTATACAACAATAGACATACGTAGCATGTGACCTGTACTACGTATACAACAATAGACATACGTAGCATGTGACCTGTACTACGTATACAACAATAGACATACGTAGCATATAATGTAATGTAAAACGATGTACTAAGTAATGCACACAATGGGCACACCTAGCATGAAATGTAATGAAATCATGTACTATAATGTACTAACGAACATAGCAGGTATATGATGTCAAAGCAGGAAAGTAACAAGTAGGCACATGTGTTTCACCCCAAAACAGTTTGGAAAACAGTAAAAGAGGGGTCTATGTACTCACTTGAGATTTCTTAGTAGTCCTTGAGTAACAACCAAACAATGCTAGAGATCACGGATATCAAACGGCACCTAATATAGGTAACTATGTTAATAAACCGGACCTAAATCGGAAGATCTGATAGAATGAGGGTTCGTAAACCAAACGAGTATAGAGACTCGTGTCATATGGTTTAACAAAGCCTACATACTAAATGAAACCTTAATCTAATTGCTTTCGACCCATTACGACCCGTTTAGGTAGCTTATGCTACTTTAACGCGTCGTTCGCGTGAAACGCGTTCGGACCGTCTAACTAGTCCTATGACAAGTGTTATAGGCCTAAACATGTTACATAATCAGTTATGTGACAAAAGTTTAGGTTACATATGCTTAATTACCAATTATACATGAAAAGGGGTATTCTGGTAATTTACCTAAGGCATATAAACTACCTATCATACAACTACTCAACGATGTGACCATAGGGTATAACCTCGGAAGATTATTCCCTACACTATGGTCACCTAATGTATTTGGTCGGATCCTAATGATCGACCAAACTGGGTCGGGTTCGAAGGTATAAGCGATTTATTAGATCGCTTACCCTACGACCCTAGACAACGTGGTAATCAGTAGGCATAGTCCCAAGGGACTATAACCATCGTGATTACAATCACGTTGCGAAGTTCAAACGAACTTCGCATTGACCATAAGTTGGTCAACGCTGAAAGTCAAACAAAGTTTGACTTTCTGACTCGAAAAGCAATAAAATAAGGAAAAGAACGAAAGAATACTTACGAAGGGTCCCCGAATGCTAATCCCGATCCAAGTAGCTCAGGTATGAAACAATGGTTTCAACTTAGAGCTTCTCAAATCAGAATTCTTGTAATTTTGAAGCATGGGGGGTGGGGTATTTATAGTAAAAGGTCCACCGTTAAGATCGTTTCATGGAAAACGTGCCTTAATCCCACCCGTACAAGTGTCGGGACCTTATGGTGACTAAAATTTGATCCTTATCAGCTGACTAGACAATTGGGATTGTGTGGTGGTGAAACAAACAGCTGCAACCTGCTGTTAAAATCATTGAATCTGGTCCAGAAGGCGGATGCGGCCCGCGTCAGAATCAAGAAAAACGCAGGCGGGCCGCCTGGGAATTGCAGATCAGAAACATGTTTGCAGAATTACAGTTTCAGTCCCTGTTGATGTTTTAAGCCATTTTCGACACTTCCAAGGCCCGTAAAGCCAACTTTAAGGCCCTAAAATGTTTCCTAAACATTGTGGACATGAAACATGCTCAGAAATATGTCGGGTGTTGGTTCGTTTGGTCGTACGAACGCGATGTTCGCTTAATTACGACGGAATGCGCATAAGCGCGAAAAACGATCCAAAATGCGTGACAAATGGATTTTTCTTATGACAAACACTAAAATAAAATATTTTAGTGCTTACATAAATTTTTGGATGTCCGGATGTATTCAGAACATAAGTTATACGCGAAAGTGCAAACTTGTGCACTTTTTGACACTTTTAGTCCCTGAATGACACAAAAGTTTATTTTAGCATACCGAACACCTCCAAGCCTATTTCTAAGCTATGTAAAGGATATTTATGGTATGTTTAACTTATGGTCATGTTCCGGAATGTCTGTTACAGTTCAAATTGGCATACTTTCGCAGTTTGTCACATTTAGTCCCTGTAAGCGATTTAACTTGATTTTGCCATACCAAAGCCTTCAAAACTTATTTCTAAGTTATGTAAAGGTTATTTAAGGTATGTTAAGTATATGTCACTATTCCGGAGTGTTCGTTGCATTAAACTGGTTATATTTACGCATCGGTGCGCGTATAACCTTCCAGAAAGCGATTTAGAGTTTTGGAATTGAACAAGAGTTGATATGTGCAAACGATACACATATTTTTACAAATCCCAAGTATGAAATTACAATATTTCATTGGTTTGGCATTTGATTGATGGTTGGAGTGACACAGGTGTCACAGTCTCCCCTACTTTAGGAAATTTCATCCCGAAATTAATTCGTAGGAGTCTATCTGTGGCTTTGTGTGAAGTAACCATCAAAGATAAGCAAGGCATAATCCTGTTATTTCTCTTTAACGGACATTTTTCAGAATTGAAAAATGAACGGAGTTATTTTCAACAGGCATTCTTCAGAAACGAAAATGAACGAAATGAGTCTTTTTCCACAACCTCTTCAGAACCGAAAATGAACAAAATGAGTCATTTTCCACAACCTCTTTAGAACCGAAAATGAACAAAATGAGTCATTTTCCACAACCTCTTCAGAACCGAAAATGAACAAAATGAGTCATTTTCCACAATTTCTTCAGAACCGAAAATGAACGAAAAGAGTCATTTTCCACCACTTCTTCAGAACCGAAAATGAACGAAAAGAGTCATTTTCCACCATTTCTTCAGAACCGAAAATGAACGAGAAGAGTCATTTTCCACCACTTCTTCAGAACCGAAAATGAACGAAAAGAGTCATTTTCCACCATTTCTTCAGAACCGAAAATGAACGAAAAGAGTCATTTTCCACCACTTCTTCAGAACCGAAAATGAACGAAAAGAGTCATTTTCCACCACTTCTTCAGAACCGAAAATGAACGAGAAGAGTCATTTTCCACCATTTCTTCAGAACCGAAAATGAACGAGAAGAGTCATTTTCCACCACTTCTTCAGAACCGAAAATGAACGAAAAGAGTCATTTTCCACCACTTCTTCAGAACCGAAAATGAACGAAAAGAGTCATTTTCCACCATTTCTTCAGAACCGAAAATCAACGAGAAGAGTCATTTTCCAGACACACGACCAAACTAGCTGTGGTTTCCGTGCACTGAATTCCATAATTATGTATGCATCCATAATTACGCAATTCCTTGCATAGTCCGCACCATTTGTTTGTAGTGTGAAGGGGAGGAAAATCAAACCTGTGATGAGTGTGACTAGACTACCATAGGGTCCTTTTAATTAGATCGACAAATGATCCTTTTAATTAGGCCACCAAGGAGTCCTTTCAGCTATATCATCACATGATATTCCTAACCAGATTTTTGGATCAATCTGTTTACCTAGACCACTCAGGGGTCTAATTATGGAATGGTACAATATAATCCAAGGGTCTTTACTATTACGTACAAGCCCATTGAGGATTTAATATAGTACCTTTGGATATCCTACTATGAATTCCTTATACGAAGATATGGAAGATTCTACGAGTGTTTGGATAACAAGAATTTGGATCACACGAAGACATTAAAGAGAACACATAAGCACAAAATCACATAGTTGTTTAACTTGTTTATTAATTTGTTATCTTTGGACGCGGATACTTAAAGTACACCAAGAATCCAATCCGTGGATTTCATTTGGCACTTTAATCATTTCAAGAATCTATCTATGAAGATAGGATAATCTTAAAAGAAATTTGGCTTTGTCCCTATTGAATTGTGATGTACGTATTGAATCATACAAAGAATTCAATTAAGGACTCCGATGAATGATACCCATCCACAAGGATCTAATTATGAGGATAGAAAGATCCTACATGGATTTTTGGAGTTTGTGTAACGAGAGTGTTCCGACACCTTGCACTAGGCGTGCTTACGTCGATACACAAGGTAGAAAGTTCATGAGGTTGAGGCGCCAGATATGTCAAGCGACATATGAAGCAGAGTTTGAAGGTTGAGCAGCAGCAGGATTTGTAACAGCTTTGCTTTGGATTACAAAGCGGCACATGTTAACCAAATGTCTCCATCGTCCACCGTGGGTACATTTGAAACAGGGTATTTGGTTCGGATAATGGCAGTGGTATTAATTGCACCAAGGAACAGTTCCCTTTATACAGCTTCATCCCTGAGACAAGTCATGGGGATAGCTAAATCATCGGTCCTCTGGAGTATGACGCCTATTTGCTGGGTAGTTGCAGCACCTGGTTCGGACATTGTTGTTGCGATGAAGAAGCATCTTGAAGATAACGAAAGGCATAGGAGGAAACAAGCGAAAGATAGTCAAAAGAGAATAACAACACATGAAGATTGTGACCATTTGTTTGTTACCAAAGGCAAACAAATGAGATGGTGACTAATCAAAGTAAATGGGTCAATATAATGTATCGCGAAGACATGCTCGCCTATAAGTGAACACTCATCCCAAGAATTCCCAGGTAAGCACAACTGGTCTCGCGTCTGATGAGATGTATACGAAGTGCTTGCCTAGACAGAAAACCCAGAATACAGGCATTCACCCTTCCAGTTTGCACGTGTTCACATTATTTAAAACCCAAAACCTTGACGAGATTTTGAAAAAATTAAAGGGGTTCAAAACCATATAACAGAGGGTTCAAAACCTTGTAATCAATCATCCTAGAACAGATGATTAGTTTTCAAAGCGGTCTTGAAATTTATGTTCTTGTTGTGGTCGTCGCCTAAGGATAGGTGACGGTATTGTTTTATGACTAAACGCAAGTAAACTCGCGTTAGGGTCCTAAAAAGGTTATAGACTAGGTCAAAGCATTACTAATAACCTAATTCCCTATAACCATTGGCTCTGATACCATCTTTTCTGTCACACCCCGACCACGTAGAACATACAAAACGTGGCGGAAATGTCGGGGAGTGTTGTAACAGAATTAATTGTTTCAAATCCATGGCAATTGAAGTTTCGTTTTATTGATTAAAAGTGTTACAATGTCTTAACAAACAAATAAATACAACATAATTAACTAGTCTTGCATCTTTTATTGTCACTAAAGCCCAAGTCTGCCTATGTGTATCTTCATCATCTTATGCAACAGCTCCTGAAAAACACATGTGAAAATAGGTACGTCAGCATAAAAATGCCTGTGAGATATATAGGTTTTGTGAAAATAGGTTTCATGACTTATGTTTGAGAAAATGTTTAGTCATGAACCTTGTAATTTGCTTTGTCTTGTAAATCATTTGAAAAACAATGAGTTCAGATGATATGTATAAATAAGTGAATAATGTATGGTTAAATGAATAACCATGTAAACTGAGTTTGTATAAGATAAGTTGCTTGTAAAACAATGTATTGTGAAAAGTATGTTATTTGTATAAAATGTTATATGTATCAAACTGAAATGATTCAAATAACGCTACGATATATGTAATACCATACAAACACTTATATATAGGAAGTACCAGCGGCGTATCCACCATGCTTGTATCATATTACACACGCATCGTTACTTAATCACTTAATCAAACCAAACCATCAAGATGTAAAATGTTCATGTCTAATGTAAATCATGTAATATGTATCCAAAACGTAAGCCTGTGATGAATAACAAATGTACTAAGTACGCGACAATAGACATACGTAGCATGTGACCTGTACTAAGTATGCAACAATAGACATACGTAGCATGTGACCTGTACTACGTATACAACAATAGACATACGTAGCATGTGACCTGTACTACGTATACAACAATAGACATACGTAGCATGTGACCTGTACTACGTATACAACAATAGACATACGTAGCATGTGACCTGTACTACGTATACAACAATAGACATACGTAGCATATAATGTAATGTAAAACGATGTACTAAGTAATGCACACAATGGGCACACCTAGCATGAAATGTAATGAAATCATGTACTATAATGTACTAACGAACATAGCAGGTATATGATGTCAAAGCAGGAAAGTAACAAGTAGGCACATGTGTTTCACCCCAAAACAGTTTGGAAAACAGTAAAAGAGGGGTCTATGTACTCACTTGAGATTTCTTAGTAGTCCTTGAGTAACAACCAAACAATGCTAGAGATCACGGATATCAAACGGCACCTAATATAGGTAACTATGTTAATAAACCGGACCTAAATCGGAAGATCTGATAGAATGAGGGTTCGTAAACCAAACGAGTATAGAGACTCGTGTCATATGGTTTAACAAAGCCTACATACTAAATGAAACCTTAATCTAATTGCTTTCGACCCATTACGACCCGTTTAGGTAGCTTATGCTACTTTAACGCGTCGTTCGCGTGAAACGCGTTCGGACCGTCTAACTAGTCCTATGACAAGTGTTATATGCCTAAACATGTTACATAATCAGTTATGTGACAAAAGTTTAGGTTACATATGCTTAATTACCAATTATACATGAAAAGGGGTATTCTGGTAATTTACCTAAGGCATATAAACTACCTATCATACAACTACTCAACGATGTGACCATAGGGTATAACCTCGGAAGGTTATTCCCTACACTATGGTCACCTAATGTATTTGGTCGGATCCTAATGATCGACCAAACTGGGTCGGGTTCGAAGGTATAAGCGATTTATTAGATCGCTTACCCTACGACCCTAGACAACGTGGTAATCAGTAGGCATAGTCCCAAGGGACTATAACCATCGTGATTACAATCACGTTGCGAAGTTCAAACGAACTTCGCATTGACCATAAGTTGGTCAACGCTGAAAGTCAAACAAAGTTTGACTTTCTGACTCGAAAAGCAATAAAATAAGGAAAAGAACGAAAGAATACTTACGAAGGGTCCCCGAATGCTAATCCCGATCCAAGTAGCTCAGGTATGAAACAATGGTTTCAACTTAGAGCTTCTCAAATCAGAATTCTTGTAATTTTGAAGCATGGGGGGTGGGGTATTTATAGTAAAAGGTCCACCGTTAAGATCGTTTCATGGAAAACGTGCCTTAATCCCACCCGTACAAGTGTCGGGACCTTATGGTGACTAAAATTTGATCCATATCAGCTGACTAGACAATTGGGATTGTGTGGTGGTGAAACAAACAGCTGCAACCTGCTGTTAAAATCATTGAATCTGGTCCAGAAGGCGGACGCGGCCCGCGTCAGAATCAAGAAAAACGCAGGCGGGCCGCCTGGGAATTGCAGATCAGAAACATGTTTGCAGAATTACAGTTTCAGTCCCTGTTGATGTTTTAAGCCATTTTCGACACTTCCAAGGCCCGTAAAGCCAACTTTAAGGCCCTAAAATGTTTCCTAAACATTGTGGACATGAAACATGCTCAGAAATATGTCGGGTGTTGGTTCGTTTGGTCGTACGAACGCGATGTTCGCTTAATTACGACGGAATGCGCATAAGCGCGAAAAACGATCCAAAATGCGTGACAAATGGATTTTTCTTATGACAAACACTAAAATAAAATATTTTAGTGCTTACATAAATTTTTGGATGTCCGGATGTATTCAGAACGTAAGTTATACGCGAAAGTGCAAACTTGTGCACTTTTTGACACTTTTAGTCCCTGAATGACACAAAAGTTTATTTTAGCATACCGAACACCTCCAAGCCTATTTCTAAGCTATGTAAAGGATGTTTATGGTATGTTTAACTTATGGTCATGTTCCGGAATGTCTGTTACAGTTCAAATTGGCATACTTTCGCAGTTTGTCACATTTAGTCCCTGTAAGCGATTTAACTTGATTTTGCCATACCAAAGCCTTCAAAACTTATTTCTAAGTTATGTAAAGGTTATTTAAGGTATGTTAAGTATATGTCACTATTCCGGAGTGTTCGTTGCATTAAACTGGTTATATTTACGCATCGGTGCGCGTATAACCTTCCAGAAAGCGATTTAGAGTTTTGGAATTGAACAAGAGTTGATATGTGCAAACGATACACATATTTTTACAAATCCCAAGTATGAAATTACAATATTTCATTGGTTTGGCATTTGATTGATGGTTGGAGTGACACAGGTGTCACACTTGTTTCAAACACCGGTTCTAAACAGGACTTTATTCAAAACACGAAACTAAGCTAAAATATGTACAAAACACCAAACCTGGGCCTCTTTCATGTTTCCTCATCATCCAATGGGCGTAAAATGTAACCCACTTTGTCGAGATCAATATGGTTAATGTCGTTACCTTCCAAGTACGGTTTGAGCCGATGCACGTTCACCGTTTGTTGCCTATCGGATTGTTCGTCTTCTATATCGACATCACCAAATCTTCCCACTCTTTGGATGATGTAAGGACCCATCCATTTGCTCTTGAGTTTTCTCGTAAACATCTTCAACCTCGAATTGTACAACCACACCTTTTGACCCACTTCGAAGTTCTTTTTCCTTATCTTTGCATCATGAACTTTCTTCAGTTTGTCTTTGTATGCGGAAGCACATTCGTAAGCTTCAACTCTAATCTCATCAATCTCATTTAATTGCAACTTTCTCACTCGATCCGCTTCGTCGTAATCCGCATTAACAGTTTTAATGGCCCAATGAACTCGATGTGCTAACTCCATTGGTAGATGGCACCCCTTCCCATACACCATTCGATAAGGAGTAGTACCAATTGGAGTCTTGTAGGCCGTCCGGTATGCCCACAACGCATCGTCAAGTTTACTTGACCAATCTTTTCTATCCATTCTTACCGTCTTCATGAGAATCTCCTTGATTTGACGGTTGGACACTTCAACTTGTCCACTTGTTTGCGGATGGTATGGTGTTGCCACTCGGTGGTTCACATTATATCTTTTTAACAATTTCCCGAAATTGAAGTTCTTGAAATGTGAACCACCATCACTTATTATCACTCTTGGCACACCGAATCGAGCAAAAATGTTGGATTGCACAAACTTACACACCACTGAATGATCATTGGTCCTTGTAGCAATGGCTTCTATCCACTTCATCACATAATCTACCGCAACCAATATATACAAGAACCCATTCGAATTAGGAAACGGACCCATAAAATCTATTCCCCAAACATCAAACACCTCCACCACCAAAATTGGTTGTAAAGGTATTTTATCCCGTTTCGATATGCTTCCAACTTTCTGACAATTTATGCAATTTCGGGCGAACTCACAAGAATCTTTAAAAATCGTAGGCCAATAAAACCCACATGATAACACCCGGTAACCCGTCTTGTTCCCACTAAAATGCCCTCCACATGCCGACGAATGAGCATGGGTCAAAATCTCTAAAACTTCAGTTTCGGGAACACACATTCTTATAACTTGATCGGGTCCAATTTTAAACAAATCTGGTTCATCCCAAATATATTGCTTAACTTGACTTAGGAACTGTTGTCGCCTCTTCTTTGTCCAATGATTCGGAATTGCACCCTTGGCCAAATAGTTCACATAGTGGGCATACCAAGGTGCAACAAAAGTAGAAACGGCCAACAATTGCTCGTCGGGAAACCGTTCATTAATCTCAGTCGGGTCATCAACACCTTCCAATGGAATCCGGGACAAATGATCCGCAACAACATTTTCACATCCCTTTTTGTCCCGAATTTCTAGATCGAACTCTTGCAACAAAAGCACCCAACGAATCAACCGAGGCTTTGCATCCTTCTTTTCCATTAGATATCGGACCGCGCTATGATCCGAATACACAATCACCTTGCTCCCCCAAATGTAAGCTCTAAACTTGTCCAAGGCATACACCACCGCTAATAATTCTTTCTCGGTTGTGGTGTAATTCAGTTGCGCCTCGGACAAAGTTTTACTTGCGTAATAGATTACCACCGGCTTCTTATCAACCCTTTGACCCAAAACCGCTCCAATGGTCGTGTTGCTAGAATCACACATAATCTCGAATGGCTTCGACCAATCCGGTGGTTGCAAAATAGGAGCCTTCACCAATTGTTCCTTCAACACATGAAACGCTTGCAAACATTCGTCAGTAAAATCAAATGGAACATCTTTCAATAATAAATTACATAAAGGTTTTGTAATTACACTAAAACCCTTAATAAACCTTCTATAAAATCCCGCATGTCCCAAAAACAATCTCACCCCCTTTACATTCTTTGGTGGGGGTAGAGAAGAAATTACCCGAATTTTTGCTTTGTCTAACTCCATACCCCGGTCCGAAATCACATGCCCCAACACAATACCCTCTTGAACCATAAAATGGCTCTTTTCCCAACTTAGCACCAAGTTTGTCTCAACACACCTTTTTAAAACTTTTTCTAATTCGTTAAGACAAGAATTAAAACTTGGGCCAAAGATGGAAAAATCATCCATAAACACTTCAAGAGATTCCCCGACCATGTCCGAAAATATACTCATCATACATCTTTGAAATGTGGCCAGGGCGTTACATAGTCCAAATGGCATTCGCCGAAAGGCAAATGTACCATATGGACATGTAAACGTGGTTTTGTGTTGGTCGTCCGGGTGAATAGCAATTTGGTTATATCCCGAGTACCCATCCAAAAAACAATAGTATTTTTTACCAGAAAGTTTTTCAATTATTTGGTCAATGAAGGGTAATGGGAAATGGTCTTTGGCGGTAGCGGCGTTTAATTTTCTATAATCGATACAAACTCGCCACCCAGTGACCAGGCAGGTGGCGATTTGCTCACCTTGTTCATCTTTAATTACCTGAATGCCCGACTTTTTAGGTACTACCTGAGTTGAACTTACCCACGCACTATCCGAAATGGGATAAATGATCCCCACATCCAACCACTTGATAACTTCTTTCTTGACCACTTCTCTCAAGTTCGGGTGCAACCTTCTTTGGGTTTCACGGGTTGGCTTTGCATCTTCACTTGTAATATTTTTATGCATTACAATGGAAGGACTAATACCCTTTAAGTCAGCTATCGTCCACCCAATTTCCGCCTTGTGAGCTTTCAATACCCGTATCAAATCCTCTTCTTGAGCTACCGCCAAATTAGAAGCAATGATCACCGGTAAGGTGTCATTCTCCCCCAAAAATACATACTTCAAATGCCTCGGTAACTCTTTCAATTCCACGCTTGGTGGACATTCCAAGGAAGGCTTTGTACCCGAATCAATTCCCACCGGTAAAGTATCCATTTGGTGGATCCATGGCGGTCTTCCTTCTTTCACCGCCAGAGCCTCTTGCTCTTTCTCTTCCTTTTCCAAATCACATGCGTGCACCTGCAAAGACACACCACAAACACAAGAACCCAAAATCTCTTCCTCGAATTCCTTTGGGTCATATCCATCTATGAAATCTTCTACGAAACACACATCACCATAAATGTTAGTACCGTTAGTAAAAACATTTAATCTCATCTTTCTATTACCGAATGTCATGTCGACCGTACCATATCGACAATCAATAACGGCGTGTGCAGTGTTTAAAAACAGCCGACCCAAAATAACATTTTGTTGTTGAATTGGGTCCGCAGATGAGTAATCTAGCACAACAAAATCCACGGGATAATAAAACTCATCAACTTTAACTATCACATCCCGTACAATACCCCGAGGAAGTTTATGAGACAAATCGGCTAATACCACCGTTGTCTCAACCCGTTTCAATGGACCAAAATCATATTGGTCATATAACCCCCCCGGTAAGATACTTACTCCGGCTCCAAGATCCAATAACGCCCTTGCGGTTTGAAAATTTCCAACTTGAATATTTATAAGAGGTGTTCCCGGATCTTGTAGCTTAGGAGGAAGATCTCCTTTCAAGACCGCGCTTACCCGCTCCGTCAAGTCAACCAATTTAGGCACTTTTTGTTGCCTCTTTTGGGTACACAATTCTTTTAAAAACTTGGCGTAAGCGGGTACCTGTTTTATTGCTTCAAGTAGAGGAAGATTGATTTTAACTTGTTTGAAAACCTCCCACATTTCCTCCTTTTGAGGACCCCGTTTTGAAATGAAATTTTTCTAACCCGGATCTAATAAAGCCGAGGGAAATGGTACTTGACTAGATCCCTCACCCTCATTTTTCTTTTCGTTTTCTTTATTAATTTCGGGTTTTTCAAAATTGGGTTTTTTAGAAGAAATAATAGGTGTTTCATTTTCTTCCTCACTATCTTGACCCGTTATGTCTTCAACCACCCCATCAACCAAATCCGGTGAAGGATTGGTTTTGTACTCTTTCCCACTTCTCAAAACACTTACATGGTGAATATTAACATTATTACCTCTTGAAGTACTATGAGACGGGTTTACCTTAGTGTCGCTTGGTAATTGACCTTTGTTTTTCTTCAAGTCCGCCACTTCGGTTGCGAATTGACCCATTTGGGTGGTCAAAGTTTGAATTACCTTATCTCGGGCCTCATCCTTTTGTATCCGCGCATCATCCATTTGATTCCTCTTTTGCATCTCCGCTTGCATGCTCTTCAACATATCCATCATCTCGTTTCCACCCGAAGACCCTCCTTGTTCTTGACCCGTTTGATATTGCCTTTGATACCCTTGGTTGTTCCCACCTCTATATCCACTTTGATTGTTGTAAGGTTGGCGCGAACCAAAGTTACCTTGGCTACCTTGAAAATTCGGGTTAGCTTGATTCGAAGGGTTTCCATATCGGAAATTTGGATGGTTCCTCAACCCGGGGTGGTAAGTGTTCGAATTCATGTTATAGTTCCTACCACCCCCTCCTTGACCTTGTACCGCATGAACTTCTTCATATTTCCCTTCTATCACTCCTTGGCAATTTTCAGCCGCATGACCTATTTCATTGCAAATAGCACAAACATCATAAATTTGATTAGAGGTTTGAACATTACCATCGTCAAACGCATGCACTTGTGTTCGGGTAATAGCCGGTCGTGCTCTCCTAGATGCTTGAGCTTTCCTCTTTTATGTAATTTCCATTTACTCCAAAGACTCCCAATCGTCTTGCTCATAGTTCGTACCAAAAGTGCCACCGGTAATAGACATTAAGTCACGACCGTCTTCGGCACTCAACCCCTCATGGAAGGCATTCATCAACTCCCAAAGTTCAATTCCATGATGAGGACAATTATTAATCATCATGTTGAAACGCTCAAAGGCTTCATGAAACCTTTCGCCCTGTTGTTGTTGTTGAAAACTCCTCAACCCCTTTCTTGCATCATTGGTCTTTTGGGCGGTGTAAAACTCATCTAGGAAAATTTGTTGCATTTCCGCCCAAGTGTAAAGGGATGCTGAAGGCAAAGTGTAGAACCACTTCTTTGCCTTATCCTCCAAAGAAAATTGAAATAGTTGACATCATCGGCCAAAAAACCTTGACTCCCAAGAGTATTGCAAATTGAGTCATAGGCCTCCAAATGAAAGTAGGGTTCCTCCGTTGCTAGACCCTTATATTTCGGCAAACTTTGCAAAGAATTGGTTCTCACTTCAAAAGTTCTTCCTTGATTGTTGTGGGGGATAACCATCGGTGAAGGTTTGTGAGTAATTATCGGCCTAAAATGCGCTTCAATGCCTCTCGCATGTTCTCTAAGATGCCTTCTTGGGACGCCCAACCGACCCCTTGGACGAATAGGACCCATTGGTCTTGGTATATGCCCTTGTGGTGCGAATGGTTGTTGAAATTGTTGTTGTGGCATCGGTGGGTGTTGAATTGGCCTTTGAAATTGTGGTTGTACATTCTGTGGTCGCACGTGTTGCAATGGTATAGGGCCTTGGCCGAATGTGTTGTGGTATGAGTTGTTGTTATTGTGGCACTCCACCAACATTTGACATCCCTTGAGGTTGGCCTTGCACATAACCAAACTCTCCTTGATCTCCATAACCCCCATAAGCATACCCATCTTCATCATAACCCTCAAAATCTTCATATCCTTCTTCATATCCATCTCCTCCTATACCCGATGATTGCCCAAATGGAAGAGTCGTATATTGAAAACTCGATTGGTTCAATGGTCTAACTGTAGAAGTAGCATGAACAACAGTTGAACCTTGTGGTAATGTATAGGTTGAAGATGATTGACCTGAAACTGGGAAGAAATGAGTAAATGGTGGAATTGTAGTAGAAGGGTTAAAGGAAAGTGAAGGTTCTTCTTGAGTGGTAATGGGTTGGGTGGTGTTAGTTGGTGTTGCATCATGAGGTGAAATAGGATTGGTAGTGGTGTTTGGTATGGTAGTGTTTGGTGAAGGTTGAGTGGATGATGGTATGAAAGGTGGTATAAGTTCACCCGTAGTGGGTGGTGGTTGTGGTGGATCCATGTATTGAATTGGTGTGATTGGTGTAGTTGGTGTTGTTGGTGAACCACTAAACTTGTTTTCTCGTAACAAATTCCTGTTTCCTCTTAATGTTCGCTCAATTTCCGGAACAAATGCCAATGGTGAAAGCTTGTGAGAGCTCCTAGTACGCATGCACCTGTAAGTACCTACACACTAACACACCCAGCGTAAACCAGAAAAATAACAAACTAAAAAGGATAAAAAAAAATAACACACGTTGCGCACTACTCCCTGGCAACGGCGCCAAAATTTGACGTGATGTCGTGGTCACAATCAAATTTAATCCAAATACTACTAATAGATAGCGGTAAGTGGGTATCGAACACAGGGAGTTTGTGGAAAATGTGTTATTTGAAGATTATATCTAACTTGACTAAATTACTCTAATTGCAAATAAAATAAAATTCAAGAGATTATTTGATTGGATTGGTTTTAAAAACTAAATTTAACTAAATAGATTGCAAAAGAAAAGTTTTGGTTGTAAGCAAATTAGAGACAAATGACCATCCTAGATTTCCGGTTTGTTTCGACGTTCATATTATCATTTCACTAGAAAGAACTACATAGACATAGCTCATGAGTGATTACTTGCAGTGATGAAAGGGAACTAAGTACTCAGATTCCTAGAACGTGAGGTTGTTACCCAATGATCAATCAACCCTTACCAAGCCTAACTATACCCATGATATCTCGATTGCCAATGGCACCAAGAACGTATGGTTTCTAATTAGTTCAACATAAGGATTAACAAGTTACTAACAAACAATCACACACCATAACAACAAATCATAAAGATAAAGATTGTTATTCTAGAAATTAGAAAAATCAAACATGAAATGTCTCAACCAACCCTTCAATCTAGGACAATCATCAAGTGTTTAGCTACTCATGGCTTGAAGCAACCTCATAACCAAAGTTCTATTGTTCATACAGATCAAAAACCATAAACTAATGATTAGACAAGTGTTCTTCCCCTCTCAAGTCTCCAACCAAGCTCCAATTTTCGTTCCCCAGTCAGGTGTAACCGAAAAACAATGATAAGTCTCCATAAAACCCCATGAAATCGATAATTAATGAAGGAGTTACAAGTTTGGGCAAGGTCGATCCGCCGTAGGTTACGGCGGTCAGTATAGCCAGACAACATCAGAAGGCGTCGTAGCCTACGGCGGAGGGCCGTAGGTTACGGCGATGAGTAGATCTTTACGGCGACTGGGTTCTGTCTTATGGCGAGGAGCTTATGCTTATTTGGGGTGCCATAGCCTACGGTGGAGAGCCGAAGGTTACGGCACTGAGTGATGTTCTTTTTCTTGTTTATCCATTAAAACATGCTTTCTTCACATCTTTGACTCCCCGACTTCTAGCATCCATCCAAACCACCTAAAACCCGCTTTTTTAGCACTTTAACACCTGCACCATTAAACATAGAGTGGTTACCAAGTTCAAGCAAATAATCAGACAAAGTATGGAATTTTAATCTATTTAAAGGCTTTAAGGGTTGTCCTACGAACCACCCGTCAGTCGTCTCTGTTAAACTCAACTTAGAATATTTGCAAATTTTCAAGCAAACGAGAACACCAAGGGACGAACGACCATCCGATCGGACGGTCGTCCGATCGAATGACCGTCTGACCAGGTGGACTTCCTTGGTAAACTTTAACACTTAAACTATTTTGAATCAGACCTTCAATCTTTGAAAATTGCACTCGAAGAGTCATTCGACCGAACGGTCATCCGATCGGATGACCATCCGATCGAATGACTTGTATTTATGCTACAATAAAAACTTCAAAAGATAAACTTTTTGGAAACTCACTTTTGGATCGAATGACCATTCGATCGAATGGCCATCCGCCCGGATGACCATACGATCGGATGGTGGTTCGTCCCATCTATATGTCATCCGACCGGATGACCATCCGTCCGGATGACCATCCGATCAGAAGACTAATCCCACACTTTGCATGATTCTCGTTATTATACCGACGCTTATCTGTTAGTCTATAATCAGGCTAATCTCAGAGCTTTTGGGGTGACCTTTTCGTTTTAAACTTTTGGGATGCAACATGTATTCTATGAAACTTGAAACTATTTGAAATCTAACTCAATCCTCGGTAAATGTGACACTTGATACTTTTGGATTCTTGATTCTTGATTCTTTATGCTATGTGAACGTTTAATCCTTGTGTGTAGTTCCGCCATAAAAATAGTAGCGCTATAGGAGAATGCACCTCCCTATTATTCTCGGGGGTATTGTTAGGAGGATTATATTTGCTTTCCATGATTCTTGGGAAAGTGGTAAATGCATTGGGACACTTGGGCTATCACTTGGACTGCGAACACTAGCATGGCTGAAACTATTTTATCATTTACATGATGGATATGAGTCTTTTTAAACTGTTATGCTATATACTCGTGTCACACACCAACCGATGGCAGAATCATCGGGGTGCGGCACTTAGCGAAACAGATTGTCCAGGAGAAACCATAACAATTATTAATTATAATATATTAAAGGTTCATGTCCCATACCACAAAAATATAAAATAAAAACAGTTATTACAGGCGTTGTTCTTAAAGACAAATATCCATTCCGACAACTCAGATTTTATTTAGTTTGTTTCTAGACTCTCCTAGCTTGATTCCATAGCAGCTAACAAGCAAAAGCATCCTAAACACCAGTCACGTAAGTTAAAATAGAGGTCAATACACATAGTGTAAAGGTGAGCATACAAGTTTAATAGTATAATAGACAGCGAAATCGTTTTATGCATAACCAGCATGTAACATGTAGCAAAGTGAAGCTAGTAGGTTATTGGCAATGAAAAATGCACAGACGTGACTGCGAGTTGTAGAATGCGCAACACATATCACCACTGTGAGACGTGAAGTAAAACCCTTAACAACCCATGTCCACGACAGGTGCTGAGCCCAAACTATAGTACTATCGTTGCTAAGGTGTCAGGCAACAATCACTGTGTAAACATAACATACAATCATTCATCTAGTAACACGTATAACATGCAACAACGGTCAGCGTATATAAAAGTGTTTGCGTTGTGTATCGATTGTGATTTGAATAAGTAACGTATGTAACACCTAAAAGCGCGTAAAGCAAAAAGGGTTCGAGTATACTCACATATTGTGCTAAATGGATAACACAGTCTTGGATTGGATTGAAGGGAGAGCTGGAAAGTTAGCATGATTATAGAACGATAGCGTAAGCGATGAATTGTGCGCTAAACGGAGATGAGTGAACTGAATAACGAAAGGTTATTCGATCGGATGATAATCCATACGGATGGTCATTCGATTGGATGACAATCCGGACGGATGGTTATCCGGTCGGATGGCCATTCGGTCGGATTATCATTCATTTCGGATGAATGTGTTTGTGTATGATGGCTTTGAAGTTTTCATTGTAGCATTTTAAAAACAGAAAAGTATATCTACCTTTCAGGTCGTCCGTTCGAACGGTCATCCGGTCGGATGGCCGTTCGCTCGGATGGCGATCCGTTCCAAGTGAGACATTTTAGAACAAGTTCACTGCAGAATAGTCATTTGATCGGATGATTATTCGTCAGAAACTGATGATCTTTGATAATTTGTAAAAATGTTTAAGTGTTGAGATCACAAGTCATCCGATCGGATTGTCGTTCGATCGGATGGCAATCCGATCGGACGACAGTCCGTTTAGTGACTTGCTAGTTTTGAAACTTGGAAAATTTTGTTAAGTTTAGAAAGTTTGCGATTTGATCGAGACGGTATGACAACATGTTAAACAACGGGAACTCCATCAAGCCCAAGTCATCCGATCGGACGAGAATCACCCAGTCTGATCAGTTAATTGTTCTTAACGGTTGTTCCTGTTCAACCCGTAAATTGGGTGTCTCTTTGACAGGAATCAGTCCCCAGATCGACATTTCACTAAAGAAGGAGTAGGAGGCCTGAATGGGCTCTGATTCTATCGGTTTTGAGTGCAGGAGTGTAAAAGAGTTGAAAGAAAGTTATGAAAACATCTTTCCAAGTCTTTTAATCTTGAAAATGTTTAGATTTATGCGAAATCAATGTTTAAACATGTTGAAATCTCTTAGATCTGAGTTGTTCTTGGTGGAATGAGTTCAAATCTTAAAGTTCATAAGAACCCCATGATGACATCATCCTAGAACGGCCCAAATCTGTAGATTTCATGGTGAAAAGTGAAGATTTGATGGTGAAAAAGATGAAGAAGTGTGTGTAGATGATGGATATACAAGATTTGAGGTAGAAACTTACAAGAATCGCGAGAAATCGAGAGAAAATGGCCTGAGAAGTCGAAGGGTCGGAGGACAGCTATCACATCACTGTTCATGATGTGACAGGTGCTATTTATAGGTGACAGAAGAGGAAAGGCGGTGTAGGTGACGGATTGGAGTGCAGTCCCACCGGATGGCAATCCGATCGGATGGTCATCCGTATGGATGACCATTCCATCGAATGGTCATTCGATCGAATGTCTCCGGCGAGTTGAGTTTTGATGTTTCGTTTCGTGCGTTGAGCGTTGCGATGCGTTTAAGCGAGTGTCGATTAAGCGATGCGATAGATTTAGATAATAGTCACACAAATAACAAAACTAACTTACAACAACATAAACTTGCGTTTACAGTTCGTGATGAGATTGCGTTGTGATAGAGTTGCGATTGCGTTGAGACTTGTGTGCTTCAGTCAGTAATATATCTCGAAGGTTATTGCGACTTGGAATCCAAATGCGATGTCGATAGTAATAGATACCGTTTGATTTGGTGACAAAGTGCGATTCAGCACCACACTTTTTCATTTCCTCTCACATGGTATTTTCAACGAAGTCGGCGTGCTGGGCATCACGAATTAAGGCTTCAAGGTCGTGTTGGGCGTGAGTGTTACGAATGCTATGCAAATAGCTTCGTATGCTTAGAGCATCGGCCACAACATTTGCTTTGCCAGGGTGATAGCGAATCTCACAGTCGTAATCGTTAAGAAGTTCAACCCATCGGCATTGGCACATATTCAGTTCCTTTTGGTTGAGGATGTGTTGTAGGCTCTTATGGTCAGTGAAGACCGTACACTTGGTACCGTAAAGATAGTGCCGCCAAATCTTCAAAGCAAAAACATCTGCGCCTAGCTCGAGGTCATGGGTTGTATAGTTCTTCTCGTGGATCTTGAGTTGACGAGAGGCGTAAGCGATAACCTTGTCCCATTGCATGGGCACACAACCGAGACCAAAGTTTGAGGCATCACAATAGACAACGAAGTCATCATTTCTGTCGGGTAGAGCGAGGATAGGAGCATTGCAGAGCATATGCTTGAGAGTTCGAAAGGAAGTCTCTTGTTCGGTTCCCCAAACAAAAGGCTTGTCTTTATGCGTCAAAGAAGTAAGCGGAATGGCAATTTTTGAAAAGTCAGCGATGAATCAACGGTAATAGCCCGCCAATCCGAGGAACGAACGAACATCGGATGGTGATTTTGGAGTAACCCAACTCTTAACAGCTTCAATCTTCGCAGGGTCGACGTGTATACCTTGACTATTGATGATGTGACCGAGGAATTGAACCTCCTCTAACCAAAATTCGCACTTGGAGAACTTGGCATAGAGTCGATTCCCTTGGAGTAACTCGAGAACAAAACGTAGATGTTGCACGTATTCGGTTTTTGACTTCGAATAGATAAGGATGTCGTCGATGAATACGATGATGAAACGGTCAAGAAATGGTTTACACACGTGATTCATCATATCCATGAAAACCGCGGGTGTATTGGTTAAACCAAAGGGCATTAAGACGAATTCATAATGGTCGTATAGGGTTCGAAAAGCGGTTTTCGGTATATCTTCCTCCTGGATTCGTTTACTAGTGATAGCCTGAGCGTAAATCAATCTTCGAGAAACACGTAGCACCTTGTAATTGATCATACAAATCATCAATTCAGGGCAGGGGATAGCCATTCTTGATAGTCAGCTTATTCAACTCACTATAGTCGATGCACATCCGAAACGACCCGTCCTTCTTTTGACGAAGAGAACTGGTGCGCCCCAAGGAGAGGTGCTAGGGCGAATGAAGCCTTTGTCAAGCAATTCCTGGAGTTGACTCGAGAGTTTGCGCATTTCGGATGGAGCAAGACGATAAGGAGATTTAGCAACAGGATTGGCTCCAGGAATGAGGTCGATTCGAAAATCAATATCACGACTCAGGGGTAAACCAGGTAAATCATCAGGAAAGACTTTAGGAAAATCACGAACCACAGGCACCTTATCCATTGCCTTCTTTTCCTTTTCCTCCGCTACTACGATGTGTGCTAAGAAAGCTTTGTATTCCTTGCGGAGATACTTGCTCGCTTGGACACACGACATGAGTTTAAGATTCTTCGATGCAACTTCACCATAGACACAAAGTTGATCACCATTTGTGAGCGAGAAACAAATCATTTTATCAAAACAAATGACTTCAGCACGATTTTTAAAAAGAAAATTCATGCCAACTATGATATCGAAACTTCCAAGCTACATCGAGATAAGATCGATAGGAAAGACGTGATTGTTGAGTTCAAGAGTACAATCATTTAGGACAGAACGAACAGTTACTGTTCTTCCAGGGGCAACTCCAATGTAGAACGTTGTAGGGAGATGTGCGCGCTTACGATTAAGGAGCTTTTCGAATTCTAATGACACGAAACAGTTATCGGCTCCAGTATCAAATAAACACGAAGCATATATGCCATTAACGAGGAACGTACCATTAACCATGTTGTTGTCTGCTTGAGCCTGGCCGGCGTTGATGTTGAAAGCACGTCCGCGGGATGCTGGCTGCTGCTGCAGAGGTTGTTGTTGTTGATGTTGAGGCTGTTGCTGTTGGGGCTCTTACTTCACCACTCTGTTGGGGCACATGTTTGCAAAGTGGTTGGGATCACCACATGCAAAGCATGGAGCATGAACTGCGGGGGCAGGAACTGCTTGTTGGCCCTAGGAAGCAGTAAGGAGAGCTTGTGGTGCAGGAGCTTGACCTTGCTTGAGTTGGGGCTTGGCATGGACCAGTACGGCAATGGGCAGTAAAGTGGCCGTACATGTTGCAGTGAACGCAAAACCTGCAAGAAATCCCCACGGGATGATGATTGGTACAGGTAGGGTAAGCCGGGTGAGGACCAGTATATGCACGCTTGGCCAACGGTGCATTAGTCACCGGTACCGCTACTTGGCGGTTTTGAGGTTGTGGTTGAGCAGGTATAGCTTGGAGCAGAGCGGTGGCTGTGACAGCGCAATTCTTGCTACTGTTGTTGTTGTTCTTTCTCTTGCGGCGGGAGGATTTTGAAGCTTGCGGTGTCACACGCCGACCTGCAGCGGAAAGGTACGGGGCATGATGATTGCCCATAGCTCATGACAACTAATTATTGTTTCAATATTTAAAGCATGTCCATTTAAATAGTTACATAACATCTAATAATCAAAATTGTTCATATATTGTTCAAAACAAACATATCAAGATTTCAATTAAATTTCCTATGGCCCATGCTACGTGTCCACATCACTTGATCATCAACTTTGAAAACCTGAACCACTTTAGAAAAATATATTTTTGGGTCAACAAAATGTTGGTGAATAATTTCCTCATTTTTATAGAAAACAGTTTTGTATTTATTTCTTTTTAAAAAAATATTTTTAACATGCACATCAAGGTTAGTGTGTAAATGGTCTCATATCATCAACATAGTCAACATATCCATAAATCCAAATTTACCAAACAAGAATACAGAAACAAATACTCAACACAAACAACCAAAATAAATAGACTGCTGACAATAGCGTGCATTAGGCTCAAGCCCCGAGGAGCGAGTCTATTACCATTGGCGATACTAGGCTAAAAGCCATGGCCGTAGGGAACCTAGTCAGCCGTGGATCCACTAGACACAATAACATGCAATAGACTTGACATCAGATAGCATATAGAATAATAGAATACATATAAGACGTTCATATAGTAACACCTGATCATAGCATGTTAAGTAAATCGAAAAGTGTAACATGATGCACCCCAAAATTTGAAAAGTTAAAAAGGTGAAAGTGGAAGAGATTACTCACTGGTTGCGAAGAGTTAATCCACGAGAATTACCGAACGAGTACACGAGGTATAACAATTGACTAAATCACTCTAGAATAAATATAACCACGATTCTAAATAACAAAATACTTGAACGAAAGGACAATAGATAAATTTGTAGAAAATTGGGTTCTCCTATTTAGGGACTTAGAATTATATGAAATTATATCAAAATAACCAAATTAATGTTTATATGATTCTAGAATTTTATTTAAATGACAAAATCATAAAATTACCATTCTAATGGTTTTCAATTATTTGATTAAGCCAACAATTAAATAAGTTCATCAAACTCATCTAATTATCACATATAATAGATTAATGATTATTAGGTATTTTAATTTAAAAGTAATATTTTATAATGGTAATCATTTGTCTAAACAATTTCACCAATTCCTTAGTTATATAATAGTTACTAAAAATTATAGATATATTTCATAAATATTATATAACAATTATACAACCTCTAAAATCAGTAGAAACATTTATAAATTTTATTTGTAACAAAAGTCTTGTTTTTTTAATAATTAAAACATATATATATATATATATATATATATATATATGTATACATATTCAAATTATATTCTTGAATTCTCCAAAAATTAAGGAACAATTCTATAAAAATCCTTGAGTGTTTATATAATCTGAAAAATCAATAAAATTATTTATTTAATTTATTTGAGATTATCTTGTATTTTTTATTTGATTTATCTAGTGATTAAAACATAAATAATTCACCAAAATTCCAATTAATAGCTAAAAATTCCCAAAATTTATACACAATACACTAGTATGATATATAACAATATGATACTTTCAATTTCATCAAA